>JBBMRE010000201.1:7500-344358 GCA_037974335.1 Prionace glauca
CCCTGTGTCTCACTCGATTCCTGTCACTCTCTCGGTCCCTGTGTCTCACTCGGTCCCTGTGTCTCTCTCTCTCGGACCCTGTCTCTCTCTCTCGGTCCCTGTGTCTCACGCGGTCCCTGTGTCTCTCTCTCGGTCCCTGTGTCTCTCTCTCGGTCCCTGTTTCTCTCTCGGTCCCTGTGTCTCTCTCTCTGTCCCTCTGTCTCTCTCTCTGTCCCTGTGTCTCTGTCTCGGTCCCTGTGTCTCTCTCGGTCCCGGTGTCTCTCTCGTTCCCTGTGTCTCTCTCTTGCTCCCTGTGTCTTTCTCGGTCCCTGTGTCTCACTCGGTCCCTGTGTCTCTCCCGGTCCCTGTCTCTCTCTCTCAGTCCCTGTGTCTCTCTCTCTGTCCTGGTGTCTCTCTCTCGTTCACTCTGTCTCTCTCTCTGTCCCTGTGTCTCTCTCGGTTCCTGTATCTCTCTCTCACCTCTGTGTCTCTCTCGGTCCTGGTGTCTCTCTTGGTCCCTGTGTCTCTCTCTCAGTCCCTGTGTCTCTCTCTCGGTGCCTGTGTCTCTCTCTCGGATCCTGTGGCACTCTCAGTCATTGTGTCTCTCTCGGTCCCTGTCACTCTCTCTCGTCCCTGTATCTCTCTCTCAGTCCCTGTGTCTCTCTCTCGGTCACTGTGTCTCTCTCGGTCCCTGTGACTCGCTCAGTCCCTGTGTCTCTCACTCGGTCCGTGTGTCTCTCTCTCGGTCCCTGTGTCTTTCTCTCTCGGTCCCTGTGTCTCTCTCGGTCCCTGTATCTCTCTCTCAGTCCCTGTGTCTCTCTCTCGGTGCCTGTGTCTCTTTCTCTCGGTCCCTGTGACTCCCTCAGTCCCTGTGTCTCACTCGGTCCCTGTGTCTCTCTCGGTCCCTGTGTCTCTCACTCGGTCCCTGTGTCTCTCTCGGTCCCTGTGTCTCTCTCTCGGTCCCTGTCTCTCTCTCTCGGTCCCTGCCTCTCTCTCTCGGTCACTGTGTTTCTCTTGGTCCCTGTGTCTCTCTCATGGTCCCTGTGTCCCTTTCGGTCCCTGTGGCTCTCTCTCGGTCCCGGTGTCTCTCTCGCTCCCTGTGTTTCTCTCTCGGTCCCTGTGTCTCTCTCTCTCGGTCCCTGTGTCTCTCTCTCTCGGTCCCTGTGTCTCTCTCGGTCCCTGTGTCTCTCTCTCGGTCCCTGTGTCTCTCTCTCTCGGTCCCTGTGTCTCTTTCTCGGTCCCTGTGACTCGCTCAGTCCCTGTGTCTCTCTCTCGGTCCCTGTGTCTCTCTCTCTCAGTCCCTGTGTCTCTTTCTCGGTCCCTGTGACTCGCTCAGTCCTGTGTCTCTCTCTCGGTCCCTGTGTCTCTCTCGGCCCCTGTGTTTCTCTCTCGGTCCCTGTGTCTCTCTCTCTCGGTCCCTGTGTCTCTCTCTCTCGGTCCCTGTGTCTCTCTCGGTCCCTGTGTCTCTCTCTCGGTCCCTGTGTCTCTCTCTCTCGGTCCCTGTGTCTCTCTCGGTCCTGGTGTGTCTCTTGGTCCCTGTGTCTCTCGCTCCGTCCCTGTGTCTCTATCTCAGTCCCTGTGTCTCTCTCTCGGTGCCTGTGTCTCTCTCTCGGTCCCCTGTGACACCCTCAGTCCCTGTGTCTCTCTCGGTCCCATGTGCCTCTCTCTCAGTCCCTGTGTCTCTCTCTCGGTGCCGATGTCTCTCTCGGTCCTTGTGCCTCTCTCTCGGTCCCTGTGTCTCTCTCTCGGTCCCTGTGTCTCTCTCGGTCACTGTCTCTCTCTGGGTCCCTGTGTCTCTCTCGGTCCCTGTGACTCGCTCAGTCCCTGTGTCTCTCACTCGGTCCGTGTGTCTCTCTCTCGGTCCCTGTGTCTTTCTCTCTCGGTCCCTGTGTCTCTCTCGGTCCCTGTATCTCTCTCTCAGTCCTGTGTCTCTCTCTCGGTGCCTGTGTCTCTTTCTCTTGGTCCCTGTGACTCCCTCAGTCCCTGTGTCTCTCTCGGTCCCTGTGTCTCTCACTCGGTCCCTGTGTCTCTCTCGGTCCCTGTGTCTCTCTCTCGGTCCCTGTCTCTCTCTCTCGGTCCCTGCCTCTCTCTCTCGGTCACTGTGTTTCTCTTGGTCCCTGTGTCTCTCTCATGGTCCCTGTGTCCCTTTCGGTCCCTGTGGCTCTCTCTCGGTCCCGGTGTCTCTCTCGCTCCCTGTGTTTCTCTCTCGGTCCCTGTGTCTCTCTCTCTCGGTCCCTGTGTCTCTCTCTCTCGGTCCCTGTGTCTCTCTCGGTCCCTGTGTCTCTCTCTCGGTCCCTGTGTCTCTCTCTCTCGGTCCCTGTGTCTCTTTCTCGGTCCCTGTGACTCGCTCAGTCCCTGTGTCTCTCTCTCGGTCCCTGTGTCTCTCTCTCTCAGTCCCTGTGTCTCTTTCTCGGTCCCTGTGACTCGCTCAGTCCCTGTGTCTCTCTCTCGGTCCCTGTGTCTCTCTCGGCCCCTGTGTTTCTCTCTCGGTCCCTGTGTCTCTCTCTCTCGGTCCCTGTGTCTCTCTCTCTCGGTCCCTGTGTCTCTCTCGGTCCCTGTGTCTCTCTCTCGGTCCCTGTGTCTCTCTCTCTCGGTCCCTGTGTCTCTCTCGGTCCTGGTGTGTCTCTTGGTCCCTGTGTCTCTCGCTCCGTCCCTGTGTCTCTATCTCAGTCCCTGTGTCTCTCTCTCGGTGCCTGTGTCTCTCTCTCGGTCCCTGTGACACCCTCAGTCCCTGTGTCTCTCTCGGTCCCTGTGCCTCTCTCTCAGTCCCTGTGTCTCTCTCTCGGTGCCGATGTCTCTCTCGGTCCTTGTGCCTCTCTCTCGGTCCCTGTGTCTCTCTCTCGGTCCCTGTGTCTCTCTCGGTCACTGTCTCTCTCTGGGTCCCTGTGTCTCACTCGGTCCCTGTGTCTCTCTCTCTCGGTCCCTGTGTCTCACTCGGTCCCTGTATCTCTCACTCGTTCCCTGTCTCTCTCTCGGTCCCTGTGTCTCACTCGCTCCCTGTCTCTCTCTCTCTCAGTTTCAGTGTCTCTCTCGGTCCCTGTGTCTCTCTGTCTCGGTCCCTGTGTCTCACTCGGTCCCTGTGAATCTCTCGGACCCTGCTTCTCCCTCTCACCCCTGTGTCTCTCTCGGTCCCTGTGTCTCTCTCGGTCACTGTCTCTCTCTCGGTCCCTGTGTCTCTCTCGGTCCCTGTGTCTCTCTCGATCCCTGTGTCTCTCTCGGTCCCTCTGTCTCTCTCGGTCCCTGTGTCTCTCTCGGTCCTTCTGTCTCTCTCTCGCTCCCTGTCTTTCTCTCTCGGACGATTGTGTCTCTCTCTCGGTCTCTGTGTCTCACTCGGTCCCTGTGTCTCACTTGGTCCCTGTGTCTCTCTGGGTCCCTGTGACTCTCTCGGTCCCTGTGTCTCTCTCTCGCTCCCTGTCTTTCTCTCTCGGACGATTGTGTCTCTCTCTCCCTGTGTCTCACTCGGTCCCTGTGTCTCTCACTCAGTCCCTGTCTCTCTCTCTTGGTCCCTGTGTCTCACTCGGTCCCTGGCTCTCTCTCTCAGTTTCAGTGTGTCTGTCGTTCCCTGTGTCTCTCTCTCGGTCCCTGTGACTCTCTCAGTTCCTGTGTCTCTCTCGGTCCTGAGTCACTCTCTGGGTCCCTGTGTCTCTCTCGGTCCCTATCACTCTCTCGGTCCCTGTGTCTCATTCGGTCCCTGTGTCTCTCTCTCGGTCCCTGTCTCTCTCTCTCGGTCCCTGTGTCCTCTCTCTAGGTGCCTGTGTCTCTCTCTCTCGGTCTCTGTGACTCCCTCAGTCCCTGTGTCTCTCTCGGTCCCTGTGTCTCTCACTCTGTCCCTGACTCTCTCTCGGTCCCTGTGTCTCACTCCGTCCCTGTGTCTCTCTCTCGGTCCCTGTCTCTCTCTCTCGGTCCCTGCCTCTCTCTCTCGGTCACTGTGTTTCTCTCGGTCCGTGTGTCTCTCTCATGGTCCCTGTGTCCCTTTCGGTCCCTGTGGCTCTCTCTCGGTCCCCGGTGTCTCTCTCGGTCCCTGTGACTCGCTCAGTCCCTGTGTCTCTCTCTCGGTCCCTGTGTCTCTCTCGTTCCCTGTGTCTCTCTCGGCTCTGTGTTTCTCTCTCGGTCCCTGTGTCTCTCTCTCTCGGTCCCTGTGTCTCTCTCTCTCGGTCCCTGTGTCTCTCTCGGTCCCAGTGTCTCTCACTCGGACCCTGTGTCTCTCTCTCGGTCCCTGTGTCTCTCTCTCTCGGTCCCTGTGTCTCCTCTCGGTCCCTGTGTCTCTCTCTCTCAGTCCCTGTATCTCTCTCGGTCCTGGTGTGTCTCTTGGTCCCTGTGTCCTCTCGCTCCGTCCCTGAGTCTCTATCTCAGTCCCTGTGTCTCTCTCTTGGTGCCTGTGTCTCTCTCTCTGTCCCTGTGACTCCCTCAGTCCCTGTGCCTCTCTCTCGGTCCCTGTGTCTCTCTCTCGGTCCCTGTGTCTCTCTCGGTCCCTGTGACTCGCTCAGTCCCTGTGTCTCTCACTAGGTCCCTGTGTCTCTCCCTCGGTCCCTGTGTCTCTCTCGCTCCCTGTGTCTCTCTCTAGGTCCCTGTGTCTCTCTCGGTCACTGTGTTTCTCTCGGTCCCTGTGTCTCTCTCATGGTCCCTGTGTCCCATTCGGTCCCTGTGGCTCTCTCTCGGTCCCTGTGTCTCTCTCGGTCCCTGTGACTCGCTCAGTCCCTGTGTATCTCTCTCGGTCCCTGTGTCTCTCTCTCTCGGTCCCTGTGTCTCTCTCTCTCGGTCCCTGTGTCTCTCTCGGTCCCTGTGTCTCTCTCTCTCGGTCCCTGTGTCTCTCTCGGTCCCTGTGTCTCTCTCTCTCAGTCCCTGTGTCTCTCTCGGTCCTGGTGTGTCTCTTGGTCCCTGTGTCTCTCACTCCGTCCCTGTTTCTCTATCTCAGTCCCTGTGTCTCTCTCTCGGTGCCTGTGTCTCTCTCTCGGTCCCTGTGACTCCCTCTGTCCCTGTGTCTCTCTCGGTCCCAGTGCCTCTCTCTCGGTCCCTGTGTCTCTCTCTCGGTCCCTGTGTCTCTCTCGGTCCCTGTGTCTCTCTCTCGTTCCCTGTGTCTCTCTCTCTCTCGGTCGTTGTGTCTCACTCGGTCCCTGTGTCTCTCTCGGTCCTTGTGCCTCTCTCTCGTTCCCTGTGTCTCTCTCTCTCAGTCCCTGTGTCTCTCTCGGTAACTGTCTCTCTGTGGGTCCCTGTGTCTCTCTCGGTCTCTGTGTCTCACTCGGTCCCTGTGCCTCTCTCTCTCGGTCCCTGTGTCTCACTCAGTCCCTGTCTCTCTCTCGGTCCCTGTGTCTCACTCACTCCCCGTCTCTCTCTCTCAGTTTCAGTGTCTCTCTCGGTCCCTGTGTCTCTCTCTCGCTCCCTGGCTTTCTCTCTCGGACGATTGTGTCTCTCTCTCGGTCTCTGTGTCTCACTCGGTCCCTGTGTCTCTCTGGGTCCCTGTGACTCTCACGGTCCCTGTGACTCTCTCGGTCCATGTGTCTCTCTCTCTCGCTTCCTGTCTTTCTCTCTCGGACGATTGTGTCTCTCTCTCCCTGTCTCTCACTCGGTCCCTGTGTCTCTCACTCGGTCCCTGTCTCTCTCTCTTGGTCCCTGTGTCTCCCTCGGTCCCTGTCTCTCTCTCTCAGTTTCAGTGTGTCTGTCGTTCCCTGTGTCTCTCTCTCGGTCCCTGTGACTCTCTCGGTTCCTGTGTCTCTCTCGGTCCCTGTGTCACTCTCTGGGTCCCTGTGTCTCTCTCGGTCCCTATCACTCTCTCGGTCCCTGTGTCTCACTCGGTCCCTGTGTCTCTCGGTCCCTGTGTCTCTCTCTAGGTCACTGTGTTTCTCTCGGTCCCTGTGTCTCTCTCTCGATCCCTGTGTCTCTCAATCGGTCCCTGTGTCTCTCACTCGGTACCTGTCTCTGTCTCCGTCCCTGTGTCTCTCTCGGTCCCTGTCACTCTCTCTCAGTCCCTGTGTCTCTCTCTTGCTCCCTGTGTCTTTCTCGGTCCCTGTGTCTCTCCCGGTCCCTGTCTCTCTCTCTCTCAGTCCCTGTGTCTCTCTCTCTCAGTGCCTGTGTCTCTCTCTCGGTCCCTGTGTCTCTCTTGGTCCCTGTGTCTCTCTCTCGGTCCCTGTGTCTCCCTCAGTCCGTGTTCTCACTCGGTCCCTGTGTCTCTCTCGGTCCCTGTATCTCTCTCTCACCCCTATGTCTCTCTCGGTCCTGGTGTCTCTCTTGGTTCCTGTGTCTCACTCTCAGTCCCCCTGTCTCTCTCTCTCAGTCCCTGTGTCTCTCTCTCGGTGCCTGTGTCTCTCACTCGGTCCCTGTGACTCTCTCAGTCCCTGTGTCTCTCTCGGTTCCTGTGCCTCTCTCTCGGTCCCTATGTCTCTCTCTCTCGGTCCCTGTGTCTCTCTCTCTGTCCCTCTGTCTCTCTCTCTGTCCCTGTGTCTCTCACTCGGTCCCTGTGTCTCTCACTTGGTACGTGTCTCTGTCTCGGTCCCTGTGTCTCACTCGGTCCCTGTGTCTCTCCCGGTCCCTATCTCTCTCTCTCAGTCCCTGTGTCTCTCTCTCTGTCCTGGTGTCTCTCTCTCGTTCACTGTGTCTCTCTCTCGGTCCCTGTGTCTCTCTCGGCCCCTGTATCTCTCTCTCACCTCTGTGTCTCTCTCGGTCCTGGTGTCTCTCTTGGTCCCTGTGTCTCTCTCTCAGTCCCTGTGTCTCTCTCTCGGTGCCTGTGTCTCTCTCTCGGACCGTTTGTCTCTCTCAGTCACTGTGTCTCTCTCGGTCCCTGTCACTCTCTCTCGGTCCCTGTGTCTCTCTCACGGTCACTGTGTCTCTCTCGGTCCCTGTGACTCGCTCAGTCCCTGTGTCTCTCACTCGGTCCGTGTGTCTGTCTCTCGGTCCCTGTGTCTCTCTCTCTCGGTCCCTGTGTCTCTCTCGGTCCCTGTATCTCTCTATCCATCCGTTTGTCTCTCTCTCGGTGCCTGTGTCTCTCTCTCTCGGTCCCTGTGACTCCCTCAGTCCTTGTGTCTCTCTCGGTCCCTGTGTCTCTCACTCGGTCCCTGACTCTCTCTCGGTCCCTGTGTCTCTCTCTCGGTCCCTGTCTCTCTCTCTCTGTCCCTGCCTCTCTCTCTCGGTCACAGTGTTTCTCTCGGTCCCTGTGTCTCTCTCATGGTCCCTGTGTCCCTTTCGGTCCCTGTGGCTCTCTCTCAGTCCCTGTGTCTCTCTCTCGGTCCCTGTGTCTCTCTCGTTCCCTGTGTCTCTCTCGGCCCCTGTGTTTCTCTCTCGGTCCCTGTGTCTCTCTCTCTCGGTCCCTGTGTCTCTCTCTCTCGGTCCCTGTGTCTCTCTCGGTCCCTGTGTCTCTCTCTCGGTCCCTGTGTCTCTCTCGGTCTCTGTGACTTGCTCAGTCCCAGTGTCTCTCACTCGGTCCCTGTGTCTCTCTCTCTCGGTCCCTGTGTCTCTCTCGGTCCCTGTGTCTCTCTCTCTCAGTCCCTGTGTCTCTCTCGGTCCTGGTGTGTCTCTTGGTCCCTGTGTCTCTCGCTCCGCCCCTGTGTCTCTATCTCAGTCCCTGTGTCTCTCTCTCGGTGCCTGTGTCTCTCTCTCGGTCCCTGTGACTCCATCAGTCCCTGTGTCTCTCTCGGTCCCTGTGTCTCTCTCGGTCCCTGTGTCTCTCTCTCGGTCCCTTTGTCTCTCTCGGTCCCTGTGACTCCCAGTAGGTCCCTGTGTCTCTCCCTCGGTCCCTGTGTCTCTCTCGGTCCCTGTGTCTCTCTCTAGGTCCCTGTGTCACTCTCGGTCGCTGTGTCTCACTCGGTCCCTGTGTCTCTCTCGGTCCTTGTGCCTCTCTCTCGGTCCCTGTGTCTCTCTCTCTCAGTTCCTGTGTCTCTCTCGGTCACTGTCTCTCTCTGGGTCCCTGTTTTCGTCTCGGTCTCTGTGTCTCAATCGGTCCCTGTGTCTCTCTCTCTCGTTCTCTGTGTCTCACTCAGTCCCTGTGTCTCTCACTCGGTCCCTGTCTCTCTCTCGGTCCCTGTGACTCCCTCAGTCCCTGTGTCTCTCTCGGTCCCTGTGCCTCTCTCTCGGTCCCTGTGTCTCTCTCTCGGTCCCTGTGTCTGTCTCGGTCCCTGTGACTCGCTCAGTCCCTGTGTCTCTCACTAGGTCCCTGTGTCTCTCCCTCGGTCCCTGTGTCTCTCTCGGTCCCTGTGTCTCTCTCTAGGTCCCTGTGTCACTCTCGGTCGCTGTGTCTCACTCGGTCCCTGTGTCTCTCTCGGTCCTTGTGCCTCTCTCTCGGTCCCTGTGTCTCTCTCGGTCCCTGTGACTCGCTCAGTCGCTGTGTCTCTCACTAGGTCCCTGTGTCTCTCTCTCAGTCCCTGTGTCTCTCTCGGTCACTGTCTCTCTCTGTGTCCCTGTATCTCTCTCGGTCTCTGTGTCTCAATCGGTCCCTGTGTCTCTCTCTCTCGGTCCCTGTGTCTCTCACTCGCTCCCTGTCTCTCTCTCTCTGTTTCAGTGTCTCTCTCGGTCCCTGTGTCTCTCTCGGTCATTCTGTCTCTCTGTCTTTCTCTCTCGGACGATTGTGCCTCTCTCTCCCTGTGTCTCTCTCGGTCCCTGTGTCACTCTCTGGGTCCCTGTGTCTCTCTCGGTCCCTATCACTCTCTCGGTCCCTGTGTCTCACTCGGTCCCGGTGTCTCTCTCGGTCCCTGTCACTCTCTCTCAGTCCCTGTGTCTCTCTCTTGCTCCCGGTGTTTTTCTCGGTCCCTGTGTCTCTCCCGGTCCCTGTCTCTCTCTCTCTCTCAGTCCTTGTGTCTCTCTCTCAGTCCCTGTGTCTCTCTCTCGGTCCCTGTGTCTCTCTTGGTCCCTGTGTCTCTCTCTCGGTCCCTGTGTCTCCCTCAGTCCGTGTTCTCACTCGGTCCCTGTGTCTCTCTCGGTCCCTGTATTTCTCTCTCACCCCTATGTCTATCTCGTTCCTGGTGTCTCTCTTGGTTCCTGTGTCTCACTCTCAGTCCCCCTGTCTCTCTCTCTCAGTCCCTGTGTCTCTCTCTCGGTGCCTGTGTCTCTCACTCGGTCCCTGTGACTCTCTCAGTCCCTGTGTCTCTCTCGGTTCCTGTGCCTCTCTCTCGGTCCCTATGTCTCTCTCTCTCGGTCCCTGTGTCTCTCTCTCTGTCCCTCTGTCTCTCTCTCTGTCCCTGTGTCTCTCACTCGGTCCCTGTGTCTCTCACTCGGTACGTGTCTCTGTCTCGGTCCCTGTGTCTCTCTCGGTCCCGGTGTCTCTCTCGTTCCCTGTGTCTCTCTCTTGCTCCCTGTGTCTTTCTCGGTCCCTGTGTCTCACTCGGTCCCTGTGTCTCTCCCCGTCCCTGTCTCTCTCTCTCTCAGTCCCTGTGTCTCTCTCTCTGTCCTGGTGTCTCTCTCTCGGTCCTGGTGTCTCTCTTGGTCCCTGTGTCTCTCTCTCTCAGTCCCTGTGTCTCTCTCTCGGTGCCTGTGTCTCTCTCTCGGACCCTTTGTCTCTCTCAGTCACTGTGTCTCTCTCGGTCCCTGTGACTCACTCAGTCCCTGTGTCTCTCACTCGGTCCGTGTGTCTCTCTCTCGGTCCCTGTGTCTCTCTCTCTCGGTCCCTGTGTCTCTCTCGGTCCCTGTATCTCTCTCTCAGTCCCTTTGTCTCTCTCTCGGTGCCTGTGTCTCTCTCTCTCGGTCCCTGTGACTCCCTCAGTCCCTGTGTCTCTCTCGGTCCCTGTGTCTCTCACTCGGTCCCTGACTCTCTCTCGGTCCCTGTGTCTCACTCGGTCCCTGTGTCTCTCTCTCGGTCCTTGTGTCTCTCTCTCGGTCCCTGTGTCTCTCTCGGTCCCTGTGACTCGCTCAGTCCCTGTGTCTCTCACTAGGTCCCTGTGTCTCTCCCTCGGTCCCTGTGTCTCTCTCGGTCCCTGTGTCTCTCTCTAGGTCCCTGTGTCTCTCTCGGTCGCTGTGTCTCACTCAGTCCCTGTGTCTCTCTCGGTCCTTGTGCCTCTCTCTCGGTCCCTGTGTCTCTCTCTCTCATTCCCTGTGTCTCTCTCGGTCACTGTCTCTCTCTGGGTCCCTGTGTCTCTCTCGGTCTCTGTGTCTCACTCGGTCCCTGTGTCTCTCTCTCTCGGTCCCTGTGTCTCAGTCGGTCCCTGTGTCTCACTCGCTCCCTGTCTCTCTCTCTCTGTTTCAGTGTCTCTCTCGGTCCCTGTGTCTCTCTGTCTCGGTTCCTGTCTCTCACTCGGTCCCTGTCTCTCTCTCGGTCCCTGTGTCTCACTCGATCCCTGTCTCTCTCTCTCTGTTTCAGTGTCTCTCTCGGTCCCTGTGTCTCTCTGTCTCGGTCCCTGTGTCTCACTCGGTCCCTGTGAATCTCTCGGACCCTGTGTCTCTCTCGGTCCCTCTGTCTCTCTCGGTCCCTGTGTCTCTCTCGGTCCCTGTGTCTCTCTCGGTCCCTCTGTCTCTCTCGGTCCCTGTGTCTCTCTCGGTCCCTGTGGCTCTCTCTCGCTCCCTGTCTTTCTCTCTCGGACGATTGTGTCTCTCTCTCCCTGTGTCTCACTCGGTCCCTGTGACTCTCTCGGTTCCTGTGTCTCTCTCGGTCCCTGTGTCTCTCGGTCCCTGTCTCTCTCTCTCTCGGTCCCTGTGTATCTCTCTCGGTCCCTGTGTCTCTCAATTGGTCCCTGTGTCTCTCACTCGGTACCTGTCTCTGTCTCGGTCCCTGTGTCTCTCTCGGTCCCGGTGTCTCTCTCGGTCCCTGTCACTCTCTCTCAGTCCCTGTGTCTCTCTCTTGCTCCCTGTGTCTTTCTCGGTCCCTGTGTCTCTCCCGGTCCCTGTCTCTCTCTCTCTCAGTCCCTGTGTCTCTCTCTCAGTCCCTGTGTCTCTCTCTCGGTCCCTGTGTCTCTCTTGGTCCGTGTACTCACTCGGTCTCTGTGTCTCTCTCGGTCCCTGTATCTCTCTCTCACCCCTATGTCTCTCTCGGTCCTGGTGTCTCTCTTGGTTCCTGTGTCTCACTCTCAGTCCCTGTGTCTCTCTCTCTCAGTCCCTGTGTCTCTCTCTCGGTGCCTGTGTCTCTCACTCAGTCCCTGTGACTCTCTCAGTCCCTGTGTCTCTCTCGGTTCCTGTGCCTCTCTCTCGGTCCCTGTGTCTCTCTCTCTCGGTCCCTGTGTCTCTCTCTCTGTCCCTCTGTCTCTCTCTCTGTCCCTGTGTCTCTCACTCGGTCCCTGTGTCTCTCACTGGGTACGTGTCTCTGTCTTGGTCCCTGTGTCTCTCTCGGTCCCGGTGTCTCTCTCTCGTTCCCTGTGTCTCTCTCTTGCTCCCTGTGTCTTTCTCGGTCCCTGTGTCTCACTCGGTCCCTGTGTCTCTCCCGTCCCTGTCTCTCTCTCTCAGTCCCTGTGTCTCTCTCTCTGTCCTGGTGTCTCTCTCTCGTTCACTGTGTCTCTCTCTCGGTCCCTGTGTCTCTCTCGGTCCTGGTGTCTCTCTTGGTCCCTGTGTCTCACTCGGTCCCTGTGTCTCTCTCGGTCCCTGTGTCTCACTCGGTCCCTGTGTCTCTCTCGGTCCCTGTGTCTCACTCGGTCCCTGTGTCTCTCTCTCGGTCCCTGTGTCTCTCTCTCGGTCCCTGTCTCTCTCTCTCGGTCCCTGCCTCTCTCTCTCGGTCACTGTGTTTCTCTCGGTCCCTGTGTCTCTCTCATGGTCCCTGTGTCCCTTTCGGTCCCTGTGGCTCTCTCTCAGTCCCTGTGGCTCTCTCTCAGTCCCTGTGTCTCTCTCGTTCCCTGTGTCTCTCTCGGCCCCTGTGTTTCTCTCTCGGTCCCTGTGTCTCTCTCTTTCGGTCCTGTGTCTCTCTCTCTCGGTCCCTGTGTCTCTCTCTTTCGGTCCTGTGTCTCTCTCTCTCGGTCCCTGTGTCTCTCTCTTTCGGTCCTGTGTCTCTCTCACTCGGTCCCTGTGTCTCTCACTCGGTCCCTGTGTCTCTCTCTCTCGGTCCCTGTGTCTCTCTCGGTCCCTGTGTCTCTCTCTCTCAGTCCCTGTGTCTCTCTCGGTCCTGGTGTGTCTCTTGGTCCCTGTGTCTCTCGCTCCGTCCCTGTGTCTCTATCTCAGTCCCTGTGTCTCTCTCTCGGTGCCTGTGTCTCTCTCTCGGTCCCTGTGACTCCCTCAGTCCCTGTGTCTCTCTCGGTCCCTCTGCCTCTCTCTCGGTTCCTGTGTCTCTCTCTCGGTCCCTGTGTCTCACTCGGTCCCTGTGACTCGCTCAGTCCCTGTGTCTCTCACTAGGTCCCTGTGTCTCTCCCTCGGTCCCTGTGTCTCTCTCGGTCCCTGTGTCTCTCTCTAGGTCCCTGTGTCCATCTCGGTCGCTGTGTCTCACTCGGTCCCTGTGAATCTCTCGGACCCTGTGTCTCTCTCGGTCCCTGTGAATCTCTCGGACCCTGTGTCTCTCTCGGTCCCTCTGTCTCTCTCGGTCCCTGTGTCTCTCTCGGTCCCTGTGTCTCTCTCGGTCCCTCTGTCTCTCTCGGTCCCTGTGTCTCTCTCGGTCCCTGTGGCTCTCTCTCGCTCCCTGTCTTTCTCTCTCGGACGATTGTGTCTCTCTCTCCCTGTGTCTCACTCGGTCCCTGTGACTCTCTCGGTTCCTGTGTCTCTCTCGGTCCCTGTGTCTCTCGGTCCCTGTCTCTCTCTCTCTCGGTCCCTGTGTATCTCTCTCGGTCCCTGTGTCTCTCAATTGGTCCCTGTGTCTCTCACTCGGTACCTGTCTCTGTCTCGGTCCCTGTGTCTCTCTCGGTCCCGGTGTCTCTCTCGGTCCCTGTCACTCTCTCTCAGTCCCTGTGTCTCTCTCTTGCTCCCTGTGTCTTTCTCGGTCCCTGTGTCTCTCCCGGTCCCTGTCTCTCTCTCTCTCAGTCCCTGTGTCTCTCTCTCAGTCCCTGTGTCTCTCTCTCGGTCCCTGTGTCTCTCTTGGTCCGTGTACTCACTCGGTCTCTGTGTCTCTCTCGGTCCCTGTATCTCTCTCTCACCCCTATGTCTCTCTCGGTCCTGGTGTCTCTCTTGGTTCCTGTGTCTCACTCTCAGTCCCTGTGTCTCTCTCTCTCAGTCCCTGTGTCTCTCTCTCGGTGCCTGTGTCTCTCACTCAGTCCCTGTGACTCTCTCAGTCCCTGTGTCTCTCTCGGTTCCTGTGCCTCTCTCTCGGTCCCTGTGTCTCTCTCTCTCGGTCCCTGTGTCTCTCTCTCTGTCCCTCTGTCTCTCTCTCTGTCCCTGTGTCTCTCACTCGGTCCCTGTGTCTCTCACTGGGTACGTGTCTCTGTCTCGGTCCCTGTGTCTCTCTCGGTCCCGGTGTCTCTCTCTCGTTCCCTGTGTCTCTCTCTTGCTCCCTGTGTCTTTCTCGGTCCCTGTGTCTCACTCGGTCCCTGTGTCTCTCCCGTCCCTGTCTCTCTCTCTCAGTCCCTGTGTCTCTCTCTCTGTCCTGGTGTCTCTCTCTCGTTCACTGTGTCTCTCTCTCGGTCCCTGTGTCTCTCTCGGTCCTGGTGTCTCTCTTGGTCCCTGTGTCTCACTCGGTCCCTGTGTCTCTCTCGGTCCCTGTGTCTCACTCGGTCCCTGTGTCTCTCTCGGTCCCTGTGTCTCACTCGGTCCCTGTGTCTCTCTCTCGGTCCCTGTGTCTCTCTCTCGGTCCCTGTCTCTCTCTCTCGGTCCCTGCCTCTCTCTCTCGGTCACTGTGTTTCTCTCGGTCCCTGTGTCTCTCTCATGGTCCCTGTGTCCCTTTCGGTCCCTGTGGCTCTCTCTCAGTCCCTGTGGCTCTCTCTCAGTCCCTGTGTCTCTCTCGTTCCCTGTGTCTCTCTCGGCCCCTGTGTTTCTCTCTCGGTCCCTGTGTCTCTCTCTTTCGGTCCTGTGTCTCTCTCTCTCGGTCCCTGTGTCTCTCTCTTTCGGTCCTGTGTCTCTCTCTCTCGGTCCCTGTGTCTCTCTCTTTCGGTCCTGTGTCTCTCTCACTCGGTCCCTGTGTCTCTCACTCGGTCCCTGTGTCTCTCTCTCTCGGTCCCTGTGTCTCTCTCGGTCCCTGTGTCTCTCTCTCTCAGTCCCTGTGTCTCTCTCGGTCCTGGTGTGTCTCTTGGTCCCTGTGTCTCTCGCTCCGTCCCTGTGTCTCTATCTCAGTCCCTGTGTCTCTCTCTCGGTGCCTGTGTCTCTCTCTCGGTCCCTGTGACTCCCTCAGTCCCTGTGTCTCTCTCGGTCCCTCTGCCTCTCTCTCGGTTCCTGTGTCTCTCTCTCGGTCCCTGTGTCTCACTCGGTCCCTGTGACTCGCTCAGTCCCTGTGTCTCTCACTAGGTCCCTGTGTCTCTCCCTCGGTCCCTGTGTCTCTCTCGGTCCCTGTGTCTCTCTCTAGGTCCCTGTGTCCATCTCGGTCGCTGTGTCTCACTCGGTCCCTGTGTCTCTCTCGGTCCCTGTGTCTCACTCGGTCCCTGTGTCTCACTCGGTCCCTGTGTCTCTCTGGGTCCCTGTTACTCTCTCGGTCCCTGTGTCTCTCTCTCACTCCCTGTCTTTCTCTCTCGGACGATTGTGTCTCTCTCTCCCTGTGTCCCTCTCGGTCCCTGTGTCTCTCTCTCGGTCCCTGTGACTCTCTCAGTTCCTGTGTCACTCTCTCGGTCCCTGTGTCTCTCTCGGTCCCTATCACTCTCTCGGTCCCTGTGTCTCACTCGGTCCCTGTGTCTCTCTCTCGGTCCCTGTGTCTCTCTCGGTCCCTGTCTCTCTCTCTCGGTCCCTGTGTCTCTCTTTCGGTCCCTGTGTCTCTCACTCGGTACCTGTCTCTGTCTCGGTCCCTGTGTCTCTCTCGGTCCCGGTGTCTCTCTCAGTCCCTGTCACTCTCTCTCAGTCCCTGTGTCTCTCTCTTGCTCCCTGTGTCTTTCTCGGTCCCTGTGTCTCTCCCGGTCCCTGTCTCTCTCTCTCTCAGTCCCTGTCTCTCTCTCTCAGTCCCTGTGTCTCTCTCTCGGTCCCTGTGTCTCTCTTGGTCCCTGTGTCTCTCTCAGTCCGTGTTCTCTCTCGGTCCCTGTGTCTCTCTCGGTCCCTGTATCTCTCTCTCACCCCTATGTCTCTCTCGGTCCTGGTGTCTCTCTTGGTTCCTGTGTCTCACCCTCAGTCCCTGTGTCTCTCTCTCTCAGTCCCTGTGTCTCTCTCTCGGTGCCTGTGTCTCTCACTCGGTCCCTGTGACTCTCTCAGTCCCTGTGTCTCTCTCGGTTCCTGTGCCTCTCTCTCGGTCCCTGTGTCTCTCTCTCTCGATCCCTGTGTCTCTCTCGGTCTCTATGACTCGCTCAGTCCCTGTGTCTCTCACTCGGTCCCTATGTCTCTCTCTCTCGGTCCATGTGTCTCTCTCCCTCGGTCCCTGTGTCTCTCTCGGTCCCTGTGTCTCTCTCGGTCCCTGTGTCTCTCTCTCTCTCAGTCCCTGTGTCTCTCTCTCGGTGCGTGTGTCTCTCTCTCGGTCCCTGTGTCTCTCTCTCTCGGTCCCTGTGTCTCTCTCGGTCCCTATGACTCGCTCAGTCCCTGTGTCTCTCACTCGGTCCCTGTGTCTCTCTCTCGGTCCATGTGTCTCTCTCCCTTGGTCCCTGTGTCTCTCTCGGTCCCTGTGTCTCTCTCGGTCCCTGTGTCTCTCTCCCTCGGTCCCTGTGTCTCACTCGGTCCCTATCTCTTTCTCGGTCCCTGTGTCTCTCTCTCGGTCCCTGTTTCTCTCTCGGTCCTGGTGTCTCTCTTGGTCCCTGTGTCTCTCTCTCAGTCCCTGTGTCTCTCTCTCGATGCCTGTGTCTCTCTCTCGGACCCTGTGTCTCTCTCAGTCACAGTGTCTATCTCGGTCCCTGTCACTCTCTCTCGGTCCCTGTATCTCTCTCTCAGTCCCTGTGTCTCTCTCTCGGTGCCTGTGTCTCTCTCTCTCGGTCCCTGTGACTCCCTCAGTCCCTGTGTCTCTCTCGTTCCCTGTGTCTCTCTCGGCCCCTGTGTTTCTCTCTCGGTCCCTGTGTCTCTCTCTTTCGGTCCTGTGTCTCTCTCTCTCGGTCCCTGTGTCTCTCTCGGTCCCTGTGTCTCTCTCTCGGTCCCTGTGTCTCTCTCTCGGTCCCTGTGTCTCTCTCGGTCCCTGTGACTCGCTCAGTCCCTGTGTCTCTCACTAGGTCCCTGTGTCTCTCCCTCGGTCCCTGTGTCTCTCTCGGTCCCTGTGTCTCTCTCTAGGTCCCTGTGTCTCTCTCGGTCGCTGTGTCTCACTCAGTCCCTGTGTCTCTCTCGGTCCTTGTGCCTCTCTCTCGGTCCCTGTGTCTCTCTCTCTCAGTCCCTGTGTCTCTCTCGGTCACTGTCTCTCTCTGGGTCCCTGTGTCTCTCTCGGTCTCTGTGTCTCACTCGGTCCCTGTGTCTCTCTCTCTCGGTCCCTGTGTCTCAGTCGGTCCCTGTGTCTCACTCGCTCCCTGTCTCTCTCTCTCTGTTTCAGTGTCTCTCTCGGTCCCTGTGTCTCTCTGTCTCGGTTCCTGTCTCTCACTCGGTCCCTGTCTCTCTCTCAATCCCTGTGTCTCACTCGATCCCTGTCTCTCTCTCTCTGTTTCAGTGTCTCTCTCGGTCCCTGTGTCTCTCTGTCTCGGTCCCTGTGTTTCACTCGGTCCCTGTGAATCTCTCGGACCCTGTGTCTCTCTCGGTCCCTCTGTCTCTCTCGGTCCCTGTGTCTCTCTCGGTCCCTGTGTCTCTCTCGGTCCCTCTGTCTCTCTCGGTCCCTGTATCTCTCTCGGTCCCTGTGGCTCTCTCTCGCTCCCTGTCTTTCTCTCTCGGACGATTGTGTCTCTCTCTCCCTGTGTCTCACTCGGTCCCTGTGACTCTCTCGGTTCCTGTGTCTCTCTCGGTCCCTGTGTCTCTCGGTCCCTGTCTCTCTCTCTCTCGGTCCCTGTGTCTCTCTCTAGGTCACTGTGTTTCTCTCGGTCCCTGTGTATCTCTCTCGGTCCCTGTGTCTCTCAATCGGTCCCTGTGTCTCTCACTCGGTACCTGTCTCTGTCTCGGTCCCTGTGTCTCTCTCGGTCCCGGTGTCTCTCTCGGTCCCTGTCACTCTCTCTCAGTCCCTGTGTCTCTCTCTTGCTCCCTGTGTCTTTCTCGGTCCCTGTGTCTCTCCCGGTCCCTGTCTCTCTCTCTCTCAGTCCCTGTGTCTCTCTCTCTCAGTCACTGTGTCTCTCTCTCGGTCCCTGTGTCTCTCTTGGTCCGTGTACTCACTCGGTCTCTGTGTCTCTCTCGGTCCCTGTATCTCTCTCTCACCCCTATGTCTCTCTCGGTCCTGGTGTCTCTCTTGGTTCCTGTGTCTCACTCTCAGTCCCTGTGTCTCTCTCTCTCAGTCCCTGTGTCTCTCTCTCGGTGCCTGTGTCTCTCACTCAGTCCCTGTGACTCTCTCAGTCCCTGTGTCTCTCTCGGTTCCTGTGCCTCTCTCTCGGTCCCTGTGTCTCTCTCTCTCGGTCCCTGTGTCTCTCTCTCTGTCCCTCTGTCTCTCTCTCTGTCCCTGTGTCTCTCACTCGGTCCCTGTGTCTCTCACTGGGTACGTGTCTCTGTCTCGGTCCCTGTGTCTCTCTCGGACCCGGTGTCTCTCTCTCGTTCCCTGTGTCTAACTCTTGCTCCCTGTGTCTTTCTCGGTCCCTGTGTCTCACTCGGTCCCTGTGTCTCTCCCGTCCCTGACTCTCTCTCTCAGTCCCTGTGTCTCTCTCTCTGTCCTGGTGTCTCTCTCTCGTTCACTGTGTCTCTCTCTCGGTCCCTGTGTCTCTCTCGGTCCTGGTGTCTCTCTTGGTCCCTGTGTCACTCTCTCAGTCCCTGTGTCTCTCTCTCGGTGCCTGTGTCTCTCTCTCGGACCCTGTGTCTCTCTCAGTCACAGTGTCTATCTCGGTCCCTGTCACTCTCTCTCGGTCCCTGTATCTCTCTCTCAGTCCCTGTGTCTCTCTCTCGGTGCCTGTGTCTCTCTCTCTCGGTCCCTGTGACTCCCTCAGTCCCTGTGTCTCTCTCGGTCCCTGTGTCTCTCACTCGGTCCCTGTCTCTCTCTCGGTCCCTGTGTCTCACTCGGTCCCTGTGTCTCTCTCTCGGTCCCTGTCTCTCTCTCTCGGTCCCTGCCTCTCTCTCTCGGTCACTGTGTTTCTCTCGGTCCCTGTGTTTCTCTCATGGTCCCTGTGTCCCTTTCGGTCCCTGTGGCTCTCTCTCAGTCCCTGTGGCTTTCTCTCAGTCCCTGTGTCTCTCTCGTTCCCTGTGTCTCTCTCGGCCCCTGTGTTTCTCTCTCGGTCCCTGTGTCTCTCTCTTTCGGTCCTGTGTCTCTCTCTCTCGGTCCCTGTGTCTCTCTCGGTCCCTGTGTCTCTCTCTCGGTCCCTGTGTCTCTCTCGGTCTCTGTGACTTGCTCAGTCCCAGTGTCTCTCACTCGGTCCCTGTGTCTCTCTCTCTCGGTCCCTGTGTCTCTCTCGGTCCCTGTGTCTCTCTCTCTCAGTCCCTGTGTCTCTCTCGGTCCTGGTGTGTCTCTTGGTCCCTGTGTCTCTCGCTCCGTCCCTGTGTCTCTATCTCAGTCCCTGTGTCTCTCTCTCGGTGCCTGTGTCTCTCTCTCGGTCCCTGTGACTCCCTCAGTCCCTGTGTCTCTCTCGGTCCCTCTGCCTCTCTCTCGGTTCCTGTGTCTCTCTCTCGGTCCCTGTGTCTCACTCGGTCCCTGTGACTCGCTCAGTCCCTGTGTCTCTCACTAGGTCCCTGTGTCTCTCCCTCGGTCCCTGTGTCTCTCTCGGTCCCTGTGTCTCTCTCTAGGTCTCTGTATCCATCTCGGTCGCTGTGTCTCACTCGGTCCCTGTGTCTCTCTCGGTCCCTGTGTCTCACTCGGTCCCTGTGTCTCACTCGGTCCCTGTGTCTCTCTGGGTCCCTGTTACTCTCTCGGTCCCTGTGTCTCTCTCTCACTCCCTGTCTTTCTCTCTCGGACGATTGTGTCTCTCTCTCCCTGTGTCCCTCTCGGTCCCTGTGTCTCTCTCTCGGTCCCTGTGACTCTCGCAGTTCCTGTGTCACTCTCTCGGTCCCTGTGTCTCTCTCGGTCCCTATCACTCTCTCGGTCCCTGTGTCTCACTCGGTCCCTGTGTCTCTCTCTCGGTCCCTGTCTCTCTCTCGGTCCCTGTGTCTCTCTTTCGGTCCCTGTGTCTCTCACTCGGTACCTGTCTCTGTCTCGGTCCCTGTGTCTCTCTCGGTCCCGGTGTCTCTCTCTGTCCCTGTCACTCTCTCTCAGTCCCTGTGTCTCTCTCTTGCTCCCTGTTTCTTTCTCGGTCCCTGTGTCTCTCCCGGTCCCTGTCTCTCTCTCTCTCAGTCCCTGTGTCTCTCTCTCAGTCCCTGTGTCTCTCTCTCGGTCCCTGTGTCTCTCTTGGTCCCTGTGTCTCTCTCAGTCCGTGTTCTCCCTCGGTCCCTGTGTCTCTCTCTCGGTCCCTGTATCTCTCTCTCACCCCTATGTCTCTCTCGGTCCTGGTGTCTCTCTTGGTTCCTGTGTCTCACCCTCAGTCCCTGTGTCTCTCTCTCTCAGTCCCTGTGTCTCTCTCTCTCGGTGCCTGTGTCTCTCACTCGGTCCCTGTGACTCTCTCAGTCCCTGTGTCTCTCTCGGTTCCTGTGCCTCTCTCTCGGTCCCTGTGTCTCTCTCTCTCGATCCCTGTGTCTCTCTCGGTCTCTATGACTCGCTCAGTCCCTGTGTCTCTCACTCGGTCCCTG
This sequence comes from Prionace glauca, assembly GCA_037974335.1. Taxonomy (NCBI): domain Eukaryota; kingdom Metazoa; phylum Chordata; class Chondrichthyes; order Carcharhiniformes; family Carcharhinidae; genus Prionace; species Prionace glauca. The sequence goes on from JBBMRE010000201.1 coordinate 27,127, forward strand.
TGTCTCTCTCTCTCGGTCCATGTGTCTCTCTCCCTCGGTCCCTGTGTCTCTCTCGGTCCCTGTGTCTCTCTCGGTCCCTGTGTCTCTCTTTCAGTCCCTGTGTCTCTCTCTCGGTCCCTGTGTCTCTCTCTCTCGGTCCCTGTGTCTCTCTCGGTCCCTATGACTCGCTCAGTCCCTGTGTCTCTCACTCGGTCCCTGTGTCTCTCTCTCGGTCCATGTGTCTCTCTCCCTCGGTCCCTGTGTCTCTCTCGGTCCCTGTGTCTCTCTCGGTCCCTGTGTCTCTCTCCCTCGGTCCCTGTGTCTCACTCGGTCCCTATCTCTTTCTCGGTCCCTGTGTCTCTCTCTCGGTCCCTGTTTCTCTCTCGGTCCTGGTGTCTCTCTTGGTCCCTGTGTCTCTCTCTCAGTCCCTGTGTCTCTCTCTCGATGCCTGTGTCTCTCTCTCGGACCCTGTGTCTCTCTCAGTCACAGTGTCTATCTCGGTCCCTGTCACTCTCTCTCGGTCCCTGTATCTCTCTCTCAGTCCCTGTGTCTCTCTCTCGGTGCCTGTGTCTCTCTCTCTCGGTCCCTGTGACTCCCTCAGTCCCTGTGTCTCTCTCGTTCCCTGTGTCTCTCTCGGCCCCTGTGTTTCTCTCTCGGTCCCTGTGTCTCTCTCTTTCGGTCCTGTGTCTCTCTCTCTCGGTCCCTGTGTCTCTCTCGGTCCCTGTGTCTCTCTCTCGGTCCCTGTGTCTCTCTCGGTCTCTGTGACTTGCTCAGTCCCAGTGTCTCTCACCCGGTCCCTGTGTCTCTCTGTCTCGGTCCCTGTGTCTCTCTCGGTCCCTGTGTCTCTCTCTCTCAGTCCCTGTGTCTCTCTCGGTCCTGGTGTGTCTCTTGGTCCCTGTGTCTCTCGCTCCGTCCCTGTGTCTCTATCTCAGTCCCTGTGTCTCTCTCTCGGTGCCTGTGTCTCTCTCTCGGTCCCTGTGACTCCCTCAGTCCCTGTGTCTCTCTCGGTCCCTCTGCCTCTCTCTCGGTTCCTGTGTCTCTCTCTCGGTCCCTGTGTCTCACTCGGTCCCTGTGACTCGCTCAGTCCCTGTGTCTCTCACTAGGTCCCTGTGTCTCTCCCTCGGTCCCTGTGTCTCTCTCGGTCCCTGTGTCTCTCTCTAGGTCCCTGTGTCTCTCTCGGTCGCTGTGTCTCACTCGGTCCCTGTGTCTCTCTCGGTCCTTGTGTCTCTCTCTCAGTCCCTGTGTCTCTCTCGGTCACTGTCACTCTCTGGGTCCCTGTGTCTCTCTTGGTCTCTGTGTCTCACTCGGTCCCTGTGTCTCACTCGGTCCCTGTGTCTCTCACTCGGTCCCTGTCTCTCTCTCGGTCCCTGTGTCTCACTCGCTCCCTGTCTCTCTCTCTCAGTTTCTGTGTCTCTCTCGGTCCCTCTGTCTCTCTCGGTCCCTGTGTCTCTCTCTCGGTCCCTGTGTCTCTCACTCGGTCCCTGTGTCTCTCTCGGTCCCTGTGTCTCTCTCTCGCTCCCTGTCTTTCTCTCTCGGACGATTGTGTCTCTCTCTCGGTCTCTGTGTCTCACTCGGTCCCTGTGTCTCACTCGGTCCCTGTGTCTCTCTGGGTCCCTGTTACTCTCTCGGTCCCTGTGTCTCTCTCTCACTCCCTGTCTTTCTCTCTCGGACGATTGTGTCTCTCTCTCCCTGTGTCCCTCTCGGTCCCTGTGTCTCTCTCTCGGTCCCTGTGTCTCCCTCAGTCCCTGTCTCTCTCTCTCAGTTTCAGTGTGTCTGTCGTTCCCTGTGTCTCTCTCTCGGTCCCTGTGACTCTCTCAGTTCCTGTGTCACTCTCTGGGTCCCTGTGTCTCTCTCGGTCCCTATCACTCTCTCGGTCCCTGTGTCTCACTCGGTCCCTGTGTCTCTCTCTCGGTCCCTGTCTCTCTCTCTCGGTCCCTGTGTCTCTCTTTCGGTCCCTGTGTCTCTCACTCGGTACCTGTCTCTGTCTCGGTCCCTGTGTCTCTCTCGGTCCCGGTGTCTCTCTCAGTCCCTGTCACTCTCTCTCAGTCCCTGTGTCTCTCTCTTGCTCCCTGTGTCTTTCTCGGTCCCTGTGTCTCTCCCGGTCCCTGTCTCTCTCTCTCTCAGTCCCTGTGTCTCTCTCTCAGTCCCTGTGTCTCTCTCTCGGTCCCTGTGTCTCTCTTGGTCCCTGTGTCTCTCTCAGTCCGTGTTCTCCCTCGGTCCCAGTGTCTCTCTCGGTCCCTGTATCTCTCTCTCACCCCTATGTCTCTCTCGGTCCTGGTGTCTCTCTTGGTTCCTGTGTCTCACCCTCAGTCCCTGTGTCTCTCTCTCTCAGTCCCTGTGTCTCTCTCTCGGTGCCTGTGTCTCTCACTCAGTCCCTGTGACTCTCTCAGTCCCTGTGTCTCTCTCGGTTCCTGTGCCTCTCTCTCGGTCCCTGTGTCTCTCTCTCTCGATCCCTGTGTCTCTCTCTCTCGGTCCATGTGTCTCTCTCCCTCGGTCCCTGTGTCTCTCTCGGTCCCTGTGTCTCTCTCGGTCCCTGTCTCTCTCTCGGTCCCTGTGTCTCTCTCGGTCCCTGTGTCTCTCTCTCTCAGTCCCTGTGTCTCTCTCTCTCGGTCCCTGTGTCTCTCTCTCTCGGTCCCTGTGTCTCTCTCGGTCCCTATGACTCGCTCAGTCCCTGTGTCTCTCACTCGGTCCCTGTGTCTCTCTCTCGGTCCATGTGTCTCTCTCCCTCGGTCCCTGTGTCTCTCTCGGTCCCTGTGTCTCTCTCGGTCCCTGTGTCTCTCTCCCTCGGTCCCTGTGTCTCACTCGGTCCCTATCTCTTTCTCGGTCCCTGTGTCTCTCTCTCGGTCACTGTCTCTCTGTCGGTCCCTGTGTCACTCTCGGTCCCTGTGTCTCACTCGGTCCCTGTGTCTCTCTCGGTCCCTGTGTCTCACTCGGTCCCTGAGTCTCTCCCGGTCCCTGTGTCTCTCTCTCGGTCCTTGTGTGTCTCTCTCTCAGTCCCTGTGTCTCTCTCTCGGTCCCTGTGTCTCTCTCGGTCCCTGTGACTCGCTCAGTCCCTGTGTCTCTCACTCGGACCCTGTGTCTCTCTCTCGGTCCCTGTGTCTCTCTCTCTCGGTCGCTGTGTCTCTCTCAGTCCCTGTGTCTCTCACTCGGTCCCTGTGTCTCTCTCTCGGTCCCTGTGTCTCTCTCTCTCGGTGCCTGTGTCTACCTCTCGGTCCCTGTGTCACTCTCGGTCCCTGTGACTCGCTCAGTCCCTGTGTCTCTCTCTCGGTCCCTGTGTCTCTCTCGGTCCCTGTGTCTCTCTCTCGGTCGCTGTGTCTCTCTCGGTCCCTGTGTCTCTCTCTCGGTCCCTGTGTCTCTCTCGGTCCCTGTGACTCGCTCAGTCCCTGTGTCTCTCTCTGTCCCTGTGTCTCACTCTCTGTCCCTGTGTCTCTCTCTCGGTCCCTGTGTCTCACTCGGTCCCTGTGTCTCTCAGTCCCTGTGTCTCACTCGGTCCCTGTGTCTCTCTCTCGGTCCCTGTGTCTCTCTCAGTCCCTGTTTCTCTCTCTCGGTCCCAGTGTCTCTCTTGGTCACTGTCTCTCTGTCGGTCCCTGTGTCTCTCTCTCGGTCCCTGTGACTCTCTCGGTCACTGTCTCTCTGTCGGTCCCTGTGTTTCTCTCGGTCACTGTCTCTCTGTTGGTCCCTGTGTCTCTCTCTCGGTCCCTGTATCTCTCTCTGTCGGTCCCTGTATTCTCTCTCTTGGTCCCTGTGTCTCTCTCTCTGTCGGTCCCTGTATCTCTCTCGGTCTCTGTGTCTCACTCGGTCCCTGTGTCTCACTCGGTCCCTGTGTCTCTCACTCGGTCCCTGTCTCTCTCTCTTGGTCCCTGTGTCTCACTCGTTCCCTGTCTCTCTCTCTCAGTTTCAGTGTGTCTGTCGTTCCCTGTGCCTCTCTCTCGGTCCCTGTGACTCTCTCGGTACCTGTCTCTGTCTCGGTCCCTGTGTCTCACTCGGTCCCTGTGTCTCTCTGGGTCCCTGTGTCTCACTCGGTCCCTGTGCCTCTCACTCAGTCCCTGTCTCTCTCTCTCTTGGTCCCTGTGTCTCACTCGGTCCCTGGCTCTCTCTCTCGGTTTCAGTGTGTCTGTCGTTCCCTGTGTCTCTCTCTCAGTCCCTGTGACTCTCTCAGTTCCTGTGTCTCTCTCGGTCCCTGAGTCACTCTCTGGGTCCCTGTGTCTCTCTCGGTCCCTATCACTCTCTCGGTCCCTGTGTCTCACTCGGTCCCTGTGTCTCTCTCTTTCGGTCCTGTGTCTCTCTCTCTCGGTCCCTGTGTCTCTCTCGGTCCCTGTATCTCTCTCGGTCTCTGTGACTTGCTCAGTCCCAGTGTCTCTCACTCGGTCCCTGTGTCTCTCTCTCTCGGTCCCTCTGTCTCTCTCGGTCCCTGTGTCTCTCTCTCTCAGTCCCTGTGTCTCTCTCGGTCCTGGTGTGTCTCTTGGTCCCTGTGTCTCTCGCTCCGTCCCTGTGTCTCTAATCTCAGTCCCTGTGTCTCTCTCTCGGTGCCTGTGTCTCTCTCTCGGTCCCTGTGACTCCCTCAGTCCCTGTGTCTCTCTCGGTCCCTCTGCCTCTCTCTCGGTTCCTGTGTCTCTCTCTCGGTCCCTGTGTCTCACTCGGTCCCTGTGACTCGCTCAGTCCCTGTGTCTCTCACTAGGTCCCTGTGTCTCTCCCTCGGTCCCTGTGTCTCTCTCGGTCCCTGTGTCTCTCTCTAGGTACGTGTGTCCATCTCGGTCGCTGTGTCTCACTCGGTCCCTGTGTCTCTCTCGGTCCTTGTGTCTCTCTCTCAGTCCCTGTGTCTCTCTCGGTCACTGTCACTCTCTGGGTCCCTGTGTCTCTCTTGGTCTCTGTGTCTCACTCGGTCCCTGTGTCTCTCTCTCTCGGTCCCTGTGTCTCACTCGGTCCCTGTGTCTCTCACTCGGTCCCTGTCTCTCTCTCGGTCCCTGTGTCTCACTCGCTCCCTGTCTCTCTCTCTCAGTTTCAGTGTCTCTCTCGGTCTCTGTGTCTCTCTCGATCCATGTGTCTCTCTCGGTCCCAGTGTCTCTCTCGGTCCCTCTGTCTCTCTCGGTCCCTGTGTCTCTCTCTCGGTCCCTGTGTCTCTCACTCGGTCCCTGTGTCTCTCTCGGTCCCTGTGTCTCTCTCTCTCGCTCCCTGTCTTTCTCTCTCGGACGATTGTGTCTCTCTCTCGGTCTCTGTGTCTCACTCGGTCCCTGTGTCTCACTCGGTCCCTGTGTCTCTCTGGGTCCCTGTTACTCTCTCGGTCCCTGTGTCTCTCTCTCACTCCCTGTCTTTCTCTCTCGGACGATTGTGTCTCTCTCTCCCTGTGTCCCTCTCGGTCCCTGTGTCTCTCTCTCGGTCCCTGTGACTCTCTCAGTTCCTGTGTCACTCTCTCGGTCCCTGTGTCTCTCTCGGTCCCTATCACTCTCTCGGTCCCTGTCTCTCTCTCGGTCCCTGTCTCTCTCTCTCGGTCCCTGTGTCTCTCTTTCGGTCCCTGTGTCTCTCAATCGGTCCCTGTGTCTCTCACTCGGTACCTGTCTCTGTCTCGGTCCCGGTGTCTCTCTCAATCCCTGTCACTCTCTCTCAGTCCCTGTGTCTCTCTCTTGCTCCCTGTGTCTTTCTCGGTCCCTGTGTCTCTCCCGGTCCCTGTCTCTGTCTCTCTCAGTCCCTGTGTCTCTCTCTCAGTCCCTGTGTCTCTCTCTCGGTCCCTGTGTCTCTCTTGGTCCCTGTGTCTCTCTCAGTCCGTGTTCTCCCTCGGTCCCTGTGTCTCTCTCGGTCCCTGTATCTCTCTCTCACCCCTATGTCTCTCTCGGTCCTGGTGTCTCTCTTGGTTCCTGTGTCTCACCCTCAGTCCCTGTGTCTCTCTCTCTCAGTCCCTGTGTCTCTCTCTCGGTGCCTGTGTCTCTCACTCGGTCCCTGTGACTCTCTCAGTCCCTGTGTCTCTCTCGGTTCCTGTGCCTCTCTCTCGGTCCCGTGTCTCTCTCTCTCGATCCCTGTGTCTCTCTCGGTCTCTATGACTCGCTCAGTCCCTGTGTCTCTCACTCGGTCCCTGTGTCTCTCTCTCTCGGTCCATGTGTCTCTCTCTATCGGTCCATGTGTCTCTCTCGGTCCCTGTGTCTTTCTCGGTCCCTGTGTCTCTCTCTCTCAGTCCCTGTGTCTCTCTCTCGGTGCGTGTGTCTCTCTCTCGGTCCCTGTGTCTCTCTCTCTCGGTCCCTGTGTCTCTCTCGGTCCCTATGACTCGCTCAGTCCCTATGTCTCTCACTCGGTCCCTGTGTCTCTCTCTCGGTCCATGTGTCTCTCTCCCTCGGTCCCTGTGTCTCTCTCGGTCCCTGTGTCTCTCTCCCTCGGTCCCTGTGTCTCACTCGGTCCCTATCTCTTTCTCGGTCCCTGTGTCTCTCTCTCGGTCCCTGTGTCTCTCTCGGTCCTGGTGTCTCTCTTGGTCCCTGTGTCTCTCTCTCAGTCCCTGTGTCTCTCTCTCGGTGCCTGTGTCTCTCTCTCGGACCCTGTGTCTCTCTCAGTCACAGTGTCTATCTCGGTCCCTGTCACTCTCTCTCGGTCCCTGTATCTCTCTCTCAGTCCCTGTGTCTCTCTCTCGGTGCCTGTGTCTCTCTCTCTCGGTCCCTGTGACTCCCTCAGTCCCTGTGTCTCTCTCGGTCCCTGTGTCTCTCACTCGGTCCCTGTCTCTCTCTCGGTCCCTGTGTCTCACTCGGTCCCTGTGTCTCTCTCTCGGTCCCTGTCTCTCTCTCTCGGTCCCTGCCTCTCTCTCTCGGTCACTGTGTTTCTCTCGGTCCCTGTGTCTCTCTCATGGTCCCTGTGTCCCTTTTGGTCCCTGTGGCTCTCTCTCAGTCCCTGTGGCTCTCTCTCAGTCCCTGTGTCTCTCTCGTTCCCTGTGTCTCTCTCGGCCCCTGTGTTTCTCTCTCGGTCCCTGTGTCTCTCTCTTTCGGTCCTGTGTCTCTCTCTCTCGGTCCCTGTGTCTCTCTCGGTCCCTGTGTCTCTCTCTCGGTCCCTGTGTCTCTCTCGGTCTCTGTGACTTGCTCAGTCCCAGTGTCTCTCAGTCGGTCCCTGTGTCTCTCTCTCTCGGTCCCTGTGTCTCTCTCGGTCCCTGTGTCTCTCTCTCTCAGTCCCTGTGTCTCTCTCGGTCCTGGTGTGTCTCTTGGTCCCTGTGTCTCTCGCTCCGTCCCTGTGTCTCTATCTCAGTCCCTGTGTCTCTCTCTCGGTGCCTGTGTCTCTCTCTCGGTCCCTGTGACTCCCTCAGTCCCTGTGTCTCTCTCGGTCCCTCTGCCTCTCTCTCGGTTCCTGTGTCTCTCTCTCGGTCCCTGTGTCTCACTCGGTCCCTATGACTCGCTCAGTCCCTGTGTCTCTCACTAGGTCCCTGTGTCTCTCCCTCGGTCCCTGTGTCTCTCTCGGTCCCTGTGTCTCTCTCTAGGTACCTGTGTCTCTCTCGGTCGCTGTGTCTCACTCGGTCCCTGTGTCTCTCTCGGTCCTTGTGTCTCTCTCTCAGTCCCTGTGTCTCTCTCGGTCCCTGTCTCTCTCTCTCTGTCGCTGTGTCTCACTCGGTCCCTGTGTCTCTCACTCGGTCCCTGTCTCTCTCTCTCGATCCCTGTGTCTCTCTCGGTCTCTATGACTCGCTCAGTCCCTGTGTCTCTCACTCGGTCCCTGTGTCTCTCTCTCTCGGTCCATGTGTCTCTCTCCCTCGGTCCCTGTGTCTCCCTCAGTCCCTGTGTCTCTCTCGGTCCCTGTGTCTCTCACTCGGTCCCTGTCTCTCTCTCGGTCCCTGTGTCTCACTCGGTCCCTGTGTCTCTCTCTCGGTCCCTGTCTCTCTCTCTCGGTCCCTGCCTCTCTCTCTCGGTCACTGTGTTTCTCTCGGTCCCTGTGTCTCTCTCATGGTCCCTGTGTCCCTTTTGGTCCCTGTGGCTCTCTCTCAGTCCCTGTGGCTCTCTCTCAGTCCCTGTGTCTCTCTCGTTCCCTGTGTCTCTCTCGGCCCCTGTGTTTCCCTCTCGGTCCCTGTGTCTCTCTCTTTCGGTCCTGTGTCTCTCTCTCTCGGTCCCTGTGTCTCTCTCGGTCCCTGTGTCTCTCTCTCGGTCCCTGTGTCTCTCTCGGTCTCTGTGACTTGCTCAGTCCCAGTGTCTCTCACTCGGTCCCTGTGTCTCTCTCTCTCGGTCCCTGTGTCTCTCTCGGTCCCTGTGTCTCTCTCTCTCAGTCCCTGTGTCTCTCTCGGTCCTGGTGTGTCTCTTGGTCCCTGTGTCTCTCGCTCCGTCCCTGTGTCTCTATCTCAGTCCCTGTGTCTCTCTCTCGGTGCCTGTGTCTCTCTCTCGGTCCCTGTGACTCCCTCAGTCCCTGTGTCTCTCTCGGTCCCTCTGCCTCTCTCTCGGTTCCTGTGTCTCTCTCTCGGTCCCTGTGTCTCACTCGGTCCCTATGACTCGCTCAGTCCCTGTGTCTCTCACTAGGTCCCTGTGTCTCTCCCTCGGTCCCTGTGTCTCTCTCGGTCCCTGTGACTCTCTCTAGGTCCCTGTGTCTCTCTCGGTCGCTGTGTCTCACTCGGTCCCTGTGTCTCTCTCGGTCCTTGTGTCTCTCTCTCAGTCCCTGTGTCTCTCTCGGTCCCTGTCTCTCTCTCTCGGTCGCTGTGTCTCACTCGGTCCCTGTGTCTCTCACTCGGTCCCTGTCTCTCTCTCGGTCCCTGTGTCTCACTCGCTCCCTGTCTCTCTCTCTCTCAGTTTCAGTGTCTCTCTCGGTCCCTGTGTCTCTCTCGGTCCCTCTGTCTCTCTCGGTCCCTGTGTCTCTCTCTCGGTCCCTGTGTCTCTCACTCGGTCCCTGTGTCTCTCTCGGTCCCTGTGTCTCTCTCTCGCTCCCTGTCTTTCTCTCTCGGACGATTGTGTCTCTCTCTCGGTCTCTGTGTCTCACTCGGTCCCTGTGTCTCACTCGGTCCCTGTGTCTCTCTGGGTCCCTGTTACTCTCTCGGTCCCTGTGTCTCTCTCTCACTCCCTGTCTTTCTCTCTCGGACGATTGTGTCTCTCTCTCCCTGTGTCCCTCTCGGTCCCTGTGTCTCTCTCTCGGTCCCTGTGTCTCACTCGGTCCCTGTCTCTCTCTCTCAGTTTCAGTGTGTCTGTCGTTCCCTGTGTCTCTCTTTCGGTCCCTGTGACTCTCTCAGTTCCTGTGTCACTCTCTGGGTCCCTGTGTCTCTCTCGGTCCCTATCACTCTCTCGGTCCCTGTGTCTCACTCGGTCCCTGTGTCTCTCTCTCGGTCCCTGTCTCTCTCTCTCGGTCCCTGTGTCTCTCTTTCGGTCCCTGTGTCTCTCACTCGGTACCTGTCTCTGTCTCGGTCCCTGTGTCTCTCTCGGTCCCGGTGTCTCTCTCAGTCCCTGTCACTCTCTCTCAGTCCCTGTGTCTCTCTCTCACCCCTATGTCTCTCTCGGTCCTGGTGTCTCTCTTGGTTCCTGTGTCTCACCCTCAGTCCCTGTGTCTCTCTCTCTCAGTCCCTGTGTCTCTCTCTCTCAGTCCCTGTGTCTCTCTCTCGGTCCCTGTGTCTCTCTCAGTCCCTGTGTCTCTCTCTCGGTGCCTGTGTCTCTCAATCGGTCCCTGTGACTCTCTCAGTCCCTGTGTCTCTCTCGGTTCCTGTGCCTCTCTCTCGGTCCCTGTGTCTCTCTCTCTCGATCCCTGTGTCTCTCTCGGTCTCTATGACTCGCTCAGTCCCTGTGTCTCTCACTCGGTCCCTGTGTCTCTCTCTCTCGGTCCATGTGTCTCTCTCCCTCGGTCCCTGTGTCTCTCTCGGTCCCTGTGTCTCTCTCGGTCCCTGTGTCTCTCTCTCTCAGTCCCTGTGTCTCTCTCTCGGTGCATGTGTCTCTCTCTCGGTCCCTGTGTCTCTCTCTCTTGGTCCCTGTGTCTCTCTCGGTCCCTGTGTCTCTCTCTCGGTCCATGTGTCTCTCTCCCTCGGTCCCTGTGTCTCTCTCGGTCCCTGTGTCTCTCTCGGTCCCTGTGTCTCTCTCCCTCGGTCCCTGTGTCTCACTCGGTCCCTATCTCTTTCTCGGTCCCTGTGTCTCTCTCTCGGTCCCTGTGTCTCTCTCGGTCCCTGTGTCTCTCTCTCTCTCAGTCCCTGTGTCTCTCTCGGTCACTGTCTCTCTGTCGGTCCCTGTGTCACTCTCGGTTCCTGTGTCACTCTCGGTCCCTGTGTCTCACTCGGTCCCTGTGTCTCTCTCGGTCCCTGTGTCTCACTCGGTCCCTGAGTCTCTCCCGGTCCCTGTGTCTCTCTCTCGGTCCTTGTGTGTCTCTCTCTCAGTCCCTGTGTCTCTCTCTCGGTCCCTGTGTCTCTCTCGGTCCCTGTGACTCGCTCAGTCCCTGTGTCTCTCACTCGGACCCTGTGTCTCTCTCTCGGTCCCTGTGTCTCTCTCTCTCGGTCGCTGTGTCTCTCTCAGTCCCTGTGTCTCTCACTCGGTCCCTGTGTCTCTCTCTCGGTCCCTGTGTCTCTCTCTCTCGGTGCCTGTGTCTACCTCTCGGTCCCTGTGTCACTCTCGGTCCCTGTTACTCGCTCAGTCCCTGTGTCTCTCTCTCGGACCCTGTGTCTCTCTCGGTCCCTGTGTCTCTCTCTCGGTCGCTGTGTCTCTCTCGGTCCCTGTGTCTCTCTCTCGGTCCCTGTGTCTCTCTCGGTCCCTGTGACTCGCTCAGTCCCTGTGTCTCTCTCGGTCCCTGTGTCTCACTCTCGATCCCTGTGTCTCTCTCTCGGTCCCTGTGTCTCACTCGGTCCCTGTGTCTCTCAGTCCCTGTGTCTCACTCGGTCCCTGTGTCTCTCTCTCGGTCCCTGTGTCTCTCTCAGTCCCTGTTTCTCTCTCTTGGTCCCAGTGTCTCTCTTGGTCACTGTCTCTCTGTCGGTCCCTGTGTCTCTCTCTCGGTCCCTGTGACTCTCTCGGTCACTGTCTCTCTGTCGGTCCCTGTGTCTCTCTCGGTCACTGTCTCTCTGTTGGTCCCTGTGTCTCTCTCTCGGTCCCTGTATCTCTCTCTGTCGGTCCCTGTATTCTCTCTCTCGGTCCCTGTGTCTCTCTCTCTGTCGGTCCCTGTATCTCTCTCGGTCTCTGTGTCTCACTCGGTCCCTGTGTCTCACTCGGTCCCTGTGTCTCTCACTCGGTCCCTGTCTCTCTCTCTTGGTCCCTGTGTCTCACTCGTTCCCTGTCTCTCTCTCTCAGTTTCAGTGTGTCTGTCGTTCCCTGTGTCTCTCTCTCGGTCCCTGTGACTCTCTCGGTACCTGTCTCTGTCTCGGTCCCTGTGTCTCACTCGGTCCCTGTGTCTCTCTGGGTCCCTGTGACTCTCTCGGTCCCTGTGTCTCTCTCTCGCTCCCTGTCTTTCTCTCTCGGACGATTGTGTCTCTCTCTCCCTGTGTCTCACTCGGTCCCTGTGCCTCTCACTCAGTCCCTGTCTCTCTCTCTTGGTCCCTGTGTCTCACTCGGTCCCTGGCTCTCTCTCTCGGTTTCAGTGTGTCTGTCGTTCCCTGTGTCTCTCTCTCGGTCCCTGTGACTCTCTCAGTTCCTGTGTCTCTCTCGGTCCCTGAGTCACTCTCTGGGTCCCTGTGTCTCTCTCGGTCCCTATCACTCTCTCGGTCCCTGTGTCTCACTCGGTCCCTGTGTCTCTCTCTCGGTCCCTGTCTCTCTCTCTCGGTCCCTGTGTCTCTCTCTAGGTGCCTGTGTCTCTCTCTCTCGGTCTCTGTGACTCCCTCAGTCCCTGTGTCTCTCTCGGTCCCTGTGTCTCTCACTCTGTCCCTGACTCTCTCTCGGTCCCTGTGTCTCACTCCGTCCCTGTGTCTCTCTCTCGGTCCCTGTCTCTCTCTCTCGGTCCCTGCCTCTCTCTCTCGGTCACGGTGTCTCTCTCGGTCCCGGTGTCTCTCTCGGTCCCTGTGACTCGCTCAGTCCCTGTGTCTCTCTCTCGGTCCCTGTGTCTCTCTCGTTCCCTGTGTCTCTCTCGGCCCCTGTGTTTCTCTCTCGGTCCCTGTGTCTCTCTCTCTCGGTCCCTGTGTCTCTCTCTCTCGGTCCCTGTGTCTCTCTCGGTCCCTGTGTCTCTCTCTCGGTCCCTGTGTCTCTCTCGGTCTCTGTGTCTCACTCGGTCCCTGTGTCTCTCTCTCTCGGTCCCTGTGTCTCAGTCGGTCACTGTGTCTCACTCGCTCCCTGTCTCTCTCTCTCTGTTTCAGTGTCTCTCTCGGTCCCTGTGTCTCTCTGTCTCGGTTCCTGTCTCTCACTCGGTCCCTGTCTCTCTCTCGGTCCCTGTATCTCACTCGATCCCTGTCTCTCTCTCTCTGTTTCAGTGTCTCTCTCGGTCCCTGTGTCTCTCTGTCTCGGTCCCTGTGTCTCACTCGGTCCCTGTGAATCTCTCGGACCCTGTGTCTCTCTCTGTCCCTCTGTCTCTCTCGGTCCCTGTGTCTCTCTCGGTCCCTGTGTCTCTCTCGGTCCCTCTGTCTCTCTCAGTCCCTGTGTCTCTCTCGGTCCCTGTGGCTCTCTCTAGCTCCCTGTCTTTCTCTCTCGGACGATTGTGTCTCTCTCTCCCTATGTCTCACTCGGTCCCTGTGACTCTCTCGGTTCCTGTGTCTCTCTCGGTCCCTGTGTCACTCTCTGGGTCCCTGTGTCTCTCTCGGTCCCTATCACTCTCTCGGTCCCTGTGTCTCACTCGGTCCCTGTGTCTCTCGGTCCCTGTCTCTCTCTCTCTCGGTCCCTGTGTCTCTCTCTAGGTCACTGTGTTTCTCTCGGTCCCTGTGTATCTCTCTCGGTCCCTGTGTCTCTCAATCGGTCCCTGTGTCTCTCACTCGGTACCTGTCTCTGTCTCGGTCCCTGTGTCTCTCTCGGTCCCGGTGTCTCTCTCGGTCCCTGTCACTCTCTCTCAGTCCCTGTGTCTCTCTCTTGCTCCCTGTGTCTTTCTCGGTCCCTGTGTCTCTCCCGGTCCCTGTCTCTCTCTCTCTCAGTCCCTGTGTCTCTCTCTCAGTCCCTGTGTCTCTCTCTCGGTCCCTGTGTCTCTCTTGGTCCGTGTACTCACTCGGTCTCTGTGTCTCTCTCGGTCCCTGTATCTCTCTCTCACCCCTATATCTCTCTCGGTCCTGGTGTCTCTCTTGGTTCCTGTGTCTCACTCTCAGTCCCTGTGTCTCTCTCTCTCAGTCCCTGTGTCTCTCTCTCGGTGCCTGTGTCTCTCACTCAGTCCCTGTGACTCTCTCAGTCCCTGTGTCTCTCTCGGTTCCTGTGCCTCTCTCTCGGTCCCTGTGTCTCTCTCTCGGTCCCTCTGTCTCTCTCTCTGTCCCTGTGTCTCTCACTCGGTCCCTGTGTCTCTCACTCGGTACGTGTCTCTGTCTCGGTCCCTGTGTCTCTCTCGGTCCCGGTGTCTCTCTCTCGTTCCCTGTGTCTCTCTCTTGCTCCCTGTGTCTTTCTCGGTCCCTGTGTCTCACTCGGTCCCTGTGTCTCTCCCGTCCCTGTCTCTCTCTCTCAGTCCCTGTGTCTCTCTCTCTGTCCTGGTGTCTCTCTCTCGTTTACTGTGTCTCTCTCTCGGTCCCTGTGTCTCTCTCGGTCCTGGTGTCTCTCTTGGTCCCTGTGTCTCTCTCTCAGTCCCTGTGTCTCTCTCTCGGACCCTGTGTCTCTTTCAGTCACAGTGTCTATCTCGGTCCCTGTCACTCTCTCTCGGTCCCTGTATCTCTCTCTAAGTCCCTGTGTCTCTCTCTCGGTGCCTGTGACTCCCTCAGTCCCTGTGTCTCTCTCTCTCGGTCCCTGTGACACCCTCAGTCCCTGTGTCTCTCTCTCTCGGTCCCTGTGACTCCCTCAGTCCCTGTGTCTCTCTCGGTCCCTGTGTCTCTCACTCGGTCCCTGTCTCTCTCTCGGTCCCTGTGTCTCACTCGGTCCCTGTGTCTCTCTCTCGGTCCCTGTCTCTCTCTCTCGGTCCCTGCCTCTCTCTCTCGGTCACTGTGTTTCTCTCGGTCCCTGTGTCTCTCTCATGGTCCCTGTGTCCCTTTTGGTCCCTGTGGCTCTCTCTCAGTCCCTGTGGCTCTCTCTCAGTCCCTGTGTCTCTCTCGTTCCCTGTGTCTCTCTCGGCCCCTGTGTTTCTCTCTCGGTCCCTGTGTCTCTCTCTTTCGGTCCTGTGTCTCTCTCTCTCGGTCCCTGTGTCTCTCTCGGTCCCTGTGTCTCTCTCTCGGTCCCTGTGTCTCTCTCTCGGTCTCTGTGACTTGCTCAGTCCCAGTGTCTCTCACTCGGTCCCTGTGTCTCTCTCTCTCGGTCCCTGTGTCTCTCTCGGTCCCTGTGTCTCTCTCTCTCAGTCCCTGTGTCTCTCTCGGTCCTGGTGTGTCTCTTGGTCCCTGTGTCTCTCGCTCCGTCCCTGTGTCTCTATCTCAGTCCCTGTGTCTCTCTCTCGGTCCCTGTGTCTCTCTCTCGGTCTCTGTGACTTGCTCAGTCCCAGTGTCTCTCACTCGGTCCCTGTGTCTCTCTCTCTCGGTCCCTGTGTCTCTCTCGGTCCCTGTGTCTCTCTCTCTCAGTCCCTGTGTCTCTCTCGGTCCTGGTGTGTCTCTTGGTCCCTGTGTCTCTCGCTCCGTCCCTGTGTCTCTATCTCAGTCCCTGTGTCTCTCTCTCGGTGCCTGTGTCTCTCTCTCGGTCCCTGTGACTCCCTCAGTCCCTGTGTCTCTCTCGGTTCCTGTGTCTCTCTCTCGGTCCCTGTGTCTCACTCGGTCCCTGTGACTCGCTCAGTCCCTGTGTCTCTCACTAGGTCCCTGTGTCTCTCCCTCGGTGCCTGTGTCTCTCTCGGTCCCTGTGTCTCTCTCTAGGTCCCTGTGTCTCTCTCGGTCGCTGTGTCTCACTCGGTCCCTGTGTCTCTCTCGGTCCTTGTGTCTCTCTCTCAGTCCCTGTGTCTCTCTCGATCACTGTCTCTCTCTGGGTCCCTGTGTCTCTCTTGGTCTCTGTGTCTCACTCGGTCCCTGTGTCTCTCTCTCTCGGTCCCTGTGTCTCACTCGGTCCCTGTGTCTCTCACTCGGTCCCTGTCTCTCTTTCGGTCCCTGTGTCTCACTCGCTCCCTGTCTCTCTCTCTCAGTTTCAGTGTCTCTCTCGGTCCCTGTGTCTCTCTCGATCCATGTGTCTCTCTCGGTCCCTGTGTCTCTCTCGGTCCATCTGTCTCTCTCGGTCCCTGTGTCTCTCTCGGTCCCTGTGTCTCACTCGGTCCCTGTGTCTCTCACTCGGTCCCTGTCTCTCTCTCGGTCCCTGTGTCTCACTCGCTCCCTGTCTCTCTCTCTCAGTTTCAGTGTCTCTCTCGGTCCCTGTGTCTCTCTCGATCCATGTGTCTCTCTCGGTCCCTGTGTCTCTCTCTCGGTCCCTGTGTCTGTCACTCGGTCCCTGTGTCTCTCTCGGTCCCTGTGTCTCTCTCTCTCGCTCCCTGTCTTTCTCTCTCGGACGATTGTGTCTCTCTCTCAGTCTCTGTGTCTCACTCGGTCCCTGTGTCTCTCTGGGTCCCTGTTACTCTCTCGGTCCCTGTGTCTCTCTCTCACTCCCTGTATTTCTCTCTCGGACGATTGTGTCTCTCTCTCCCTGTGTCCCTCTCGGTCCCTGTGTCTCTCTCTCGGTCCCTGTGTCTCACTCGGTCCCTGTCTCTCTCTCTCAGTTTCAGTGTGTCTGTCGTTCCCTGTGTCTCTCTCTCGGTCCCAGTGACTGTCTCAGTTCCTGTGTCACTCTCTGGGTCCCTGTGTCTCTCTCGGTCCCTATCACTCTCTCGGTCCCTGTGTCTCACTCGGTCCCTGTGTCTCTCTCTCGGTCCCTGTCTCTCTCTCTCGGTCCCTGTGTTTCTCTCTCGGTCCCTGTGTCTCTCAATTCGTCCCTGTGTCTCTCACTCGGTACCTGTCTCTGTCTCGGTCCCTGTGTCTCTCTCGGTCCCGGTGTCTCTCTCAGTCCCTGTCACTCTCTCTCAGTCCCTGAGTCTCTCTCTCGGTCCCTGTGTCTCTCTTGGTCCCTGTGTCTCTCTCAGTCCGTGTTCTCCCTCGGTCCCTGTGTCTCTCTCTCGGTCCCTGTATCTCTCTCTCGGTCCCTGTATCTCTCTCTCACCCCTATGTCTCTCTCGGTCCTGGTGTCTCTCTTGGTTCCTGTGTCTCACCCTCAGTCCCTGTGTCTCTCTCTCTCAGTCCCTGTGTCTCTCTCTCGGTGCCTGTGTCTCTCACTCGGTCCCTGTGACTCTCTCAGTCCCTGTGTCTCTCTCGGTTCCTGTGCCTCTCTCTCGGTCCCTGTGTCTCTCTCTCTCGATCCCTGTGTCTCTCTCGGTCCCTATGACTCGCTCAGTCCCTGTGTCTCTCACTCGGTCCCTGTGTCTCTCTCTCTCGATCCCTGTGTCTCTCTCGGTCCCTATGACTCGCTCAGTCCCTGTGTCTCTCTCTCGGTCCCTGTGTCTCTCTCTCTCGGTCCCTGTGTCTCTCTCGGTCCCTATGACTCGCTCAGTCCCTGTGTCTCTCACTCGGTCCCTGTGTCTCTCTCTCTCGGTCCATGTGTCTCTCTCCCTCGGTCCCTGTGTCTCTCTCGGTCCCTGTGTCTCTCTCGGTCCCTGTGTCTCTCTCTCTCAGTCCCTGTGTCTCTCTCTCGGTGCGTGTGTCTCTCTCTCGGTCCCTGTGTCTCTCTCTCTCGGTCCCTGTGTCTCTCTCGGTCCCTATGACTCGCTCAGTCCCTGTGTCTCTCACTCGGTCCCTGTGTCTCTCTCTCGGTCCATGTGTCTCTCTCCCTCGGTCCCTGTGTCTCTCTCGGTCCCTGTGTCTCTCTCGGTCCCTGTGTCTCTCTCCCTCGGTCCCTGTGTCTCACTCGGTCCCTATCTCTTTCTCGGTTCCTGTGTCTCTCTCTCGGTCCCTGTGTCTCTCTCGGTCCCTGTGTCTCTCTCTCTCTCTCAGTCCCTGTGTCTCTCTCGGTCACTGTCTCTCTGTCGGTCCCTGTGTCACTCTCGGTTCCTGTGTCACTCTCGGTCCCTGTGGCTCACTCGGTCCCTGTGTCTCTCTCGGTCCCTGTGTCTCACTCGGTCCCTGAGTCTCTCCCGGTCCCTGTGTCTCTCTCTCGGTCCTTGTGTGTCTCTCTCTCAGTCCCTGTGTCTCTCTCTCGGTCCCTGTGTCTCTCTTTCGGTCCCTGTGACTCGCTCAGTCCCTGTGTCTCTCACTCGGTCCCTGTGTCTCTCTCTCGGTCCCTGTGTCTCTCTCTCTCGGTCGCTGTGTCTCTCTCAGTCCCTGTGTCTCTCACTCGGTCCCTGTGTCTCTCTCTCGGTCCCTGTGTCTCTCTCTCTCGGTGCCTGTGTCTACCTCTCGGTCCCTGTGTCACTCTCGGTCCCTGCGACTCGCTCAGTCCCTGTGTCTCTCTCTCGGACCCTGTGTCTCTCTCGGTCCCTGTGTCTCTCTCTCGGTCGCTGTGTCTCTCTCGGTCCCTGTGTCTCTCTATCGGTCCCTGTGTCTCTCTCGGTCCCTGTGTCTCACTCTCGGTCCCTGTGTCTCTCTCTCGGTCCCTGTGTCTCACTCGGTCCCTGTGTCTCTCAGTCCCTGTGTCTCACTCGGTCCCTGTGTCTCTCTCTCGGTCCCTGTGTCTCTCTCAGTCCCTGTTTCTCTCTCTCGGTCCCAGTGTCTCTCTTGGTCACTGTCTCTCTGTCGGTCCCTGTGTCTCTCTCTCGGTCCCTCTGACTCTCTCGGTCACTGTCTCTCTGTCGGTCCCTGTGTCTCTCTCGGTCACTGTCTCTCTGTTGGTCCCTGTGTCTCTCTCTCGGTCCCTGTGTCTCTGTCGGTCCCTGTATTCTCTCTCTCGGTCCCTGTGTCTCTCTCTCTGTCGGTCCCTGTATCTCTCTCGGTCTCTGTGTCTCACTCGGTCCCTGTGTCTCACTCGGTCCCTGTGTCTCTCACTCGGTCCCTGTCTCTCTCTCTTGGTCCCTGTGTCTCACTCGTTCCCTGTCTCTCTCTCTCAGTTTCAGTGTGTCTGTCGTTCCCTGTGTCTCTCTCTCGGTCCCTGTGACTCTCTCGGTACCTGTCTCTCTCTCGGTCCCTGTGTCTCTCTGGGTCCCTGTGACTCTCTCGGTCCCTGTGTCTCTCTCTCGCTCCCTATCTTTCTCTCTCGGACGATTGTGTCTCTCTCTCCCTGTGTCTCACTCGGTCCCTGTGCTTCTCACTCAGTCCCTGTCTCTCTCTCTTGGTCCCTGTGTCTCACTCGGTCCCTGGCTCTCTCTCTCGGTTTCAGTGTATCTGTCGTTCCCTGTGTCTCTCTCTCGGTCCCTGTGACTCTCTCAGTTCCTGTGTCTCTCTCGGTCCCTGAGTCACTCTCTGGGTCCCTGTGTCTCTCTCGGTCCCTATCACTCTCTCGGTCCCTGTGTCTCACTCGGTCCCTGTGTCTCTCTCTCGGTCCCTGTCTCTCTCTCTCGGTCCCTGTGTCTCTCTCTAGGTGCCTGTGTCTCTCTCTCACGGTCTCTGTGACTCCCTCAGTCCCTGTGTCTCTCTCGGTCCCTGTGTCTCTCACTCTGTCCCTGACTCTCTCTCGGTCCCTGTGTCTCACTCCGTCCCTGTGTCTCTCTCTCGGTCCCTGTCTCTCTCTCTCGGTCCCTGCCTCTCTCTCTCGGTCACTGTGTTTCTCTCGGTCCGTGTGTCTCTCTCATGGTCCCTGTGTCCCTTTCGGTCCCTGTGGCTCTCTCTCGGTCCCGATGTCTCTCTCGGTCCCTGTGACTCGCTCTGTCCCTGTGTCTCTCTCTCGGTCCCTGTGTCTCTCTCGTTCCCTGTGTCTCTCTCGGCCCCTGTGTTTCTCTCTCGGTCCCTGTGTCGCTCTCTCTCGGTCCCTGTGTCTCTCTCTCTCAGTCCCTGTGTCTCTCTCGGTCCCTGTGTCTCTCTCTCTCGGTCCCTGTGTCTCTCTCGGTCTCTGTGACTTGCTCAGTCCCAGTGTCTCTCACTCGGACCCTGTGTCTCTCTCTCGGTCCCTGTGTCTCTCTCTCTCGGTCCCTGTGTCTCTCTCGGTCCCTGTGTCTCTCTCTCTCAGTCCCTGTATCTCTCTTGGTCCTGGTGTGTCTCTTGGTCCCTGTGTCTCTCGCTCCGTCCCTGAGTCTCTATCTCAGTCCCTGTGTCTCTCTCTTGGTGCCTGTGTCTCTCTCTCGGTCCCTGTGACTCCCTCAGTCCCTGTGTCTCTCTCGGTCCCTGTGCCTCTCTCTCGGACCCTGTGTCTCTCTCGCGGTCCCTGTGTCTCTCTCGGTCCCTGTGACTCGCTCAGTCCCTGTGTCTCTCACTAGGTCCCTGTGTCTCTCCCTCGGTCCCTGTGTCTCTCTCGCTCCCTGTGTCTCTCTCTAGGTCCCTGTGTCTCTCTCGGTCACTGTGTTTCTCTCAGTCCCTGTGTCTCTCTCATGGTCCCTGTGTCCCATTCGGTCCCTGTGGCTCTCTCTCGGTCCCGGTGTCTCTCTCGGTCCCTGTGACTCGCTCAGTCCCTGTGTTTCTCTCTCGGTCCCTGTGTCTCTCTCTCTCGGTCCCTGTGTCTCTCTCTCGGTGCGTGTGTCTCTCTCTCGGTCCCTGTGTCTCTCTCTCTCGGTCCCTGTGTCTCTCTCGGTCCCTATGACTCGCTCAGTCCCTGTGTCTCTCACTCGGTCCCTGTGTCTCTCTCTCGGTCCATGTGTCTCTCTCCCTCGGTCCCTGTGTCTCTCTCGGTCCCTGTGTCTCTCTCGGTCCCTGTGTCTCTCTCCCTCGGTCCCTGTGTCTCACTCGGTCCCTGTGTCTCTCTCGGTCCCTGTGTCTCTCTCGGTCCCTGTGTCTCTCTCTCTCTCAGTCCCTGTGTCTCTCTCGGTCACTGTCTCTCTGTCGGTCCCTGTGTCTCTCTCGGTCCCTGTGTCTCACTCGGTCCCTGAGTCTCTCCCGGTCCCTGTGTCTCTCTCTCGGTCCTTGTGTCTCTCTCGGTCCCTGTGACTCGCTCAGTCCCTGTGTCTCTCACTCGGACCCTGTGTCTCTCTCTCGGTCCCTGTGTCTCTCTCTCGGTCCCTGTGTCTCTCTCGGTCCCTGTGACTCGCTCAGTCCCTGTGTCTCTCACTCGGACCCTGTGTCTCTCTCTCGGTCCCTGTGTCTCTCTCTCGGTCCCTGTGACTCTCTCGGTCCCTGTGTCACTCTCTGGGTCCCTGTGTCTCACTCGGTCCCTGTGTCTCTCTCTCTCTCGGATCCTGTCTCTCTCAATCGGTCCCTGTGTCTCTCACTCAATACCTGTCTCTGTCTCGGTCCCTGTGTCTCTCTCGGTCCCGGTGTCTCTCTCGGTCCCTGTCTCTCTCTCTCAGTCCCTGTGTGTCTCTCTTGCTCCCTGTGTCTTTCTCGGTCCCTGTGTCTCTCCCAGTCCCTGTCTCTCTCTCTCTCAGCCCCTGTCTCTCTCTCTCGGTCGCTGTGTCTCTCTCGGTCCCTGTGTCTCTCTCTCTCGGTCGCTGTGTCTCTCTCAGTCCCTGTGTCTCTCACTTGGTCCCTGTGTCTCTCTCTCGGTCCCTGTGTCTCTCTCGGTGCCTGTGTATCTCTCGGTCCCTGTGTCTCCCGCTCGGTCCCTGTGTCTCTCTCGGTCCCTGTGACTCGCTCAGTCCCTGTGTCTCTCACTCGGTCCCTGTGTCTCTCTCCCGGTCCCTGTGTCTCTCTCTCTCGGTCACTGTGTCTCTCTCGGACCCTGTGTCTCTTTCTCGGTCCCTGTGTCTCTCTCGGTCCCTGTGACTCGCTCAATCCCTGTGTCTCTCTCAGTCCCTGTGTCTCTCTCTCGGTCCCGGTGTCTCACTCGTTCCCTGTGTCTCTCAGTCCCTGTGCCTCTCTCTCAGTCCCTGTGTCTCTCTCTCGGTCCCTGTGTCTCTCTCGGTCCCTGTGTCTCTCTCTCGGTCCCTGTGTCTCCCTCGGTCCGTGTGTCTCACTCGGTCCCTGTGTCTCTCTCGGTCCCTGTGTCTCACTCTCAGTCCCTGTGTCTCTCTCTCGGTGCCTGTGACTCTCTCTCGGTCCCTGTGTCTCTCTCGGTCCCTGTGTCTCTCTCAGTCCCTGTGTTTCTCTCTCGGTCCCTGTGTCTCTCTCAGTCCCTGTGTCTCTCTCTCGGTCCCTGTGTCTCTCTCGGACCCTGTGTCTCTCTCTCGGTCCCTGTGTCTCTCTCCCTCGGTCCCTGTGTTTCTCTCTCGGTCCCTGTGTCTCTCTCTCTCGGTCCCTGTGTCTACCTCACACCTGTGTCTCACTCGGTCCCTGCGTCTCTCTCGGTCCCTGTGTCTCTCTCTCGGTCCCTGTGTCTCTCTCAGTCCCTCTGTCTCTCTCTCGGTCCCTGTGTCTCTCTCTCGGTCTCTGTGTCTCTCTCGGTCACTGTCTCTCTGTCGGTCCCTGTGTCTCTCTCAGTCCCTGTGTCTCTCTCTCTCGGTCCCTGTGTCTCACTCTCGGTCCCTGTGTCTCTCTCGGTCCCTGTGTCTCTCTCTCGGTCCCTATGTCTCTCTCTCGATCCCTGTGTCTCTCTCGGTCACTGTCTCTCTCTCGGTCCCTGTGTCTCTCTCAGTCCCTCTGTCTCTCTCTCGGTCCCTGTGTCTCTCTCTCGGTCCCTGTGTCTCTCTCGGTCACTGTCTCTCTGTCAGTCCCTGTGTCTCTCTCAGTCCCTGTGTCTCTCTCTCTCGGTCCCTGTGTCTCACTCTCGGTCCTTGTGTCTCTCTCGGTCCCTGTGTCTCTCTCTCGGTCCCTATGTCTCTCTCTCGATCCCTGTGTCTCTCTCGGTCACTGTCTCTCTGTCGGTCCCTGTGTCTGTCTCGGTCCCTGTGTCTCTCTCTCGGTCCCTGAGTCTCACTCGGTCCCTGTGTCTCTCTGTCGGTCCTTGTGTGTCTCTCTCTCAGTCCCTGAGTCTCTCTCTCGGTTCCTGTGTCTCTCCCTGTGACTCGCTCAGTCCCTGTGTCTCTCACTCGGTCCCTGTGTCTATCTCTCTCGATCCCTGTGTCTCTCTCTCTCGATCCCTGTGTCTCTCACTTGGTCCCTGTGTCTCTCCTGGTCCCTGCGACTCGCTCTGTCCCTGTGTCTCTCACTCGGTCCCTGTATCTCTCTCTGTCGGTCCCTGTATCTCTCTCTCTCGGTCCATGTGTCTCTCTCTGTCGGTCCCTGTATCTCTCTCTCTCGGTCCCTGTGTCTCACACTCGGTCCCTGTGTCTCTCTCGGTCCCTGTGTCTCTCCCAGTCCCTCTCTCCCTCTCTCTGTCCCGGTGTCTCTCTCTCAGTCACTGTGTCTCTCACTCGGTCCCTGTGTCTCTCTTGGTCCCTGTGTCTATCTCTCGGTCCTTTTGTCTCCCTCGGTCCGTGTGTCTCACTCGGTCCCTGTGTCTCTCTCGGTCCCTATATCTCTCTCTCACCCCTATAACTCTCCCGGACCTGGTGTCTCTCTCAGTCCCTGTGTCTCTCTCGGTCCCTGTGTCTCCCTCTCGCTCCCTGTGTCTCTCTCTCGGTCCCTGTGTCTCCCTCTCGGTCCCTGCGTCTCTCTCGGTCCCTGTGTCTCTCTCTCGGTCCCTGTGTCTCTCTCAGTCCTTGTGTCTCTCTCTCGGTCCCTGTGTCTCGCTCTCGGTCCCTGTGTCTCTCTCGGTCACTGTTTCTCTGTCGGTCCCTGTGTCTCTCTCTCGGTCCCTGTGTCTCTCTCGGTCACTGTCTCTCTGTCGGTCCCTGTGTCTCTTTCAGTCCCTGTGTCTCTCTCTCGGTCCCTGTGTCTCACTCTCGGTCCCTGTGTCTCTCTCGGTCCCTGTGTCTCTCTCGGTCCCTGTGTCTCTCTCGGTCCCTGTGTCTCTCTCTCGGTCCCTGTGTCTCTCTCGGTCCCTGTGTCTCTCTCTCGGTCCCTGTGTCTCACTCTCGGTCCCTGTGTCTCTGTCGGTCTTGTGTCTCTTTCAGTCCCTGTGTCTCTCCCTCGGTCCCTGTGTCTCTCTCGGTCCCTGTGTCTCACTCGGTCCCTGTGTCACTCACTCGGTCCCTGTCTCTCTCTCTTGGTCCCTGTGTCTCTCTCTTGCTCCCTGTGTCTTTCTCGGTCCCTGTGTCTCTCCCGGTCCCTGTCTCTCTCTCTCTCAGTCCCTGTGTCTCTCTCTCTCAGTCCCTGAGTCTCTCTCTCGGTCCCTGTGTCTCTCTTGGTCCCTGTGTCTCTCTCAGTCCGTGTTCTCCCTCGGTCCCAGTGTCTCTCTCGGTCCCTGTATCTCTCTCTCACCCCTATGTCTCTCTCGGTCCTGGTGTCTCTCTTGGTTCCTGTGTCTCACCCTCAGTCCCTGTGTCTCTCTCTCTCAGTCCCTGTGTCTCTCTCTCGGTGCCTGTGTCTCTCACTCGGTCCCTGTGACTCTCTCAGTCCCTGTGTCTCTCTCGGTTCCTGTGCCTCTCTCTCGGTCCCAGTGTCTCTCTCTCTCGATCCCTGTGTCTCTCTCGGTCCCTATGACTCGCTCAGTCCCTGTGTCTCTCACTCGGTCCCTGTGTCTCTCTCTCTCGGTCCATGTGTCTCTCTCCCTCGGTCCCTGTGTCTCTCTCGGTCCCTGTGTCTCTCTCGGTCCCTGTGTCTCTCTCTCTCAGTCCCTGTGTCTCTCTCTCGGTGCGTGTGTCTCTCTCTCGGTCCCTGTGTCTCTCTCTCTCGGTCCCTGTGTCTCTCTCGGTCCCTATGACTCGCTCAGTCCCTGTGTCTCTCACTCGGTCCCTGTGTCTCTCTCTCGGTCCATGTGTCTCTCTCCCTCGGTCCCTGTGTCTCTCTCGGTCCCTGTGTCTCTCTCGGTCCCTGTGTCTCTCTCCCTCGGTCCCCGTGTCTCACTCGGTCCCTATCTCTTTCTCGGTTCCTGTGTCTCTCTCTCGGTCCCTGTGTCTCTCTCGGTCCCTGTGTCTCTCTCTCTCTCTCAGTCCCTGTGTCTCTCTCGGTCACTGTCTCTCTGTCGGTCCCTGTGTCACTCTCGGTTCCTGTGTCACTCTCGGTCCCTGTGTCTCACTCGGTCCCTGTGTCTCTCTCGGTCCCTGTGTCTCACTCGGTCCCTGAGTCTCTCCCAGTCCCTGTGTCTCTCTCTCGGTCCTTGTGTCTCTCTCGGTCCCTGTGACTCGCTCAGTCCCTGTGTCTCTCACTCGGACCCTGTGTCTCTCTCTCGGTCCCTGTGTCTCTCTCTCGGTCCCTGTGTCTCTCTCGGTCCCTGTGACTCGCTCAGTCCCTGTGTCTCTCACTCGGACCCTGTGTCTCTCTCTCGGTCCCTGTGTCTCTCTCTCGGTCCCTGTGACTCTCTCGGTCCCTGTGTCACTCTCTGGGTCCCTGTGTCTCACTCGGTCCCTGTGTCTCTCTCTCTCTCGGATCCTGTCTCTCTCACTCGGTCCCTGTGTCTCTCACTCAATACCTGTCTCTGTCTCGGTCCCTGTGTCTCTCTCGGTCCCGGTGTCTCTCTCGGTCCCTGTCTCTCTCTCTCAGTCCCTGTGTGTCTCTCTTGCTCCCTGTGTCTTTCTCGGTCCCTGTGTCTCTCCCAGTCCCTGTCTCTCTCTCTCTCAGCCCCTGTCTCTCTCTCTCGGTCGCTGTGTCTCTCTCGGTCCCTGTGTCTCTCTCTCTCGGTCGCTGTGTCTCTCTCAGTCCCTGTGTCTCTCACTTGGTCCCTGTGTCTCTCTCTCGGTCCCTGTGTCTCTCTCGGTGCCTGTGTATCTCTCGGTCCCTGTGTCTCCCGCTCGGTCCCTGTGTCTCTCTCGGTCCCTGTGACTCGCTCAGTCCCTGTGTCTCTCACTCGGTCCCTGTGTCTCTCTCCCGGTCCCTGTGTCTCTCTCTCTCGGTCACTGTGTCTCTCTCGGTCCCTGTGTCTCTCTCTCGGTCCCTGTGTCTCTCTCGGTCCCTGTGACTCGCTCAATCCCTGTGTCTCTCTCAGTCCCTGTGTCTCTCTCTCGGTCCCGGTGTCTCACTCGTTCCCTGTGTCTCTCAGTCCCTGTGCCTCTCTCTCAGTCCCTGTGTCTCTCTCTCGGTCCCTGTGTCTCTCTCGGTCCCTGTGTCTCTCTCTCGGTCCCTGTGTCTCCCTCGGTCCGTGTGTCTCACTCGGTCCCTGTGTCTCTCTCGGTCCCTGTGTCTCACTCTCAGTCCCTGTGTCTCTCTCTCGGTGCCTGTGACTCTCTCTCGGTCCCTGTGTCTCTCTCGGTCCCTGTGTGTCTCTCAGTCCCTGTGTTTCTCTCTCGGTCCCTGTGTCTCTCTCAGTCCCTGTGTCTCTCTCTCGGTCCCTGTGTCTCTCTCGGACCCTGTGTCTCTCTCTCGGTCCCTGTGTCTCTCTCCCTCGGTCCCTGTGTTTCTCTCTCGGTCCCTGTGTCTCTCTCTCTCGGTCCCTGTGTCTACCTCACACCTGTGTCTCACTCGGTCCCTGCGTCTCTCTCGGTCCCTGTGTCTCTCTCTCGGTCCCTGTGTCTCTCTCAGTCCCTCTGTCTCTCTCTCGGTCCCTGTGTCTCTCTCTCGGTCTCTGTGTCTCTCTCGGTCACTGTCTCTCTGTCGGTCCCTGTGTCTCTCTCAGTCCCTGTGTCTCTCTCTCTCGGTCCCTGTGTCTCACTCTCGGTCCCTGTGTCTCTCTCGGTCCCTGTGTCTCTCTCTCGGTCCCTATGTCTCTCTCTCGATCCCTGTGTCTCTCTCGGTCACTGTCTCTCTCTCGGTCCCTGTGTCTCTCTCAGTCCCTCTGTCTCTCTCTCGGTCCCTGTGTCTCTCTCTCGGTCCCTGTGTCTCTCTCGGTCACTGTCTCTCTGTCAGTCCCTGTGTCTCTCTCAGTCCCTGTGTCTCTCTCTCTCGGTCCCTGTGTCTCACTCTCGGTCCTTGTGTCTCTCTCGGTCCCTGTGTCTCTCTCTCGGTCCCTATGTCTCTCTCTCGATCCCTGTGTCTCTCTCGGTCACTGTCTCTCTGTCGGTCCCTGTGTCTGTCTCGGTCCCTGTGTCTCTCTCTCGGTCCCTGAGTCTCACTCGGTCCCTGTGTCTCTCTGTCGGTCCTTGTGTGTCTCTCTCTCAGTCCCTGACTCTCTCTCTCGGTTCCTGTGTCTCTCCCTGTGACTCGCTCAGTCCCTGTGTCTCTCTCGGTCCCTGTGTCTCTCTCGGTCCCTGTGGCTCACTCGGTCCCTGTGTCTCTCTCGGTCCCTGTGTCTCACTCGGTCCCTGAGTCTCTCCCGGTCCCTGTGTCTGTCTCTCGGTCCCTGTGTCTCTCTCGGTCCCTGTGACTCGCTCAGTCCCTGTGTCTCTCACTCGGTCCCTGTGTCTCTCTCTCGGTCCCTGTGTCTCTCTCTCTCGGTCGCTGTGTCTCTCTCAGTCCCTGTGTCTCTCACTCGGTCCCTGTGTCTCTCTCTCGGTCCCTGTGTCTCTCTCTCTCGGTGCCTGTGTCTACCTCTCGGTCCCTGTGTCACTCTCGGTCCCTGTGACTCGCTCAGTCCCTGTGTCTCTCTCTCGGACCCTGTGTCTCTCTCGGTCCCTGTGTCTCTCTCTCGGTCGCTGTGTCTCTCTCGGTCCCTGTGTCTCTCTCGGTCCCTGTGTCTCACTCTCGGTCCCTGTGTCTCTCTCTCGGTCCCTGTGTCTCACTCGGTCCCTGTGTCTCTCAGTCTCTGTGTCTCACTCGGTCCCTGTGTCTCTCTCTCGGTCCCTGTGTCTCTCTCTGTCCCTGTTTCTCTCTCTCGGTCCCAGTGTCTCTCTTGGTCACTGTCTCTCTGTCGGTCCCTGTGTCTCTCTCTCGGTCCCTGTGACTCTCTCGGTCACTGTCTCTCTGTCGGTCCCTGTGTCTCTCTCGGTCACTGTCTCTCTGTTGGTCCCTGTGTCTCTCTCTCGGTCCCTGTATCTCTCTCTGTCGGTCCCTGTATTCTCTCTCTCGGTCCCTGTGTCTCTCTCTCTGTCGGTCCCTGTATCTCTCTCGGTCTCTGTGTCTCACTCGGTCCCTGTGTCTCACTCGGTCCCTGTGTCTCTCACTCGGTCCCTGTCTCTCTCTCTTGGTCCCTGTGTCTCACTCGTTCCCTGTCTCTCTCTC
The DNA here is from genome assembly GCA_037974335.1 of Prionace glauca. Taxonomy (NCBI): domain Eukaryota; kingdom Metazoa; phylum Chordata; class Chondrichthyes; order Carcharhiniformes; family Carcharhinidae; genus Prionace; species Prionace glauca. The sequence goes on from JBBMRE010000201.1 coordinate 54,017, forward strand.
TCAGTTTCAGTGTGTCTGTCGTTCCCTGTGTCTCTCTCTCGGTCCCTGTGACTCTCTCGGTACCTGTCTCTGTCTCGGTCCCTGTGTCTCACTCGGTCCCTGTGTCTCTCTGGGTCCCTGTGACTCTCTCGGTCCCTGTGTCTCTCTCTCGCTCCCTGTCTTTCTCTCTCGGACGATTGTGTCTCTCTCTCCCTGTGTCTCACTCGGTCCCTGTGCCTCTCACTCAGTCCCTGTCTCTCTCTCTTGGTCCCTGTGTCTCACTCGGTCCCTGGCTCTCTCTCTCAGTTTCAGTGTGTCTGTCGTTCCCTGTGTCTCTCTCTCGGTCCCTGTGACTCTCTCAGTTCCTGTGTCTCTCTCGGTCCCTGAGTCACTCTCTGGGTCCCTGTGTCTCTCTCGGTCCCTATCACTCTCTCGGTCCCTGTGTCTCACTCGGTCCCTGTGTCTCTCTCTCGGTCCCTGTCTCTCTCTCTCGGTCCCTGTGTCTCTCTCTAGGTGCCTGTGTCTCTCTCTCTCGGTCTCTGTGACTCCCTCAGTCCCTGTGTCTCTCTCGGTCCCTGTGTCTCTCACTCTGTCCCTGACTCTCTCTCGGTCCCTGTGTCTCACTCCGTCCCTGTGTCTCTCTCTCGGTCCCTGTCTCTCTCTCTCGGTCCCTGCCTCTCTCTCTCGGTCACTGTGTTTCTCTCGGTCCGTGTGTCTCTCTCATGGTCCCTGTGTCCCTTTCGGTCCCTGTGGCTCTCTCTCGGTCCCGATGTCTCTCTCGGTCCCTGTGACTCGCTCTGTCCCTGTGTCTCTCTCTCGGTCCCTGTGTCTCTCTCGTTCCCTGTGTCTCTCTCGGCCCCTGTGTTTCTCTCTCGGTCCCTGTGTCTCTCTCTCTCGGTCCCTGTGTCTCTCTCTCTCAGTCCCTGTGTCTCTCTCGGTCCCTGTGTCTCTCTCTCTCGGTCCCTGTGTCTCTCTCTCTCAGTCCCTGTGTCTCTCACTCGGACCCTGTGTCTCTCTCTCGGTCCCTGTGTCTCTCTCTCTCGGTCCCTGTGTCTCTCTCTCTTGGTCCCTGTGCCTCTCCCGGTCCCAGTCTCTCTTTCTCTCAGTCCCTGTGTCTCTCTCTCGGTCCCTGTGTGTCTCTCTCTCGGTCCCTGTGGCTCTCTCGGTCCCTGTGTCTCTCTCTCTCAGTCCCTGTATCTCTCTTGGTCCTGGTGTGTCTCTTGGTCCCTGTGTCTCTCGCTCCGTCCCTGAGTCTCTATCTCAGTCCCTGTGTCTCTCTCTTGGTGCCTGTGTCTCTCTCTCGGTCCCTGTGACTCCCTCAGTCCCTGTGTCTCTCTCGGTCCCTGTGCCTCTCTCTCGGTCCCTGTGTCTCTCTCTCGGTCCCTGTGTCTCTCTCGGTCCCTGTGACTCGCTCAGTCCCTGTGTCTCTCACTAGGTCCCTGTGTCTCTCCCTCGGTCCCTGTGTCTCTCTCGCTCCCTGTGTCTCTCTCTAGGTCCCTGTGTCTCTCTCGGTCACTGTGTTTCTCTCAGTCCCTGTGTCTCTCTCATGGTCCCTGTGTCCCATTCGGTCCCTGTGGCTCTCTCTCGGTCCCGGTGTCTCTCTCGGTCCCTGTGACTCGCTCAGTCCCTGTGTTTCTCTCTCGGTCCCTGTGTCTCTCTCTCTCGGTCCCTGTGTCTCTCTCTCGGTGCGTGTGTCTCTCTCTCGGTCCCTGTGTCTCTCTCGGTCCCTGTGTCTCTCTCGGTCCCTGTGTCTCTCTCCCTCGGTCCCTGTGTCTCACTCGGTCCCTATCTCTTCCTCGGTCCCTGTGTCTCTATCTCGGTCCCTGTGTCTCTCTCTCTCTCAGTCCCTGTGTCTCTCTCGGTCACTGTCTCTCTGTCGGTCCCTGTGTCACTCTCGGTTCCTGTGTCACTCTCGGTCCCTGTGTCTCACTCGGTCCCTGTGTCTCTCCCGGTCCCTGTGTCTCTCTCTCGGTCCTTGTGTGTCTCTCTCTCAGTCCCTGTGTCTCTCTCTCGGTCCCTGTGTCTCTCTCGGTCCCTGTGACTCGCTCAGTCCCTGTGTCTCTCACTCGGACCCTGTGTCTCTCTCTCGGTCCCTGTGTCTCTCTCTCTCGGTCCCTGTGACTCTCTCGGTCCCTGTGTCACTCTCTGGGTCCCTGTGTCTCACTCGGTCCCTGTGTCTCTCTCTCGGATCCTGTCTCTCTCAATCGGTCCCTGTGTCTCTCACTCAATACCTGTCTCTGTCTCGGTCCCTGTGTCTCTCTCGGTCCCGGTGTCTCTCTCGGTCACTGTCTCTCTGTCAGTCCCTGTGTCTCTCTCAGTCCCTGTGTCTCTCTCTCTCGGTCCCTGTGTCTCACTCTCGGTCCTTGTGTCTCTCTCGGTCCCTGTGTCTCTCTCTCGGTCCCTATGTCTCTCTCTCGATCCCTGTGTCTCTCTCGGTCACTGTCTCTCTGTCGGTCCCTGTGTCTGTCTCGGTCCCTGTGTCTCTCTCTCGGTCCCTGAGTCTCACTCGGTCCCTGTGTCTCTCTGTCGGTCCTTGTGTGTCTCTCTCTCAGTCCCTGAGTCTCTCTCTCGGTTCCTGTGTCTCTCCCTGTGACTCGCTCAGTCCCTGTGTCTCTCACTCGGTCCCTGTGTCTATCTCTCTCGATCCCTGTGTCTCTCTCTCTCGATCCCTGTGTCTCTCACTTGGTCCCTGTGTCTCTCCTGGTCCCTGCGACTCGCTCTGTCCCTGTGTCTCTCACTCGGTCCCTGTATCTCTCTCTGTCGGTCCCTGTATCTCTCTCTCTCGGTCCATGTGTCTCTCTCTGTCGGTCCCTGTATCTCTCTCTCTCGGTCCCTGTGTCTCACACTCGGTCCCTGTGTCTCTCTCGGTCCCTGTGTCTCTCCCAGTCCCTCTCTCCCTCTCTCTGTCCCGGTGTCTCTCTCTCAGTCACTGTGTCTCTCACTCGGTCCCTGTGTCTCTCTTGGTCCCTGTGTCTATCTCTCGGTCCTTTTGTCTCCCTCGGTCCGTGTGTCTCACTCGGTCCCTGTGTCTCTCTCGGTCCCTATATCTCTCTCTCACCCCTATAACTCTCCCGGTCCTGGTGTCTCTCTCAGTCCCTGTGTCTCTCTCGGTCCCTGTGTCTCCCTCTCGCTCCCTGTGTCTCTCTCTCGGTCCCTGTGTCTCCCTCTCGGTCCCTGCGTCTCTCTCGGTCCCTGTGTCTCTCTCTCGGTCCCTGTGTCTCTCTCAGTCCTTGTGTCTCTCTCTCGGTCCCTGTGTCTCGCTCTCGGTCCCTGTGTCTCTCTCGGTCACTGTTTCTCTGTCGGTCCCTGTGTCTCTCTCTCGGTCCCTGTGTCTCTCTCGGTCACTGTCTCTCTGTCGGTCCCTGTGTCTCTCTCTCGGTCCCTGTGTCTCTCTCGGTCACTGTCTCTCTGTCGGTCCCTGTGTCTCTTTCAGTCCCTGTGTCTCTCTCTCGGTCCCTGTGTCTCACTCTCGGTCCCTGTGTCTCTCTCGGTCCCTGTGTCTCTCTCGGTCCCTGTGTCTCTCTCTCGGTCCCTGTATCTCTCTCTCACCCCTATGTCTCTCTCGGTCCTGGTGTCTCTCTTGGTTCCTGTGTCTCACCCTCAGTCCCTGTGTCTCTCTCTCTCAGTCCCTGTGTCTCTCTCTCGGTGCCTGTGTCTCTCACTCGGTCCCTGTGACTCTCTCAGTCCCTGTGTCTCTCTCGGTTCCTGTGCCTCTCTCTCGGTCCCAGTGTCTCTCTCTCTCGATCCCTGTGTCTCTCTCGGTCCCTATGACTCGCTCAGTCCCTGTGTCTCTCACTCGGTCCCTGTGACTCGCTCAGTCCCTGTGTCTCTCACTCGGTCCCTGTGTCTCGCTCTCTCGGTCCATGTGTCTCTCTCCCTCGGTCCCTGTGTCTCTCTCGGTCCCTGTGTCTCTCTCGGTCCCTGTGTCTCTCTCTCTCAGTCCCTGTGTCTCTCTCTCGGTGCGTGTGTCTCTCTCTCGGTCCCTGTGTCTCTCTCTCTCGGTCCCTGTGTCTCTCTCGGTCCCTATGACTCGCTCAGTCCCTGTGTCTCTCACTCGGTCCCTGTGTCTCTCTCTCGGTCCATGTGTCTCTCTCCCTCGGTCCCTGTGTCTCTCTCGGTCCCTGTGTCTCTCTCGGTCCCTGTGTCTCTCTCCCTCGGTCCCCGTGTCTCACTCGGTCCCTATCTCTTTCTCGGTTCCTGTGTCTCTCTCTCGGTCCCTGTGTCTCTCTCGGTCCCTGTGTCTCTCTCTCTCTCTCAGTCCCTGTGTCTCTCTCAGTCACTGTCTCTCTGTCGGTCCCTGTGTCACTCTCGGTTCCTGTGTCACTCTCGGTCCCTGTGGCTCACTCGGTCCCTGTGTCTCTCTCGGTCCCTGTGTCTCACTCGGTCCCTGAGTCTCTCCCGATCCCTGTGTCTCTCTCTCGGTCCTTGTGTGTCTCTCTCTCAGTCCCTGTGTCTCTCTCTCGGTCCCTGTGTCTCTCTCGGTCCCTGTGACTCGCTCAGTCCCTGTGTCTCTCACTCGGTCCCTGTGTCTCTCTCTCGGTCCCTGTGTCTCTCTCTCTCGGTCGCTGTGTCTCTCTCAGTCCCTGTGTCTCTCACTCGGTCCCTGTGTCTCTCTCTCGGTCCCTGTGTCTCTCTCTCTCGGTGCCTGTGTCTACCTCTCGGTCCCTGTGTCACTCTCGGTCCCTGTGACTCGCTCAGTCCCTGTGTCTCTCTCTCGGACCCTGTGTCTCTCTCGGTCCCTGTGTCTCTCTCTCGGTCGCTGTGTCTCTCTCGGTCCCTGTGTCTCTCTCGGTCCCTGTGTCTCACTCTCGGTCCCTGTGTCTCTCTCTCGGTCCCTGTGTCTCACTCGGTCCCTGTGTCTCTCAGTCTCTGTGTCTCACTCGGTCCCTGTGTCTCTCTCTCGGTCCCTGTGTCTCTCTCAGTCCCTGTTTCTCTCTCTCGGTCCCAGTGTCTCTCTTGGTCACTGTCTCTCTGTCGGTCCCTGTGTCTCTCTCTCGGTCCCTGTGACTCTCTCGGTCACTGTCTCTCTGTCGGTCCCTGTGTCTCTCTCGGTCACTGTCTCTCTGTTGGTCCCTGTGTCTCTCTCTCGGTCCCTGTATCTCTCTCTGTCGGTCCCTGTATTCTCTCTCTCGGTCCCTGTGTCTCTCTCTCTGTCGGTCCCTGTATCTCTCTCGGTCTCTGTGTCTCACTCGGTCCCTGTGTCTCACTCGGTCCCTGTGTCTCTCACTCGGTCCCTGTCTCTCTCTCTTGGTCCCTGTGTCTCACTCGTTCCCTGTCTCTCTCTCTCAGTTTCAGTGTGTCTGTCGTTCCCCGTGTCTCTCTCTCGGTCCCTGTGACTCTCTCGGTACCTGTCTCTGTCTCGGTCCCTGTGTCTCACTCGGTCCCTGTGTCTCTCTGGGTCCCTGTGACTCTCTCGGTCCCTGTGTCTCTCTCTCGCTCCCTGTCTTTCTCTCTCGGACGATTGTGTCTCTCTCTCCCTGTGTCTCACTCGGTCCCTGTGCCTCTCACTCAGTCCCTGTCTCTCTCTCTTGGTCCCTGTGTCTCACTCGGTCCCTGGCTCTCTCTCTCAGTTTCAGTGTGTCTGTCGTTCCCTGTGTCTCTCTCTCGGTCCCTGTGACTCTCTCAGTTCCTGTGTCTCTCTCGGTCCCTGAGTCACTCTCTGGGTCCCTGTGTCTCTCTCGGTCCCTATCACTCTCTCGGTCCCTGTGTCTCACTCGGTCCCTGTGTCTCTCTCTCGGTCCCTGTCTCTCTCTCTCGGTCCCTGTGTCTCTCTCTAGGTGCCTGTGTCTCTCTCTCTCGGTCTCTGTGACTCCCTCAGTCCCTGTGTCTCTCTCGGTCCCTGTGTCTCTCACTCTGTCCCTGACTCTCTCTCGGTCCCTGTGTCTCACTCCGTCCCTGTGTCTCTCTCTCGGTCCCTGTCTCTCTCTCTCGGTCCCTGCCTCTCTCTCTCGGTCACTGTGTTTCTCTCGGTCCGTGTGTCTCTCTCATGGTCCCTGTGTCCCTTTCGGTCCCTGTGGCTCTCTCTCGGTCCCGATGTCTCTCTCGGTCCCTGTGACTCGCTCTGTCCCTGTGTCTCTCTCTCGGTCCCTGTGTCTCTCTCGTTCCCTGTGTCTCTCTCGGCCCCTGTGTTTCTCTCTCGGTCCCTGTGTCTCTCTCTCTCGGTCCCTGTGTCTCTCTCTCTCAGTCCCTGTGTCTCTCTCGGTCCCTGTGTCTCTCTCTCTCGGTCCCTGTGTCTCTCTCTCTCAGTCCCTGTGTCTCTCACTCGGACCCTGTGTCTCTCTCTCGGTCCCTGTGTCTCTCTCTCTCGGTCCCTGTGTCTCTCTCTCTTGGTCCCTGTGCCTCTCCCGGTCCCAGTCTCTCTTTCTCTCAGTCCCTGTGTCTCTCTCTCGGTCCCTGTGTCTCTCTCTCTCGGTCCCTGTGGCTCTCTCGGTCCCTGTGTCTCTCTCTCTCAGTCCCTGTATCTCTCTTGGTCCTGGTGTGTCTCTTGGTCCCTGTGTCTCTCGCTCCGTCCCTGAGTCTCTATCTCAGTCCCTGTGTCTCTCTCTTGGTGCCTGTGTCTCTCTCTCGGTCCCTGTGACTCCCTCAGTCCCTGTGTCTCTCTCGGTCCCTGTGCCTCTCTCTCGGTCCCTGTGTCTCTCTCTCGGTCCCTGTGTCTCTCTCGGTCCCTGTGACTCGCTCAGTCCCTGTGTCTCTCACTAGGTCCCTGTGTCTCTCCCTCGGTCCCTGTGTCTCTCTCGCTCCCTGTGTCTCTCTCTAGGTCCCTGTGTCTCTCTCGGTCACTGTGTTTCTCTCAGTCCCTGTGTCTCTCTCATGGTCCCTGTGTCCCATTCGGTCCCTGTGGCTCTCTCTCGGTCCCGGTGTCTCTCTCGGTCCCTGTGACTCGCTCAGTCCCTGTGTTTCTCTCTCGGTCCCTGTGTCTCTCTCTCTCGGTCCCTGTGTCTCTCTCTCGGTGCGTGTGTCTCTCTCTCGGTCCCTGTGTCTCTCTCGGTCCCTGTGTCTCTCTCGGTCCCTGTGTCTCTCTCCCTCGGTCCCTGTGTCTCACTCGGTCCCTATCTCTTCCTCGGTCCCTGTGTCTCTCTCTCGGTCCCTGTGACTCTCTCGGTCCCTGTGTCTCTCTCTCTCTCAGTCCCTGTGTCTCTCTCGGTCACTGTCTCTCTGTCGGTCCCTGTGTCACTCTCGGTTCCTGTGTCACTCTCGGTCCCTGTGTCTCACTCGGTCCCTGTGTCTCTCCCGGTCCCTGTGTCTCTCTCTCGGTCCTTGTGTGTCTCTCTCTCAGTCCCTGTGTCTCTCTCTCGGTCCCTGTGTCTCTCTCGGTCCCTGTGACTCGCTCAGTCCCTGTGTCTCTCACTCGGACCCTGTGTCTCTCTCTCGGTCCCTGTGTCTCTCTCTCTCGGTCCCTGTGACTCTCTCGGTCCCTGTGTCACTCTCTGGGTCCCTGTGTCTCACTCGGTCCCTGTGTCTCTCTCTCGGATCCTGTCTCTCTCAATCGGTCCCTGTGTCTCTCACTCAATACCTGTCTCTGTCTCGGTCCCTGTGTCTCTCTCGGTCCCGGTGTCTCTCTCGGTCCCTGTCTCTCTCTCTCAGTCCCTGTGTGTCTCTCTTGCTCCCTGTGTCTTTCTCGGTCCCTGTGTCTCTCCCAGTCACTGTCTCTCTCTCTCAGCCCCTGTCTCTCTCTCTCGGTCGCTGTGTCTCTCTCGGTCCCTGTGTCTCTCTCTCTCGGTCGCTGTGTCTCTCTCAGTCCCTGTGTCTCTCACTTGGTCCCTGTGTCTCTCTCTCGGTCCCTGTGTCTCTCTCTCTCGGTGCCTGTGTATCTCTCGGTCCCTGTGTCTCCCGCTCGGTCCCTGTGTCTCTCACGGTCCCTGTGACTCGCTCAGTCCCTGTGTCTCTCACTCGGTCCCTGTGTCTCTCTCCCGGTCCCTGTGTCTCTCTCTCTCGGTCACTGTGTCTCTCTCGGTCCCTGTGTCTCTCTCTCGGTCCCTGTGTCTCTCTCGGTCCCTGTGACTCGCTCAATCCCTGTGTCTCTCTCAGTCCCTGTGTCTCTCTCTCGGTCCCGGTGTCTCACTCGTTCCCTGTGTCTCTCAGTCCCTGTGCCTCTCTCTCAGTCCCTGTGTCTCTCTCTCGGTCCCTGTGTCTCTCTCGGTCCCTGTGTCTCTCTCTCGGTCCCTGTGTCTCCCTCGGTCCGTGTGTCTCACTCGGTCCCTGTGTCTCTCTCGGTCCCTGTGTCTCACTCTCAGTCCCTGTGTCTCTCTCTCGGTCCCTGTGTCTCTCTCAGTCCCTGTGTTTCTCTCTCGGTCCCTGTGTCTCTCTCAGTCCCTGTGTTTCTCTCTCGCTCCCTGTGTCTCTCTCTCGGTCCCTTTGTTTCTCTCGGTCCCTGTGTCTCTCTCGGACCCTGTGTCTCTCTCTCGGTCCCTGTGTCTCTCTCCCTCGGTCCCTGTGTTTCTCTCTCGGTCCCTGTGTCTCTCTCTCTCGGTCCCTGTGTCTCTCTCAGTCCCTCTGTCTCTCTCTCGGTCCCTGTGTCTCTCTCTCGGTCCCTGTGTCTCTCTCAGTCCCTCTGTCTCTCTCTCGGTCCCTGTGTCTCTCTCTCGGTCTCTGTGTCTCTCTCGGTCACTGTCTCTCTGTCGGTCCCTGTGTCTCTCTCAGTCCCTGTGTCTCTCTCTCTCGGTCCCTGTGTCTCACTCTCGGTCCCTGTGTCTCTCTCGGTCCCTGTGTCTCTCTCTCGGTCCCTATGTCTCTCTCTCGATCCCTGTGTCTCTCTCGGTCACTGTCTCTCTCTCGGTCCCTGTGTCTCTCTCAGTCCCTCTGTCTCTCTCTCGGTCCCTGTGTCTCTCTCTCGGTCCCTGTGTCTCTCTCGGTCACTGTCTCTCTGTCAGTCCCTGTGTCTCTCTCAGTCCCTGTGTCTCTCTCTCTCGGTCCCTGTGTCTCACTCTCGGTCCCTGTGTCTCTCTCGGTCCCTGTGTCTCTCTCTCGGTCCCTATGTCTCTCTCTCGATCCCTGTGTCTCTCTCGGTCACTGTCTCTCTGTCGGTCCCTGTGTCTGTCTCGGTCCCTGTGTCTCTCTCTCGGTCCCTGAGTCTCACTCGGTCCCTGTGTCTCTCTGTCGGTCCTTGTGTGTCTCTCTCTCAGTCCCTGAGTCTCTCTCTCGGTTCCTGTGTCTCTCTCGGTCCCTGTGACTCGCTCAGTCCCTGTGTCTCTCACTCGGTCCCTGTGTCTATCTCTCTCGATCCCTGTGTCTCTCTCTCTCGATCCCTTTGTCTCTCACTTGGTCCCTGTGTCTCTCCTGGTCCCTGCGACTCGCTCTGTCCCTGTGTCTCTCACTCGGTCCCTGTATCTCTCTCTGTCGGTCCCTGTATCTCTCTCTCTCGTTCCATGTGTCTCTCTCTGTCGGTCCCTGTATCTCTCTCTCTCGGTCCCTGTGTCTCACACTCGGTCCCTGTGTCTCTCTCGGTCCCTGTGTCTCTCCCAGTCCCTCTCTCTCTCTCTCTGTCCCGGTGTCTCTCTCTCAGTCACTGTGTCTCTCACTCGGTCCCTGTGTCTCTCTTGGTCCCTGTGTCTATCTCTCGGTCCTTTTGTCTCCCTCGGTCCGTGTGTCTCACTCGGTCCCTGTGTCTCTCTCGGTCCCTATATCTCTCTCTCACCCCTATAACTCTCCCGGTCCTGGTGTCTCTCTCAGTCCCTGTGTCTCTCTCGGTCCCTGTGTCTCCCTCTCGCTCCCTGTGTCTCTCTCTCGGTCCCTGTGTCTCCCTCTCGGTCCCTGCGTCTCTCTCGGTCCCTGTGTCTCTCTCTCGGTCCCTGTGTCTCTCTCAGTCCTTGTGTCTCTCTCTCAGTCCCTGTGTCTCGCTCTCGGTCCCTGTGTCTCTCTCGGTCACTGTTTCTCTGTCGGTCCCTGTGTCTCTCTCTCGGTCCCTGTGTCTCTCTCGGTCACTGTCTCTCTGTCGGTCCCTGTGTCTCTCTCTCGGTCCCTGTGTCTCTCTCGGTCACTGTCTCTCTGTCGGTCCCTGTGTCTCTTTCAGTCCCTGTGTCTCTCTCTCGGTCCCTGTGTCTCACTCTCGGTCCCTGTGTCTCTCTCGGTCCCTGTGTCTCTCTCGGTCCCTGTGTCTCTCTCGGTCCCTGTGTCTCTCTCTCGGTCCCTGTGTCTCACTCTCGGTCCCTGTGTCTCTGTCGGTCTTGTGTCTCTTTCAGTCCCTGTGTCTCTCCCTCGGTCCCTGTGTCTCTCTCGGTCCCTGTGTCTCACTCGGTCCCTGTGTCACTCACTCGGTCCCTGTCTCTCTCTCTTGGTCCCTGTGTCTCACTCGGTCCCTGTCTCCCTTTCTCAGTTTCAGTGTGTCTGTCGTTCGCTGTGTCTCTCTCTCGGTCCCTGTGACTCTCTCGGTCCCTGTGTCTCTCTCTCGGTCCCTGTGTCACTCTCTGGGTCCCTGTGTCTCACTCGGTCCCTGTCACTCTCCTGGTCCCTGTGTCTCACTCGGTCCCTGTGTCTCTCACTCGGTCCCTGTCTCTCTCTCAGTTTCAGTGTCTCTCTTGGTCCCTGTGTCTCTCTCGATCCCTGTGTCTCTCTCGGTCCCTGTGTCTCTCACTCGGTCCCTGTCTCTCTCTCGGTCCCTGTGTCTCACTCGGTCCCTGTGTCTCTCACTCGGTCCCTGTCTCTCTCTCGGTCCCTGTGTCTCACTCGCTCCCTGTCTCTCTCTCTCAGTTTCAGTGTCTCTCTCGGTCCCTGTGTCTCTCTCGATCCCTGTGTCTCTCTCGGTCCTTTGTCTCTCTCGGTCCCTGTGTCTCTCACTCGGTCCCTGTGTCTATCTCGGTCCCTGTGTCTCTCACTCGGTCCCTTTGTCTCTCTCGGTCCCTCTGTCTCTCTCTCGGTCCCTGTGTCTCTCACTCGGTCCCTGTGTCTCTCTCGGTCCCTGTGTCTCTCTCGGGCCCTGTGTCTCTCTCTCGGTCCCTGTCTTTCTCTCTCGGACGATTGTGTCTCTCTCTCGGTCTCTGTGTCTCACTCGGTCCCTGTGTCTCTCTGGGTCCCTATGACTCTCTCGGTCCCTGTGTCTCTCTCGGTCCCTGTGTCTCTCTCGGTCCCTGTGTCTCTCTGGGTCCCTGTGACTCTCTCGGTCCCTGTGTCTCTCTCGATCCCTGTGTCTCTCTCTCGCTCCCTGTCTTTCTCTCTCGGACGATTGTGTCTCTCTCTCGGTCCCTGTGTCTCTCTCTCGGTCCCTGTGACTCTCTCGGTTCCTGTGTCACTCTCTGGGTCCCTGTGTCTCTCTCGGTCCCTGTGTCTCTCTCTCGGTCCCTGTCTCTCTCTCTCGGTCCCTGTGTCTCTCTCGGGCCCTGTGTCTCTCTCTCGGTCCCTGTCTTTCTCTCTCGGACGATTGTGTCTCTCTCTCGGTCTCTGTGTCTCACTCGGTCCCTGTGTCTCTCTGGGTCCCTGTGACTCTCTCGGTCCCTGTGTCTCTCTCGGTCCCTGTGTCTCACTCGGTCCCTGTGTCTCTCTGGGTCCCTGTGACTCTCTCGGTCCCTGTGTCTCTCTCGGTCCCTGTGTCTCTCTCGGTTCCTGTGTCACTCTCTGGGTCCCTGTGTCTCTCTCGGTCCCTGTGTCTCTCTCTCGGTCCCTGTCTCTCTCTCTCGGTCCCTGTGTCTCTCTCTAGGTCACTGTGTTTCTCTCGGTCCCTGTGTCTCTCTCTCGGTCACTGTGTTTCTCTCGGTCCCTGTGTCTGTGTCTCGGTCCCTGTGTCTCACCCTCAGTCCCTGTGTCTCTTTCTCTCAGTCCCTGTGTCTCTCTCTCGGTGCCTGTGTCTCTCTCAGTCCCTGTGTCTCTCTCTCTCTCTCAGTCCCTGTGTCTCTCTCAGTCACTGTCTCTCTGTCGGTCCCTGTGTCACTCTCGGTTCCTGTGTCACTCTCGGTCCCTGTGGCTCACTCGGTCCCTGTGTCTCTCTCGGTCCCTGTGTCTCACTCGTTCCCTGAGTCTCTCCCGATCCCTGTGTCTCTCTCTCGGTCCTTGTGTGTCTCTCTCTCAGTCCCTGTGTCTCTCTCTCGGTCCCTGTGTCTCTCTCGGTCCCTGTGACTCGCTCAGTCCCTGTGTCTCTCACTCGGTCCCTGTGTCTCTCTCTCGGTCCCTGTGTCTCTCTCTCTCGGTCGCTGTGTCTCTCTCAGTCCCTGTGTCTCTCACTCGGTCCCTGTGTCTCTCTCTCGGTCCCTGTGTCTCTCTCTCTCGGTGCCTGTGTCTACCTCTCGGTCCCTGTGTCACTCTCGGTCCCTGTGACTCGCTCAGTCCCTGTGTCTCTCTCTCGGACCCTGTGTCTCTCTCGGTCCCTGTGTCTCTCTCTCGGTCGCTGTGTCTCTCTCGGTCCCTGTGTCTCTCTCGGTCCCTGTGTCTCACTCTCGGTCCCTGTGTCTCTCTCTCGGTCCCTGTGTCTCACTCGGTCCCTGTGTCTCTCAGTCTCTGTGTCTCACTCGGTCCCTGTGTCTCTCTCTCGGTCCCTGTGTCTCTCTCAGTCCCTGTTTCTCTCTCTCGGTCCCAGTGTCTCTCTTGGTCACTGTCTCTCTGTCGGTCCCTGTGTCTCTCTCTCGGTCCCTGTGACTCTCTCGGTCACTGTCTCTCTGTCGGTCCCTGTGTCTCTCTCGGTCACTGTCTCTCTGTTGGTCCCTGTGTCTCTCTCTCGGTCCCTGTATCTCTCTCTGTCGGTCCCTGTATTCTCTCTCTCGGTCCCTGTGTCTCTCTCTCTGTCGGTCCCTGTATCTCTCTCGGTCTCTGTGTCTCACTCGGTCCCTGTGTCTCACTCGGTCCCTGTGTCTCTCACTCGGTCCCTGTCTCTCTCTCTTGGTCCCTGTGTCTCACTCGTTCCCTGTCTCTCTCTCTCAGTTTCAGTGTGTCTGTCGTTCCCTGTGTCTCTCTCTCGGTCCCTGTGACTCTCTCGGTACCTGTCTCTGTCTCGGTCCCTGTGTCTCACTCGGTCCCTGTGTCTCTCTGGGTCCCTGTGACTCTCTCGGTCCCTGTGTCTCTCTCTCGCTCCCTGTCTTTCTCTCTCGGACGATTGTGTCTCTCTCTCCCTGTGTCTCACTCGGTCCCTGTGCCTCTCACTCAGTCCCTGTCTCTCTCTCTTGGTCCCTGTGTCTCACTCGGTCCCTGGCTCTCTCTCTCAGTTTCAGTGTGTCTGTCGTTCCCTGTGTCTCTCTCTCGGTCCCTGTGACTCTCTCAGTTCCTGTGTCTCTCTCGGTCCCTGAGTCACTCTCTGGGTCCCTGTGTCTCTCTCGGTCCCTATCACTCTCTCGGTCCCTGTGTCTCACTCGGTCCCTGTGTCTCTCTCTCGGTCCCTGTCTCTCTCTCTCGGTCCCTGTGTCTCTCTCTAGGTGCCTGTGTCTCTCTCTCTCGGTCTCTGTGACTCCCTCAGTCCCTGTGTCTCTCTCGGTCCCTGTGTCTCTCACTCTGTCCCTGACTCTCTCTCGGTCCCTGTGTCTCACTCCGTCCCTGTGTCTCTCTCTCGGTCCCTGTCTCTCTCTCTCGGTCCCTGCCTCTCTCTCTCGGTCACTGTGTTTCTCTCGGTCCGTGTGTCTCTCTCATGGTCCCTGTGTCCCTTTCGGTCCCTGTGGCTCTCTCTCGTTCCCGATGTCTCTCTCGGTCCCTGTGACTCGCTCTGTCCCTGTGTCTCTCTCTCGGTCCCTGTGTCTCTCTCGTTCCCTGTGTCTCTCTCGGCCCCTGTGTTTCTCTCTCGGTCCCTGTGTCTCTCTCTCTCGGTCCCTGTGTCTCTCTCTCTCAGTCCCTGTGTCTCTCTCGGTCCCTGTGTCTCTCTCTCTCGGTCCCTGTGTCTCTCTCTCTCAGTCCCTGTGTCTCTCACTCGGACCCTGTGTCTCTCTCTCGGTCCCTGTGTCTCTCTCTCTCGGTCCCTGTGTCTCTCTCTCTTGGTCCCTGTGCCTCTCCCGGTCCCAGTCTCTCTTTCTCTCAGTCCCTGTGTCTCTCTCTCGGTCCCTGTGTGTCTCTCTCTCGGTCCCTGTGGCTCTCTCGGTCCCTGTGTCTCTCTCTCTCAGTCCCTGTATCTCTCTTGGTCCTGGTGTGTCTCTTGGTCCCTGTGTCTCTCGCTCCGTCCCTGAGTCTCTATCTCAGTCCCTGTGTCTCTCTCTTGGTGCCTGTGTCTCTCTCTCGGTCCCTGTGACTCCCTCAGTCCCTGTGTCTCTCTCGGTCCCTGTGCCTCTCTCTCGGTCCCTGTGTCTCTCTCTCGGTCCCTGTGTCTCTCTCGGTCCCTGTGACTCGCTCAGTCCCTGTGTCTCTCACTAGGTCCCTGTGTCTCTCCCTCGGTCCCTGTGTCTCTCTCGCTCCCTGTGTCTCTCTCTAGGTCCCTGTGTCTCTCTCGGTCACTGTGTTTCTCTCAGTCCCTGTGTCTCTCTCATGGTCCCTGTGTCCCATTCGGTCCCTGTGGCTCTCTCTCGGTCCCGGTGTCTCTCTCGGTCCCTGTGACTCGCTCAGTCCCTGTGTTTCTCTCTCGGTCCCTGTGTCTCTCTCTCGGTCCCTGTGTCTCTCTCGGTCCCTGTGTCTCTCTCGGTCCCTGTGTCTCTCTCCCTCGGTCCCTGTGTCTCACTCGGTCCCTATCTCTTCCTCGGTCCCTGTGTCTCTCTCTCGGTCCCTGTGACTCTCTCGGTCCCTGTGTCTCTCTCTCTCTCAGTCCCTGTGTCTCTCTCGGTCACTGTCTCTCTGTCGGTCCCTGTGTCACTCTCGGTTCCTGTGTCACTCTCGGTCCCTGTGTCTCACTCGGTCCCTGTGTCTCTCCCGGTCCCTGTGTCTCTCTCTCGGTCCTTGTGTGTCTCTCTCTCAGTCCCTGTGTCTCTCTCTCGGTCCCTGTGTCTCTCTCGGTCCCTGTGACTCGCTCAGTCCCTGTGTCTCTCACTCGGACCCTGTGTCTCTCTGTCTCGGTCCCTGTGACTCTCTCGGTCCCTGTGTCACTCTCTGGGTCCCTGTGTCTCACTCGGTCCCTGTGTCTCTCTCTCGGATCCTGTCTCTCTCAATCGGTCCCTGTGTCTCTCACTCAATACCTGTCTCTGTCTCGGTCCCTGTGTCTCTCTCGGTCCCGGTGTCTCTCTCGGTCCCTGTCTCTCTCTCTCAGTCCCTGTGTGTCTCTCTTGCTCCCTGTGTCTTTCTCGGTCCCTGTGTCTCTCCCAGTCACTGTCTCTCTCTCTCAGCCCCTGTCTCTCTCTCTCGGTCGCTGTGTCTCTCTCGGTCCCTGTGTCTCTCTCTCTCGGTCGCTGTGTCTCTCTCAGTCCCTGTGTCTCTCACTTGGTCCCTGTGTCTCTCTCTCGGTCCCTGTGTCTCTCTCTCTCGGTGCCTGTGTATCTCTCGGTCCCTGTGTCTCCCGCTCGGTCCCCGTGTCTCTCTCCCGGTCCCTGTGTCTCTCTCTCTCGGTCACTGTGTCTCTCTCGGTCCCTGTGTCTCTCTCTCGGTCCCTGTGTCTCTCTCGGTCCCTGTGACTCGCTCAATCCCTGTGTCTCTCTCAGTCCCTGTGTCTCTCTCTCGGTCCCGGTGTCTCACTCGTTCCCTGTGTCTCTCAGTCCCTGTGCCTCTCTCTCAGTCCCTGTGTCTCTCTCTCGGTCCCTGTGTCTCTCTCGGTCCCTGTGTCTCTCTCTCGGTCCCTGTGTCTCCCTCGGTCCGTGTGTCTCACTCGGTCCCTGTGTCTCTCTCGGTCCCTGTGTCTCACTCTCAGTCCCTGTGTCTCTCTCTCGGTCCCTGTGTCTCTCTCAGTCCCTGTGTTTCTCTCTCGGTCCCTGTGTCTCTCTCAGTCCCTGTGTTTCTCTCTCGCTCCCTGTGTCTCTCTCTCGGTCCCTTTGTTTCTCTCGGTCCCTGTGTCTCTCTCGGACCCTGTGTCTCTCTCTCGGTCCCTGTGTCTCTCTCCCTCGGTCCCTGTGTTTCTCTCTCGGTCCCTGTGTCTCTCTCTCTCGGTCCCTGTGTCTACCTCACACCTGTGTCTCACTCGGTCCCTGCGTCTCTCTCGGTCCCTGTGTCTCTCTCTCGGTCCCTGTGTCTCTCTCAGTCCCTCTGTCTCTCTCTCGGTCCCTGTGTCTCTCTCTCGGTCTCTGTGTCTCTCTCGGTCACTGTCTCTCTGTCGGTCCCTGTGTCTCTCTCAGTCCCTGTGTCTCTCTCTCTCGGTCCCTGTGTCTCACTCTCGGTCCCTGTGTCTCTCTCGGTCCCTGTGTCTCTCTCTCGGTCCCTATGTCTCTCTCTCGATCCCTGTGTCTCTCTCGGTCACTGTCTCTCTCTCGGTCCCTGTGTCTCTCTCAGTCCCTCTGTCTCTCTCTCGGTCCCTGTGTCTCTCTCTCGGTCCCTGTGTCTCTCTCGGTCACTGTCTCTCTGTCAGTCCCTGTGTCTCTCTCAGTCCCTGTGTCTCTCTCTCTCGGTCCCTGTGTCTCACTCTCGGTCCCTGTGTCTCTCTCGGTCCCTGTGTCTCTCTCTCGGTCCCTATGTCTCTCTCTCGATCCCTGTGTCTCTCTCGGTCACTGTCTCTCTGTCGGTCCCTGTGTCTGTCTCGGTCCCTGTGTCTCTCTCTCGGTCCCTGAGTCTCACTCGGTCCCTGTGTCTCTCTGTCGGTCCTTGTGTGTCTCTCTCTCAGTCCCTGAGTCTCTCTCTCGGTTCCTGTGTCTCTCTCGGTCCCTGTGACTCGCTCAGTCCCTGTGTCTCTCACTCGGTCCCTGTGTCTATCTCTCTCGATCCCTGTGTCTCTCTCTCTCGATCCCTTTGTCTCTCACTTGGTCCCTGTGTCTCTCCTGGTCCCTGCGACTCGCTCTGTCCCTGTGTCTCTCACTCGGTCCCTGTATCTCTCTCTGTCGGTCCCTGTATCTCTCTCTCTCGTTCCATGTGTCTCTCTCTGTCGGTCCCTGTATCTCTCTCTCTCGGTCCCTGTGTCTCACACTCGGTCCCTGTGTCTCTCTCGGTCCCTGTGTCTCTCCCAGTCCCTCTCTCTCTCTCTCTGTCCCGGTGTCTCTCTCTCAGTCACTGTGTCTCTCACTCGGTCCCTGTGTCTCTCTTGGTCCCTGTGTCTATCTCTCGGTCCTTTTGTCTCCCTCGGTCCGTGTGTCTCACTCGGTCCCTGTGTCTCTCTCGGTCCCTATATCTCTCTCTCACCCCTATAACTCTCCCGGTCCTGGTGTCTCTCTCAGTCCCTGTGTCTCTCTCGGTCCCTGTGTCTCCCTCTCGCTCCCTGTGTCTCTCTCTCGGTCCCTGTGTCTCCCTCTCGGTCCCTGCGTCTCTCTCGGTCCCTGTGTCTCTCTCTCGGTCCCTGTGTCTCTCTCAGTCCTTGTGTCTCTCTCTCAGTCCCTGTGTCTCGCTCTCGGTCCCTGTGTCTCTCTCGGTCACTGTTTCTCTGTCGGTCCCTGTGTCTCTCTCTCGGTCCCTGTGTCTCTCTCGGTCACTGTCTCTCTGTCGGTCCCTGTGTCTCTCTCTCGGTCCCTGTGTCTCTCTCGGTCACTGTCTCTCTGTCGGTCCCTGTGTCTCTTTCAGTCCCTGTGTCTCTCTCTCGGTCCCTGTGTCTCACTCTCGGTCCCTGTGTCTCTCTCGGTCCCTGTGTCTCTCTCGGTCCCTGTGTCTCTCTCGGTCCCTGTGTCTCTCTCTCGGTCCCTGTGTCTCACTCTCGGTCCCTGTGTCTCTGTCGGTCTTGTGTCTCTTTCAGTCCCTGTGTCTCTCCCTCGGTCCCTGTGTCTCTCTCGGTCCCTGTGTCTCACTCGGTCCCTGTGTCACTCACTCGGTCCCTGTCTCTCTCTCTTGGTCCCTGTGTCTCACTCGGTCCCTGTCTCCCTTTCTCAGTTTCAGTGTGTCTGTCGTTCGCTGTGTCTCTCTCTCGGTCCCTGTGACTCTCTCGGTCCCTGTGTCTCTCTCTCGGTCCCTGTGTCACTCTCTGGGTCCCTGTGTCTCACTCGGTCCCTGTCACTCTCCTGGTCCCTGTGTCTCACTCGGTCCCTGTGTCTCTCACTCGGTCCCTGTCTCTCTCTCAGTTTCAGTGTCTCTCTTGGTCCCTGTGTCTCTCTCGATCCCTGTGTCTCTCTCGGTCCCTGTGTCTCTCTCTCGGTCCCTGTGTCTCTCACTCGGTCCCTGTGTCTCTCTCGGACGATTGTGTCTCTCTCTCGGTCCCTGTGTCTCACTCGGTCCCTGTGTCTCTCACTCGGTCCCTGTCTCTCTCTCGGTCCCTGTGTCTCACTCGCTCCCTGTCTCTCTCTCTCAGTTTCAGTGTCTCTCTCGGTCCCTGTGTCTCTCTCGATCCCTGTGTCTCTCTCGGTCCTTTGTCTCTCTCGGTCCCTGTGTCTCTCACTCGGTCCCTGTGTCTATCTCGGTCCCTGTGTCTCTCACTCGGTCCCTTTGTCTCTCTCGGTCCCTCTGTCTCTCTCTCGGTCCCTGTGTCTCTCACTCGGTCCCTGTGTCTCTCTCGGTCCCTGTGTCTCTCTCGGGCCCTGTGTCTCTCTCTCGGTCCCTGTCTTTCTCTCTCGGACGATTGTGTCTCTCTCTCGGTCTCTGTGTCTCACTCGGTCCCTGTGTCTCTCTGGGTCCCTATGACTCTCTCGGTCCCTGTGTCTCTCTCGGTCCCTGTGTCTCTCTCGGTCCCTGTGTCTCTCTGGGTCCCTGTGACTCTCTCGGTCCCTGTGTCTCTCTCGATCCCTGTGTCTCTCTCTCGCTCCCTGTCTTTCTCTCTCGGACGATTGTGTCTCTCTCTCGGTCCCTGTGTCTCTCTCTCGGTCCCTGTGACTCTCTCGGTTCCTGTGTCACTCTCTGGGTCCCTGTGTCTCTCTCGGTCCCTGTGTCTCTCTCTCGGTCCCTGTCTCTCTCTCTCGGTCCCTGTGTCTCTCTCGGGCCCTGTGTCTCTCTCTCGGTCCCTGTCTTTCTCTCTCGGACGATTGTGTCTCTCTCTCGGTCTCTGTGTCTCACTCGGTCCCTGTGTCTCTCTGGGTCCCTGTGACTCTCTCGGTCCCTGTGTCTCTCTCGGTCCCTGTGTCTCTCTCGGTCCCTGTGTCTCTCTGGGTCCCTGTGACTCTCTCGGTCCCTGTGTCTCTCTCGGTCCCTGTGTCTCTCTCTCGCTCCCTGTCTTTCTCTCTCGGACGATTGTGTCTCTCTCTCGGTCCCTGTGACTCTCTCGGTTCCTGTGTCACTCTCTGGGTCCCTGTGTCTCTCTCGGTCCCTGTCTCTCTCTCTCGGTCCCTGTGTCTCTCTCTAGGTCACTGTGTTTCTCTCGGTCCCTGTGTCTCTCTCTCGGTCACTGTGTTTCTCTCGGTCCCTGTGTCTGTGTCTCGGTCCCTGTGTCTCACCCTCAGTCCCTGTGTCTCTTTCTCTCAGTCCCTGTGTCTCTCTCTCGGTGCCTGTGTCTCTCTCAGTCCCTGTGTCCCTCGCGGTTCCTGTGCCTCTCTCTCGGTCCCTGTGTCTCTCTCTCTCGGTCCCTGTGTCTCTCTCGGTCCCT
This sequence comes from Prionace glauca, assembly GCA_037974335.1. Lineage (NCBI taxonomy): Eukaryota > Metazoa > Chordata > Chondrichthyes > Carcharhiniformes > Carcharhinidae > Prionace > Prionace glauca. The sequence continues at coordinate 73,398 of JBBMRE010000201.1, forward strand.
GTGTCTCTCTCTCAGTCCCTGTGTCTCTCTCTCGGTCCCTGTGTCTCTCTCTCTCGGTCCCTGTGTTTCTCTCGGTCCCTATGACTCGCTCAGACCCTGTGTCTCTCACTCGGTCCCTGTGTCTCTCTCTCGGTCCATGTGTCTCTCTCCCTCGGTCCCTGTGTCTCTCTCGGTCCCTGTGTCTATCTCGGTCCCTGTGTCTCTCTCCCTCGGTCCCTGTGTCTCTCTCGGTCCCTGTGTCTCACTCGGTCCCTATCTCTCTCTCGGGTCCCTGTGTCTCTCTCGGTCACTGTCTCTCTGTCGGTCCCTGTGTCACTCTCGGTTCCTGTGTCACTCTCGGTCCCTGTGTCTCACTCGGTCCCTGTGTCTCTCTCGGTCCCTGTGTCTCACTCGGTCCCTGTGTCTCACTCGGTCCCTGTGTCTCTCTCTCAGTCCCTGTGTCTCTCTCTCTCGGTCCCTGTGTCTCTCTCGGTCCCTGTGACTCGCTCAGTCCCTGTGTCTCTCACTCGGACCCTGTGTCTCTCTCTCGGTCCCTGTGTCTCTCTCTCTCGGTCGCTGTGTCTCTCTCAGTCCCTGTGTCTCTCACTCGGTCCCTGTGTCTCTCTCTCGGTCCCTGTGTCTACCTCTCGGTCCCTGTGTCACTCTCGGTCCCTGTGACTCGCTCAGTCCCTGTGTCTCTCACTCGGTCCCTTTGTCTCTCTCTCTCGGTCCTTGTGTCTCTCACTCGGTCCCTGTGTCTCTCTCTCCCAGTCCCTGTGTCTCTCTCGGTCCCTGTGTCTCTCTCTCGGTCGCTGTGTCTCTCTCGGTCCCTGTGTCTCTCTCTCGGACCCTGTGTCTCTCTCGGTCCCTGTGACTCGCTCAGTCCCTGTGTCTCTCTCTCGGTCCCTGTGTCTCTCACTCGGTCCCTGTGTCTCTCTCTCGGTCCCTGTGTCTCACTCGGTCCCTGTGTCTCTCAGTCCCTGTGTCTCACTCGGTCACTGTGTCTCTCTCGGTCCCTGTGTCTCTCTCAGTCCCTGTCTCTCTCTCTCGGTCACAGTGTCTCTCTTGGTCACTGTCTCTCTGTCGGTCCCTGTGTCTCTCTCGGTACCTGCGTCTCTCTCGGTCCCTGTGTCTCTCTCTCGGTCCCTGTGTCTCTCTCAGTCCCTGTCTCTCTCTCTCGGTCCCAGTGTCTCTCTTGGTCACTGTCTCTCTGTCGGTCCCTGTGTCTCTCTCTCTCGGTCCCTGTGAGTCTCTCGGTCACTGTCTCTCTGTCGGTCCCTGTGTCTCTCTCGGTCACTGTCTCTCTGTCGGTCCCTGTGTCTCTCTCTCGGTCCCTGTGTCTCTCTCGGTCCCTGTGTCTCTCTCTCGGTCCCTATGTCTCTCTCTCGATCCCTGTGTCTCTCTCGGTCACTGTCTCTCTGTCGGTCCCTGTGTCTCTCTCGGTCCCTGTGTCTCTCTCTCGGTCCCTGTGTCTCTCTCTCGGTCCCTGTGTCTCTCTCGGTCCCTGTGCCTCTCTCTCGGTCCCTGTGTCTCTCTCGGTCACTGTCTCTCTGTCGGTCCCTGTGTCTCTCTCGGTCCCTGTGTCTCTCTCGGTCCCTGTGCCTCTCTCTCGGTCCCTGTGTCTCTCTCGGTCACTGTCTCTCTGTCGGCCCCTGTGTCTCTCTCGGTCCCTGTGTCTCTCTCTCGGTCTCTGTGTCTCTCTCTCGGTCCCTGTGTCTCTCTCTCGGTCCCTGTGTCTCTCTGTCGGTCCCTGTGTCTCTCTCGGTTCCTGTGTCTCTCTCTCGGTCCCTGTGTCTCTCTCGGTCACTGTCTCTCTGTTGGTCCCTGTGTCTCTCTCGGTCCCTGTGTCTCTCTCTCGGTCCCTGTGTATCTCTCTCGATCCCTGTGTCTCTCTCGGTCACTGGCTCTCTGTCGGTCCCTGTGTCTCTCTCGGTTCCTGTGTCTCTCTCGGTCCCTGTGACTATCTCTCGGTCCCCGTGTCTCTCTCTCTCGGTCCCTGTGTCTATCTCTCGGTCCCTGTATCTCTCTCTGTCGGTCCCTGTATCTCTCTCTCTCGGTCCCTGCGACTCGCTCAGTCCCTGTGTCTCTCACTCGGTCCCTGTATCTCTCTCTGTCGGTCCCTGTATTCTCTCTCTCGGTCCCTGTGTCTCTCTCTGTCGGTCCCTGTATCTCTCTCTGTCGGTCCCTGTGTCTCTCTCGGTCCCTGTCTCTCTCTCTCGGTCCCTGTGTCTCTCTCTAGGTCACTGTGTTTCTCTCGGTCTCTGTGTCTCTCTCTCGGACACTGTGTTTCTCTCGGTCCCTGTGTCTGTGTCTCGGTCCCTGTGTCTCTCAATCGGTCCCTGTGTCTCTCACTCGGTACCTGTCTCTGTCTAGGTCCCTGTGTCTCTCTCGGTCCCTGTATCTCTCTCTCACCCCTATGTCTCTCTCGGTCCTGGTGTCTCTCTTGGTTCCTGTGTCTCACCCTCAGTCCCTGTGTCTCTTTCTCTCAGTCCCTGTGTCTCTCTCTCGGTGCCTGTGTCTCTCACTCAGTCCCTGTGTCTCTCTCTCTCGGTCCCTGTGTCTCTCTCGGTCCCTATGACTCGCTCAGTCCCTGTGTCTCTCACTCGGTCCCTGTGTCTCTCTCGGTCCCTGTCTCTCACTCGGTCCCTGTGTCTCTCTCTCGGTCCCTGTGTCTCTCTCTCGGTCCCTGTGACTCTCTCAGTCCCTGTGTCTCTCTCTCGGTCCCTGTGTCTCTCTCGGTCCCTGTGACTCGCTCAATCCCTGTGTCTCTCTCAGTCCCTGTGTCTCTCTCTCGGTCCCGGTGTCTCACTCGTTCCCTGTGTCTCTCAGTCCCTGTGCCTCTCTCTCAGTCCCTGTGTCTCTCTCTCGGTCCCTGTGTCTCTCTCGGTCCCTGTGTCTCTCTCTCGGTCCCTGTGTCTCCCTCGGTCCGTGTGTCTCACTCGGTCCCTGTGTCTCTCTCGGTCCCTGTGTCTCACTCTCAGTCCCTGTGTCTCTCTCTCGGTCCCTGTGTCTCTCTCAGTCCCTGTGTTTCTCTCTCGGTCCCTGTGTCTCTCTCAGTCCCTGTGTTTCTCTCTCGCTCCCTGTGTCTCTCTCTCGGTCCCTTTGTTTCTCTCGGTCCCTGTGTCTCTCTCGGACCCTGTGTCTCTCTCTCGGTCCCTGTGTCTCTCTCCCTCGGTCCCTGTGTTTCTCTCTCGGTCCCTGTGTCTCTCTCTCTCGGTCCCTGTGTCTACCTCACACCTGTGTCTCACTCGGTCCCTGCGTCTCTCTCGGTCCCTGTGTCTCTCTCTCGGTCCCTGTGTCTCTCTCAGTCCCTCTGTCTCTCTCTCGGTCCCTGTGTCTCTCTCTCGGTCTCTGTGTCTCTCTCGGTCACTGTCTCTCTGTCGGTCCCTGTGTCTCTCTCAGTCCCTGTGTCTCTCTCTCTCGGTCCCTGTGTCTCACTCTCGGTCCCTGTGTCTCTCTCGGTCCCTGTGTCTCTCTCTCGGTCCCTATGTCTCTCTCTCGATCCCTGTGTCTCTCTCGGTCACTGTCTCTCTCTCGGTCCCTGTGTCTCTCTCAGTCCCTCTGTCTCTCTCTCGGTCCCTGTGTCTCTCTCTCGGTCCCTGTGTCTCTCTCGGTCACTGTCTCTCTGTCAGTCCCTGTGTCTCTCTCAGTCCCTGTGTCTCTCTCTCTCGGTCCCTGTGTCTCACTCTCGGTCCCTGTGTCTCTCTCGGTCCCTGTGTCTCTCTCTCGGTCCCTATGTCTCTCTCTCGATCCCTGTGTCTCTCTCGGTCACTGTCTCTCTGTCGGTCCCTGTGTCTGTCTCGGTCCCTGTGTCTCTCTCTCGGTCCCTGAGTCTCACTCGGTCCCTGTGTCTCTCTGTCGGTCCTTGTGTGTCTCTCTCTCAGTCCCTGAGTCTCTCTCTCGGTTCCTGTGTCTCTCTCGGTCCCTGTGACTCGCTCAGTCCCTGTGTCTCTCACTCGGTCCCTGTGTCTATCTCTCTCGATCCCTGTGTCTCTCTCTCTCGATCCCTTTGTCTCTCACTTGGTCCCTGTGTCTCTCCTGGTCCCTGCGACTCGCTCTGTCCCTGTGTCTCTCACTCGGTCCCTGTATCTCTCTCTGTCGGTCCCTGTATCTCTCTCTCTCGTTCCATGTGTCTCTCTCTGTCGGTCCCTGTATCTCTCTCTCTCGGTCCCTGTGTCTCACACTCGGTCCCTGTGTCTCTCTCGGTCCCTGTGTCTCTCCCAGTCCCTCTCTCTCTCTCTCTGTCCCGGTGTCTCTCTCTCAGTCACTGTGTCTCTCACTCGGTCCCTGTGTCTCTCTTGGTCCCTGTGTCTATCTCTCGGTCCTTTTGTCTCCCTCGGTCCGTGTGTCTCACTCGGTCCCTGTGTCTCTCTCGGTCCCTATATCTCTCTCTCACCCCTATAACTCTCCCGGTCCTGGTGTCTCTCTCAGTCCCTGTGTCTCTCTCGGTCCCTGTGTCTCCCTCTCGCTCCCTGTGTCTCTCTCTCGGTCCCTGTGTCTCCCTCTCGGTCCCTGCGTCTCTCTCGGTCCCTGTGTCTCTCTCTCGGTCCCTGTGTCTCTCTCAGTCCTTGTGTCTCTCTCTCAGTCCCTGTGTCTCGCTCTCGGTCCCTGTGTCTCTCTCGGTCACTGTTTCTCTGTCGGTCCCTGTGTCTCTCTCTCGGTCCCTGTGTCTCTCTCGGTCACTGTCTCTCTGTCGGTCCCTGTGTCTCTCTCTCGGTCCCTGTGTCTCTCTCGGTCACTGTCTCTCTGTCGGTCCCTGTGTCTCTTTCAGTCCCTGTGTCTCTCTCTCGGTCCCTGTGTCTCACTCTCGGTCCCTGTGTCTCTCTCGGTCCCTGTGTCTCTCTCGGTCCCTGTGTCTCTCTCGGTCCCTGTGTCTCTCTCTCGGTCCCTGTGTCTCACTCTCGGTCCCTGTGTCTCTGTCGGTCTTGTGTCTCTTTCAGTCCCTGTGTCTCTCCCTCGGTCCCTGTGTCTCTCTCGGTCCCTGTGTCTCACTCGGTCCCTGTGTCACTCACTCGGTCCCTGTCTCTCTCTCTTGGTCCCTGTGTCTCACTCGGTCCCTGTCTCCCTTTCTCAGTTTCAGTGTGTCTGTCGTTCGCTGTGTCTCTCTCTCGGTCCCTGTGACTCTCTCGGTCCCTGTGTCTCTCTCTCGGTCCCTGTGTCACTCTCTGGGTCCCTGTGTCTCACTCGGTCCCTGTCACTCTCCTGGTCCCTGTGTCTCACTCGGTCCCTGTGTCTCTCACTCGGTCCCTGTCTCTCTCTCAGTTTCAGTGTCTCTCTTGGTCCCTGTGTCTCTCTCGATCCCTGTGTCTCTCTCGGTCCCTGTGTCTCTCTCTCGGTCCCTGTGTCTCTCACTCGGTCCCTGTGTCTCTCTCGGACGATTGTGTCTCTCTCTCGGTCCCTGTGTCTCACTCGGTCCCTGTGTCTCTCACTCGGTCCCTGTCTCTCTCTCGGTCCCTGTGTCTCACTCGCTCCCTGTCTCTCTCTCTCAGTTTCAGTGTCTCTCTCGGTCCCTGTGTCTCTCTCGATCCCTGTGTCTCTCTCGGTCCTTTGTCTCTCTCGGTCCCTGTGTCTCTCACTCGGTCCCTGTGTCTATCTCGGTCCCTGTGTCTCTCACTCGGTCCCTTTGTCTCTCTCGGTCCCTCTGTCTCTCTCTCGGTCCCTGTGTCTCTCACTCGGTCCCTGTGTCTCTCTCGGTCCCTGTGTCTCTCTCGGGCCCTGTGTCTCTCTCTCGGTCCCTGTCTTTCTCTCTCGGACGATTGTGTCTCTCTCTCGGTCTCTGTGTCTCACTCGGTCCCTGTGTCTCTCTGGGTCCCTATGACTCTCTCGGTCCCTGTGTCTCTCTCGGTCCCTGTGTCTCTCTCGGTCCCTGTGTCTCTCTGGGTCCCTGTGACTCTCTCGGTCCCTGTGTCTCTCTCGATCCCTGTGTCTCTCTCTCGCTCCCTGTCTTTCTCTCTCGGACGATTGTGTCTCTCTCTCGGTCCCTGTGTCTCTCTCTCGGTCCCTGTGACTCTCTCGGTTCCTGTGTCACTCTCTGGGTCCCTGTGTCTCTCTCGGTCCCTGTGTCTCTCTCTCGGTCCCTGTCTCTCTCTCTCGGTCCCTGTGTCTCTCTCGGGCCCTGTGTCTCTCTCTCGGTCCCTGTCTTTCTCTCTCGGACGATTGTGTCTCTCTCTCGGTCTCTGTGTCTCACTCGGTCCCTGTGTCTCTCTGGGTCCCTGTGACTCTCTCGGTCCCTGTGTCTCTCTCGGTCCCTGTGTCTCTCTCGGTCCCTGTGTCTCTCTGGGTCCCTGTGACTCTCTCGGTCCCTGTGTCTCTCTCGGTCCCTGTGTCTCTCTCTCGCTCCCTGTCTTTCTCTCTCGGACGATTGTGTCTCTCTCTCGGTCCCTGTGACTCTCTCGGTTCCTGTGTCACTCTCTGGGTCCCTGTCTCTCTCTCAGTCCCTGTGTCTCTCTCTAGGTCACTGTGTTTCTCTCGGTCCCTGTGTCTCTCTCTCGGTCACTGTGTTTCTCTCGGTCCCTGTGTCTGTGTCTCGGTCCCTGTGTCTCACCCTCAGTCCCTGTGTCTCTTTCTCTCAGTCCCTGTGTCTCTCTCTCGGTGCCTGTGTCTCTCTCAGTCCCTGTGTCCCTCGCGGTTCCTGTGCCTCTCTCTCGGTCCCTGTGTCTCTCTCTCTCGGTCCCTGTGTCTCTCTCGGTCCCTGTGTCTCTCTCTCAGTCCCTGTGTCTCTCTCTCGGTCCCTGTGTCTCTCTCTCTCGGTCCCTGTGTTTCTCTCGGTCCCTATGACTCGCTCAGACCCTGTGTCTCTCACTCGGTCCCTGTGTCTCTCTCTCGGTCCATGTGTCTCTCTCCCTCGGTCCCTGTGTCTCTCTCGGTCCCTGTGTCTATCTCGGTCCCTGTGTCTCTCTCCCTCGGTCCCTGTGTCTCTCTCGGTCCCTGTGTCTCACTCGGTCCCTATCTCTCTCTCGGTCCCTGTGTCTCTCTCGGTCACTGTCTCTCTGTCGGTCCCTGTGTCACTCTCGGTTCCTGTGTCACTCTCGGTCCCTGTGTCTCACTCGGTCCCTGTGTCTCTCTCGGTCCCTGTGTCTCACTCGGTCCCTGTGTCTCACTCGGTCCCTGTGTCTCTCTCTCAGTCCCTGTGTCTCTCTCTCTCGGTCCCTGTGTCTCTCTCGGTCCCTGTGACTCGCTCAGTCCCTGTGTCTCTCACTCGGACCCTGTGTCTCTCTCTCGGTCCCTGTGTCTCTCTCTCTCGGTCGCTGTGTCTCTCTCAGTCCCTGTGTCTCTCACTCGGTCCCTGTGTCTCTCTCTCGGTCCCTGTGTCTACCTCTCGGTCCCTGTGTCACTCTCGGTCCCTGTGACTCGCTCAGTCCCTGTGTCTCTCACTCGGTCCCTTTGTCTCTCTCTCTCGGTCCTTGTGTCTCTCACTCGGTCCCTGTGTCTCTCTCTCCCAGTCCCTGTGTCTCTCTCGGTCCCTGTGTCTCTCTCTCGGTCGCTGTGTCTCTCTCGGTCCCTGTGTCTCTCTCTCGGACCCTGTGTCTCTCTCGGTCCCTGTGACTCGCTCAGTCCCTGTGTCTCTCTCTCGGTCCCTGTGTCTCTCACTCGGTCCCTGTGTCTCTCTCTCGGTCCCTGTGTCTCACTCGGTCCCTGTGTCTCTCAGTCCCTGTGTCTCACTCGGTCACTGTGTCTCTCTCGGTCCCTGTGTCTCTCTCAGTCCCTGTCTCTCTCTCTCGGTCACAGTGTCTCTCTTGGTCACTGTCTCTCTGTCGGTCCCTGTGTCTCTCTCGGTACCTGCGTCTCTCTCGGTCCCTGTGTCTCTCTCTCGGTCCCTGTGTCTCTCTCAGTCCCTGTCTCTCTCTCTCGGTCCCAGTGTCTCTCTTGGTCACTGTCTCTCTGTCGGTCCCTGTGTCTCTCTCTCTCGGTCCCTGTGAGTCTCTCGGTCACTGTCTCTCTGTCGGTCCCTGTGTCTCTCTCGGTCACTGTCTCTCTGTCGGTCCCTGTGTCTCTCTCTCGGTCCCTGTGTCTCTCTCGGTCCCTGTGTCTCTCTCTCGGTCCCTATGTCTCTCTCTCGATCCCTGTGTCTCTCTCGGTCACTGTCTCTCTGTCGGTCCCTGTGTCTCTCTCGGTCCCTGTGTCTCTCTCTCGGTCCCTGTGTCTCTCTCTCGGTCCCTGTGTCTCTCTCGGTCCCTGTGCCTCTCTCTCGGTCCCTGTGTCTCTCTCGGTCACTGTCTCTCTGTCGGTCCCTGTGTCTCTCTCGGTCCCTGTGTCTCTCTCGGTCCCTGTGCCTCTCTCTCGGTCCCTGTGTCTCTCTCGGTCACTGTCTCTCTGTCGGCCCCTGTGTCTCTCTCGGTCCCTGTGTCTCTCTCTCGGTCTCTGTGTCTCTCTCTCGGTCCCTGTGTCTCTCTCTCGGTCCCTGTGTCTCTCTGTCGGTCCCTGTGTCTCTCTCGGTTCCTGTGTCTCTCTCTCGGTCCCTGTGTCTCTCTCGGTCACTGTCTCTCTGTTGGTCCCTGTGTCTCTCTCGGTCCCTGTGTCTCTCTCTCGGTCCCTGTGTATCTCTCTCGATCCCTGTGTCTCTCTCGGTCACTGGCTCTCTGTCGGTCCCTGTGTCTCTCTCGGTTCCTGTGTCTCTCTCGGTCCCTGTGACTATCTCTCGGTCCCCGTGTCTCTCTCTCTCGGTCCCTGTGTCTATCTCTCGGTCCCTGTATCTCTCTCTGTCGGTCCCTGTATCTCTCTCTCTCGGTCCCTGCGACTCGCTCAGTCCCTGTGTCTCTCACTCGGTCCCTGTGTCTCTCTCTGTCGGTCCCTGTATCTCTCTCTGTCGGTCCCTGTGTCTCTCTCGGTCCCTGTCTCTCTCTCTCGGTCCCTGTGTCTCTCTCTAGGTCACTGTGTTTCTCTCGGTCTCTGTGTCTCTCTCTCGGACACTGTGTTTCTCTCGGTCCCTGTGTCTGTGTCTCGGTCCCTGTGTCTCTCAATCGGTCCCTGTGTCTCTCACTCGGTACCTGTCTCTGTCTAGGTCCCTGTGTCTCTCTCTCGGTCCCTGTGTCTCTCTGTCTAGGTCCCTGTGTCTCTCTCGGTCCCTGTATCTCTCTCTCACCCCTATGTCTCTCTCGGTCCTGGTGTCTCTCTTGGTCCCTGTGTCTCTCTCGGTCCCTGTGTCTCTCTCTCTCAGTCCCTGTGTCTCTCTCTCGGTGCCTGTGTCTCTCACTCGGACCCTGTGTCTCTCTCTCTCGGTCCCTGTGTCTCTCTCGGTCCCTATGACTCGCTCAGTCCCTGTGTCTCTCACTCGGTCCCTGTGTCTCTCTCTCGGTCCCTGTGTCTCTCACTCGGTCCCTGTCTCTCTCTCTCAGTCCCTGTGTCTCTCTCGGTCCCTGTGTCTATCTCGGTCCCTGTGTCTATCTCGGTCCCTGTGTCCCTCTCCCTCGGTCCCTGTGTCTCTCTCGGTCCCTGTGTCTATCTCGGTCCCTGTGTCCCTCTCCCTCGGTCCCTGTGTCTCCCTCGGTCCCTGTGTCTCTCTCTCGGTCCCTGTATCTCTCTCTCACCCCTATGTCTCTCTCGGTCCTGGTGTCTCTCTTGGTTCCTGTGTCTCACCCTCAGTCCCTGTGTCTCTCTCTCTCAGTCCCTGTGTCTCTCTCTCGGTGCCTGTGTCTCTCACTCGGACCCTGTGTCTCTCTCAGTCCCTGTGTCTCTCTCGGTTCCTGTGCCTCTCTCTCGGTCCCTGTGACTCTCTCAGTCCCTGTGTCTCTCTCTCTCAGTCCCTGTGTCTCTCTCTCGGTGCCTGTGTCTCTCACTCGGTCCCTGTGACTCTCTCAGTCCCTGTGTCTCTCTCGGTTCCTGTGCCTCTCTCTCGGTCCCTGTGTCTCTCTCTCTCGGTCCCTGTGTCTCTCTCGGTCCCTATGACTCGCTCAGTCCCTGTGTCTCTCACTCGGTCCTTGTGTCTCTCTCTCGGTCCATGTGTCTCTCTCCCTCGGTCCCTGTGTCTCTCTCGGTCCCTGTGTCTCTCTCGGTTCCTGTGTCTCTCTCTCTCAGTCCCTGTGTCTCTCTCTCGGTCCCTATGACTCGCTCAGACCCTGTGTCTCTCACTCGGTCCCTGTGTCTCTCTCTCGGTCCATGTGTCTCTCTCCCTCGGTCCCTGTGTCTCTCTCGGTCCCTGTGTCTATCTCGGTCCCTGTGTCTCTCTCCCTCGGTCCCTGTGTCTCTCTCGGTCCCTGTGTCTCTCTCGGTCCCTGTGTCTCTCTCGGTCCCTGTGTCTCTCTCCCTCGGTCCCTGTGTCTCACTCGGTCCCTATCTCTTTCTCGGTCCCTGTGTCTCTCTCTCGGTCCCTGTGTCTCTCTCGGTCACTGTCTCTCTGTCGGTCCCTGTGTCACTCTCGGTTCCTGTGTCACTCTCGGTCCCTGTGTCTCACTCGGTCCCTGTGTCTCTCTCGGTCCCTGTGTCTCACTCGGTCCCTGTGTCTCACTCGGTCCCTGTGTCTCTCTCTCAGTCCCTGTGTCTCTCTCTCTCGGTCCCTGTGTCTCTCTCGGTCCCTGTGACTCGCTCAGTCCCTGTGTCTCTCACTCGGACCGTGTGTCTCTCTCTCGGTCCCTGTGTCTCTCTCTCTCGGTCGCTGTGTCTCTCTCAGTCCCTGTGTCTCTCACTCGGTCCCTGTGTCTCTCTCTCGGTCCCTGTGTCTCTCTCTCTCGGTGCCTGTGTCTCTCTCGGTCCCTGTGTCTACCTCTCGGTCCCTGTGTCACTCTCGGTCCCTGTGACTCGCTCAGTCCCTGTGTCTCTCACTCGGTCCCTTTGTCTCTCTCTCTCGGTCCTTGTGTCTCTCACTCGGTCCCTGTGTCTCTCTCTCCCAGTCCCTGTGTCTCTCACTCGGTCCCTGTGTCTCTCTCTCGGTCCCTGTGTCTCACTCGGTCCCTGTGTCTCTCAGTCCCTGTGTCTCACTCGGTCCCAGTGTCTCTCTTGGTCACTGTCTCTCTGTCGGTCCCTGTGTCTCTCTCGGTCCCTGCGTCTCTCTCGGTCCCTGTGTCTCTCTCTCGGTCCCTGTGTCTCTCTCAGTCCCTGTCTCTCTCTCTCGGTCCCAGTGTCTCTCTTGGTCACTGTCTCTCTGTCGGTCCCTGTGTCTCTCTCTCGGTCCCTGTGAGTCTCTCGGTCACTGTCTCTCTGTCGGTCCCTGTGTCTCTCTCGGTCACTGTCTCTCTGTCGGTCCCTGTGACTCTCTCTTGGTCCCTGTGTCTCTCTCGGTCCCTGTGTCTCTCTCGGTCCCTGCGTCTCTCTCGGTCCCTGTGTCTCTCTCTCGGTCCCTGTGTCTCTCTCAGTCCCTGTCTCTCTCTCTCGGTCCCAGTGTCTCTCTCGGTCACTGTCTCTCTATCGGTCCCTGTGACTCTCTCTCGGTCCCTGTGTCTCTCTCGGTCCCTGTGTCTCTCTCTCGGTCCCTATGTCTCTCTCTCGATCCCTGTGTCTCTCTCGGTCACTGTCTCTCTGTCGGTCCCTGTGTCTCTCTCGGTCCCTGTGTCTCTCTCTCGGTCCCTGTGTCTCTCTCTCGGTCCCTGTGTCTCTCTCGGTCCCTGTGCCTCTCTCTCGGTCCCTGTGTCTCTCTCGGTCACTGTCTCTCTGTCGGTCCCTGTGTCTCTCTCGGTCCCTGTGTCTCTCTCGGTCCCTGTGCCTCTCTCTCGGTCCCTGTGTCTCTCTCGGTCACTGTCTCTCTGTCGGTCCCTGTGTCTCTCTCGGTCCCTGTGCCTCTCTCTCGGTCCCTGTGTCTCTCTCTCGGTCCCTGTGTCTCTCTGTCGGTCCCTGTGTCTCTCTCGGTTCCTGTGTCTCTCTCTCGGTCCCTGTGTCTCTCTCGGTCACTGTCTCTCTGTTGGTCCCTGTGTCTCTCTCGGTCCCTGTGTCTCTCTCTCGGTCCCTGTGTCTCTCTGTCGGTCCCTGTGTCTCTCTCGGTTCCTGTGTCTCTCTCTCGGTCCCTGTGTCTCTCTCGGTCACTGTCTCTCTGTTGGTCCCTGTGTCTCTCTCGGTCCCTGTGTCTCTCTCTCGGTCCCTGTGTCTCTCTCTCGATCCCTGTGTCTCTCTCGGTCACTGTCTCTCTGTCGGTCCCTGTGTCTCTCTCGGTTCCTGTGTCTCTCTCGGTCCCTGTGACTATCTCTCGGTCCCCGTGTCTCTCTCTCTCGGTCCCTGTGTCTATCTCTCGGTCCCTGTATATCTCTCTGTCGGTCCCTGTATCTCTCTCTCTTGGTCCCTGCGACTCGCTCAGTCCCTGTGTCTCTCACTCGGTCCCTGTATCTCTCTCTGTCGGTCCCTGTATTCTCTCTCTCGGTCCCTGTGTCTCTCTCTGTCGGTCCCTGTATCTCTCTCTGTCGGTCCCTGTGTCTCTCTCGGTCTCTGTGTCTCACTCGGTCCCTGTGTCTCACTCTCGCTCCCTGTCTTTCTCTCACGGACGATTGTGTCTCTCTCTCCTTGTGTCTCACTGGGTCCCTGTGTCTCTCACTCGGTCCCTGTCTCTCTCTCTTGGTCCCTGTGTCTCACTCGGTCCCTGTCTCTCTCTCTCAGTTTCAGTGTGTCTGTCGTTCCCTGTGTCTCTCTCTGGGTCCCTGTGACTCTCTCGGTTCCTGTGTCTCTCTCGGTCCCTGAGTCACTCTCTGGGTCCCTGTGTCTCTCTCGGTCCCTGTGTCTCTCTCAGTCCCTGTGTCTCTCTCGGTCCTTGTGTCTCTCTCTCTCTCGGTCCCTCTGTCTCTCTCTCGCTCCCTGTCTTTCTCTCTCGGACGATTGTGTCTCTCTCTCGGTCCCTGTGTCTCATTCGGTCCCTGTGTCACTCACTCGGTCCCTGTCTCTCTCTCTTGGTCCCTGTGTCTCACTCGGTCCCTGTCTCCCTTTCTCAGTTTCAGTGTGTCTGTCGTTCCCTGTGTCTCTCTCTCGGTCCCTGTGACTCTCTCGGTCCCTGTGTCACTCTCTGGGTCCCTGTGTCTCACTCGGTCCCTGTGTCTCTCTCTCTCGGATCCTGTCTCTCTCTCTCGGTCCCTGTGTCTCTCTCGGTCCCGGTGTCTCTCTCGGTCCCTGTCTCTCTCTCTCAGTCCCTGTATGTCTCTCTTGCTCCCTGTGTCTCTCACTCGGTCCCTGTGACTCTCTCAGTCCCTGTGTCTCTCTCGGTTCCTGTGCCTCTCTCTCGGTCCCTGTGTCTCTCTCTCTCGTTCCCTGTGTCTCTCTCGGTCCCTGTGACTCGCTCAGTCCCTGTGTCTCTCACTCGGTCCCTGTGTCTCTCTCTCGGTCCATGTGTCTCTCTCCCTCGGTCCCTGTGTCTCTCTCGGTCCCTGTGTCTCTCTCGGTCACTGTGTCTCTCTCCCTCGGTCCCTGTGTCTCTCTCGTTCCCTGTGTCTCTCTCGGTCCCTGTGACTCGCTCAGTCCCTGTGTCTCTCACTCGGTCCCTGTGTCTCTCTCTCGGTCCATGTGTCTCTCTCCCTCGGTCCCTGTGTCTCTCTCGGTACCTGTGTCTCTCTCGGTCCCTGTGTCTCTCTCCCTCGGTCCCTGTGTCTCTCTCGGTCCCTGTGTCTCACTCGGTCCCTATCTCTCTCTCGGTCCCTGTGTCACTCTCGGTCCCTGTGTCTCACTCGGTCCCTGTGTCTCACTCGGTCCCTGTGTCTCTCTCGGTCCCTGTGTCTCACTCTCGGTCCTTGTGTGTCTCTGTCTCTGTCCCTGTGTCTCTCTCTCGGTCCCTGTGTCTCTCTCGGTCCCTGTGACTCGCTCAGTACCTGTGTCTCTCACTCGGACCCTGTGTCTCTCTCTCGGTCCCTGTGTCTCTCTCTCTCGGTCCCTGTGTCTCTCTCGGTCCCTGTGTCTCTCTCTCTCGGTCGCTGTGTCTCTCTCGGTCCCTGTGTCTCTCACTCGGTCCCTGTGTCTCTCTCTTGGTCCCTGTGTCTCACTCGTTCCCTCTGTCTCTCACTCGGTCCCTGTGAATCGCTCAGTCCCTGTGTCTCCCTCTCGGTCCCTGTGTCTCTCTCTCAGTTTCAGTGTCTCTGTCAGTCCCTGTCTCTCTCTCTCCCTCGGTCCCTGTGACTCTCTCGGTCCCTGTGTCTCTCTCTAGGTCCTTGTGTCTCTCTCGGTCCCTGTGTCCCTCTCGGTCCCTGTGTCTCTCTCTCGGTCCCTGTGTCTCTGTCTCCCAGTCCCTGTGTCTCTCTCGGTCACTGTCTCTCTCTCGGTCCCTGTGTCTCTCTTGATCCCTGTGTCTCTCTCTCGGTCCCTGTGTCTCTCTCGGTCCCTGTGTCTCTCTCTCGCTCCCTGTCTTTCTCTCTCGGACGATTGTGTCTCTCTCTCGGTCCCTGTGTCTCACTCGGTCCCTCTGTCTCTCACTCGGTCCCTGTCTCTCTCTTGGTCCCTGAGTCTCACTCGGTCCCTGTCTCTCTCTCTCAGATTCAGTGTCTCTGTCAGTCCCTGTGTCTCTCTCTCGGTCCCTGTGACTCTCTAGGTCCCTGTGTCTCTCTCTAGGTCCTTCTGTCTCTCTCGGTCCCTGTGTCTCTCTCTCGGTCCCTGTGTCTCTCTCTCTCGGTCCCTGTCACTCTCTCGGTCCCTGTGTCTCAATCGGTCCCTCTGTCTCTCACTCGGTCACTGTCTCTCTCTCGGTCCCTGTGTCTCTCTCACTCGGTCCCTGTCTCTCTCTCTCAGTTTCAGTGTCTCTCTCAGTCCCTGTGACTCTCTCGGTCCCTGTGTCTCTCTCTAGGTCCTTGTGTCTCTCTCGGTCCCTGTGTCTCTCTCTCTCGGTCCCTGTGTCCCTCTTGGTCCCTGTGTCTCTCTCTCAGTCTCTGTGTCTCTCTCTCGGTGCCTGTGTCTCTCTCTCGGTCCCTGTGACTCTCTCAGTCCCTGTATCTCTGTCGGTCCCTGTCTCTCTCTCGGTCCCTGTGTCTCTCTCTCGGTCCCTGTGACTCGCTCAGTCCCTGTGTCTCTCTCTCGGTCCCTGTGTCTCTCACTCGGTCCCTGTGTCTCTCTCTCGGTCCATGTGTCTCTCTCCCTCGGTCCCTGTCTCTCTCTCGGTCCCTGTGTCTCTCTCGGTCGCTGTCTCTCAATCGGTCCCTGTGTCTCACTCGGTCCCTATGTCTGCTCGGTCTCTGTGTCTCCCTCTTGGTCCCTGTGTCTCTCTCGGTCCTTGTGTCTCTCTCTCGGTCCCTGTGCCTCTCTCGGTCACTGTCTCTCTCAGTCGCTGTGTCTCACTCGGTCCCTGTGATTCTCTCGGTCCTTGTGTCTCTCTCTCGATCCGTGTGTCTCTTTCTCCCAGTACCTGTGTCTCTCTCGGTCACTGTTTCTCTCTCGGTCCCTGTGTCTCTCTCAGTCTCTGTGTCTCACTCGGTCCCTGTGTCTCTCTCGGTCCCTGTGTCTCTCTCTCGGTCCCTGTGTCTCTCTCCCAGTCCCTGTGTCTCTCTCGGTCACTGTTTCTCTCTCGGTCTCTGTGTCTCACTCGGTCCCTGTGTCTCTCTCGGTCCCTGTGACTCTCTCGGTCCCTGTGTCTCTCTCGGTTCCTGTGACTCGCTCAGTCCCTGTGTCTCTCACTCGGTCCCTGTGTGTCTCTCTCGGTCCCTGTGTCTCTCTCGGACCCGGTGACTCGCTCAGTCCCAGTGTCTCTCACTTGGTCCCTGTGTCTCCCTCACTCGGTCCCTGTGTCTCTCTTTAGATCCTTGTGTCTCTCTCTGTCCCTGTGTCTCTCTCTTGCTCCCTGTGTCTTTCTCGGTCCCTGTGTCTCACTCGGTCCCTGTGTCTCTCTCTCAGTCCCTGTGTCTCTCTCTCTGTCCCTGTGTCTCTCTCTCGGTCCCTGTGAATCTCTCGGTACCTGTGTCTCTCTCTAGGTCCTTGTGTCTCTCTCGGTCCCTGTGTCTCTCTCTGGATCCCTGTGTCTCTCTCTCGGACCCTGTGTCTCACTCGTTCCATGTCACTCTCTCGGTCCCTGTGTCTCATTCGGTCCCTGTGTCTCTCTCTCTCGGTCCCTGTCTCTCACTCGGTCCCTTCTGTCTCTCTCCCTCGGTCCCTGTGTCTCTCTCGGTCCCTGTGTCTCTCTCGTTCCTGGTGTCTCTCTTGGTCCCTGTGTCTCTCTCTCAGTCCCTGTGTCTCTCTCTCAGTCCCTGTGTCTCTCTCGGTCCCTGTGTCTCTCTCTCGGTCCCTGTGACTTTCTCTCGGTCCCTGTCTCTCTCTCGGTCCCTGTGACTCGCTCAGTCCCTGTGACTCTCTCGGTCCTTCTGTCTCTCACTCAGTCCTTGTGTCTCTCACTCGGTCCCTGTGTCTCTCTGTCTCGGTCCCTGTGTCTCTCTCGGTCGCTGTGTCTCTCTCGGTCCCTGTGTCTCTCTCGGTCGCTGTGTCTCTCTCGGTCCCTGTGTCTCTCTCGGTCCCTGTGTCTCTCTCGGTCCCTGTGTCTCTCTGTCTTGGTCCCTTTGTCTCTCTCGGTCGCTGTGTCTCAATCGATCCCTGTGACTCTCTCAGTCCCTGTGTCTCTCTCGGTCCCTGTGTCTCTCTTTCGGTCCCTGTGTCTCTCTCTCTCGGTCCCTGTGACTCTCTCGGTACCTGTGTCTCTCTAGGTCCTTGTGTCTCTCTTGGTCACTGTGTCTCTCTCTCGGTCCCTGTGTCTCTCTCTCGGTCGCTGTGTCTCACTCGGTCCCTGTCACTCTCTCGGTCCCTGTGTCTCTCTCTCTCGGACCCTGTCTCTCTCAGTCCCTGTGTCTCACTTGGTCATTGTGATTCTCTCGGTCCTTGTGTCTCTCTCTCGGTCCCTGTGTCTCTCTCTCCCAGTACCTGTGTCTCTCTCGGTCATTGTTTCTCTCTCGGTCCCTGTGTCTCTCTCGGTCTCTGTGTCTCACTCGGTCCCTGTGTCTCTCTCGGTCCCTGTGTCTCTCTCCCAGTCCCTGTGTCTCTCTCGGTCCCTGTGTCTCTCACTCGGTCCCTGTGTCTCTCTCGGTCCCTGTGACTCTCTCGGTCACTGTGTCTCTCTCTCGGTCCCTGTGTCTCTCTCGGTCCCTGTGACTCGCTCAGTCGCTGTGTCTCTCACTCGGTCCCTGTGTATCTCTCTCGGTCCCTGTGTCTCTCTCCCCCGGTCCCTGTCTCTCTCTCGGTCCCTGTGTCTCTCTCGGACCCAGTGACTCGCTCAGTCCCTGTGTCTCTCACTTGGTCCCTGTGTCTCCCTCTCTCGGTCCCTGTGTCTCTCTCGGACGCTGTGTCTCACTCGGTCCCTGAGTCTCGCTATGTCCCTGTGTCTCCTTCGCACCCCTGTGTCTCACTCGGTCCCTGTCTCTCTCTCTCTGTTTCAGTGTCTCGGTCGGTCCCTGTGACTCTCTCGGTCCCTGTGTCTCTCTTTAGGTCCTTGTGTCTCTCTCTGTCCCTGTGTCTCTCTCTTGCTCCCTGTGTCTTTCTCGGTCCCTGTGTCTCACTCGGTCCCTGTGTCTCTCTCTCAGTCCCTGTGTCTCTCTATCTGTCCCTGTGTCTCTCTCTCGGTCCCTGTGACTCTCTCGGTACCTGTGTCTCTCTCTAGGTCCTTGTGTCTCTCTCGGTCCCTGTGTCTCTCTCTCTCAGTCCCTGTGTCTCTCTCTCTCTGTCCCTGTGTCTCTCTCTCGGTCCCTGTGACTCTCTCGGTACCTGTGTCTCTCTCGGTCTCTGTGTCTCTCTCTCTCAGTCCCTGTGTCTCTCTCTCTGTCCCTGTGTCTCTCTCTCAGTCCTTGTGTCTCTCTCGGTCCCTGTGTCTCTCTCTGGATCCCTGTGTCTCTCTCTCGGTCCCTGTGCCTCACTCGGTCCCTGTCACTCTCTCGGTCCCTGTGTCTCTCTCTCGGTCCCTGTGTCTCATTCGGTCCCTGTGTCTCTCTCTCTCGGTCCCTGTGTCTCTCTCTCTCAGTCACTGTCTCTCTCCCTCGGTTCCTGTGTCTCTCTCGGTCCTGGTGTCTCTCTTGGTCCCTGTGTCTCTCTCTCAGTCCCTGTGTCTCTCTCTCAGTCCCTGTGACTCTATCTCGGTCCCTGTGTCTCTCTTTAGGTCCTTGTGTCTCTCTCTGTCCCTGTGTCTCTCTCTCGGTCCCTGTGTCTCTCTCTGTCCCTGTGTCTCTCTCTCGGTCCCTGTGTCTCTCTCGGTCCCTGTCACTCTCTCGGTCCCTGTGTCTCAATCGGTCCCTCTGTCTCTCACTCGGTCACTGTCTCTCTCTCGGTCCCTGTGTCTCTCTCACTCGGTCCCTGTCTCTCCCTCTCAGTTTCAGTGTCTCTCTCAGTCCCTGTGACTATCTCGGTCCCTGTGTCTCTCTCTAGGTCCTTGTGTCTCTCTCGGTCCCTGTGTCTCTCTCTAGGTCCTTGTGTCTCTCTCGGTCCCTGTGTCTCTCTCTCTCGGTCCCTGTGTCCCTCTTGGTCCCTGTGTCTCTCTCTCAGTCTCTGTGTCTCTCTCTCGGTGCCTGTGTCTCTCTCTCGGTCCCTGTGACTCTCTCAGTCCCTGTGTCTCTGTCGGTCCCTGTCTCTCTCTCGGTCCCTGTGTCTCTCTCTCGGTCCCTGTGACTCGCTCAGTCCCTGTGTCTCTCACTCGGTCCCTGTGTCTCTCTCTCGGTCCATGTGTCTCTCTCCCTCGGTCCCTGTCTCTCTCTCGGTCCCTGTGTCTCTCTCGGTCGCTGTCTCTCAATCGGTCCCTGTGTCTCTCTCGGTCCCTGTGTCTCCCTCTCACCCCTGTGTCTCACTCGGTCCCTGTGTCTCTCTCGGTCCTTGTGTCTCTCTCTCGGTCCCTGTGCCTCTCTCGGTCACTGTCTCTCTCAGTCCCTGTGTCTCACTCGGTCCCTGTGATTCTCTCGGTCCTTGTGTCTCTCTCTCGATCCCTGTGTCTCTCTCGGTCACTGATTCTCTCTCGGTCCCTGTGTCTCTCTCGGTCTCTGTGTCTCACTCGGTCCCTATGTCTGCTCGGTCCCTGTGTCTCCCTCTTGGTCCCTGTGTCTCTCTCCGTCCTTGTGTCTCTCTCTCGATCCCTGTGTCTCTCTCGGTCACTGTTTCTCTCTCGGTCCCTGTGTCTCTCTCGGTCTCTGTGTCTCACTCGTTCCCTGTGTCTCTCTCGGTCCCTGTGTCTCTCTCTCGGTCCCTGTGTCTCTCTCCCAGTCCCTGTGTCTCTCTCGGTCACTGTTTCTCTCTCGGTCTCTATGTCTCTCTCGGTCCCTGTTACTCTCTCGGTCCCTGTGTCTCTCTCGGTTCCTGTGACTCGCTCAGTCCCTGTGTCTCTCACTCGGTCCCTGTGTATCTCCCTCGGTCCCTGTGTCTCTCTCGGACCCGGTGACTCGCTCAGTCCCAGTGTCTCTCACTTGGTCCCTGTGTCTCCCTCTCTCGGTCCCTGTGTCTCACTCGGTCCCTGTCTCTCTCTCTCTGTTTCAGTGTCTCGGTCGGTCCCTGTGACTCTCTCGGTCCCTGTGTCTCTCTTTAGATCCTTGTGTCTCTCTCTGTCCCTGTGTCTCTCTCTTGCTCCCTGTGTCTTTCTCGGTCCCTGTGTCTCACTCGGTCCCTGTGTCTCTCTCTCAGTCCCTGTGTCTCTCTCTCTGTCCCTGTGTCTCTCTCTCGGTCCCTGTGAATCTCTCGGTACCTGTGTCTCTCTCGAGGTCCTTGTGTCTCTCTCGGTCCCTGTGTCTCTCTCTGGATCCCTGTGTCTCTCTCTCGGACCCTGTGTCTCACTCGTTCCATGTCACTCTCTCGGTCCCTGTGTCTCATTCGATCCCTGTGTCTCTCTCTCTCGGTCCCTGTATCTCATTCGGTCCCTGTGTCTCACTCGGTCCCTTCTGTCTCTCTCCCTCGGTCCCTGTGTCTCTCTCGTTCCTGGTGTCTCTCTTGGTCCCTGTGTCTCTCTCTCAGTCCCTGTGTCTCTCTCTCAGCCCCTGTGTCTCTCTCGGTCCCTGTGTCTCTCTCTCGGTCCCTGTGACTTTCTCTCGGTCCCTGTCTCTCTCTCGGTCCCTGTGACTCGCTCAGTCCCTGTGACTCTCTCGGTCCCTGTGTCTCTCACTCGGTCCCTGTGTCTCTCTGTCTCGGTCCCTGTGTCTCTCTCGGTCGCTGTGTCTCTCTCGGTCCCTGTGTCTCTCTCGGTCGCTGTGTCTCTCTCGGTCCCTGTGTCACTCTCGGTCCCTGTGTCTCTCTCGGTCCCTGTGTCTCTCTCGGTCCCTGTGTCTCTCTGTCTTGGTCCCTGTGTCTCTCTCGGTCGCTGTGTCTCTCTCTCAGTCCCTGTGTCTCTCTCGGTCCCTGTGTCTCTCTCTCGGTCCCTGTGACTTTCTCTCGGTCCCTGTCTCTCTCTCGGTCCCTGTGACTCGCTCAGTCCCTGTGACTCTCTCGGTCCTTGTGTCTCTCACTCGGTCCCTGTGTCTCTCTGTCTCGGTCCCTGTGTCTCTCTCGGTCGCTGTGTCTCTCTCGGTCCCTGTGTCTCTCTCGGTCGCTGTGTCTCTCTCGGTCCCTGTGTCACTCTCGGTCCCTGTGTCTCTCTCGGTCCCTGTGTCTCTCTCGGTCCCTGTGTCTCTCTGTCTTGGTCCCTGTGTCTCTCTCGGTCGCTGTGTCTCAATCGATCCCTGTGCCTCTCTCAGTCCCTGTGTCTCTCTCGGTCCCTGTGTCTCTCTTTCGGTCCCTGTGTCTCTCTCTCTCGGTCCCTGTGACTCTCTCGGTACCTGTGTCTCTCTAGGTCCTTGTGTCTCTCTTGGTCCCTGTGTCTCTCTCGGTCCCTGTGTCTCTCTCTCTCGGACCCTGTCTCTCTCAGTCCCTGTGTCTCACTCGGTCCCTGTGTCTCTCTCTCAGTCCCTGTGTCTCTCTATCTGTCCCTGTGTCTCTCTCTCGGTCCCTGTGACTCTCTCGGTACCTGTGTCTCTCTCTAGGTCCTTGTGTCTCTCTCGGTCCCTGTGTCTCTCTCTCTCAGTCCCTGTGTCTCTCTCTCTCTGTCCCTGTGTCTCTCTCTCGGTCCCTGTGACTCTCTCGGTACCTGTGTCTCTCTCGGTCTCTGTGTCTCTCTCTCTCAGTCCCTGTGTCTCTCTCTCTGTCCCTGTGTCTCTCTCTCAGTCCTTGTGTCTCTCTCGGTCCCTGTGTCTCTCTCTGGATCCCTGTGTCTCTCTCTCGGTCCCTGTGTCTCATTCGGTCCCTGTGTCTCTCTCTCTCGGTCCCTGTGTCTCTCTCTCTCAGTCACTGTCTCTCTCCCTCGGTTCCTGTGTCTCTCTCGGTCCTGGTGTCTCTCTTGGTCCCTGTGTCTCTCTCTCAGTCCCTGTGTCTCTCTCTCAGTCCCTGTGACTCTATCTCGGTCCCTGTGTCTCTCTTTAGGTCCTTGTGTCTCTCTCTGTCCCTGTGTCTCTCTCTCGGTCCCTGTGTCTCTCTCTGTCCCTGTGTCTCTCTCTCGGTCCCTGTGTCTCTCTCGGTCCCTGTCACTCTCTCGGTCCCTGTGTCTCAATCGGTCCCTCTGTCTCTCACTCGGTCACTGTCTCTCTCTCGGTCCCTGTGTCTCTCTCACTCGGTCCCTGTCTCTCCCTCTCAGTTTCAGTGTCTCTCTCAGTCCCTGTGACTCTCTCGGTCCCTGTGTCTCTCTCTAGGTCCTTGTGTCTCTCTCGGTCCCTGTGTCTCTCTCTAGGTCCTTGTGTCTCTCTCGGTCCCTGTGTCTCTCTCTCTCGGTCCCTGTGTCCCTCTTGGTCCCTGTGTCTCTCTCTCAGTCTCTGTGTCTCTCTCTCGGTGCCTGTGTCTCTCTCTCGGTCCCTGTGACTCTCTCAGTCCCTGTGTCTCTGTCGGTCCCTGTCTCTCTCTCGGTCCCTGTGTCTCTCTCTCGGTCCCTGTGACTCGCTCAGTCCCTGTGTCTCTCACTCGGTCCCTGTGTCTCTCTCTCGGTCCATGTGTCTCTCTCCCTCGGTCCCTGTCTCTCTCTCGGTCCCTGTGTCTCTCTCGGTCGCTGTCTCTCAATCGGTCCCTGTGTCTCTCTCGGTCCCTGTGTCTCCCTCTCACCCCTGTGTCTCACTCGGTCCCTGTGTCTCTCTCGGTCCTTGTGTCTCTCTCTCGGTCCCTGTGCCTCTCTCGGTCACTGTCTCTCTCAGTCCCTGTGTCTCACTCGGTCCCTGTGATTCTCTCGGTCCTTGTGTCTCTCTCTCGATCCCTGTGTCTCTCTCGGTCACTGATTCTCTCTCGGTCCCTGTGTCTCTCTCGGTCTCTGTGTCTCACTCGGTCCCTATGTCTGCTCGGTCCCTGTGTCTCCCTCTTGGTCCCTGTGTCTCTCTCCGTCCTTGTGTCTCTCTCTCGATCCCTGTGTCTCTCTCGGTCACTGTTTCTCTCTCGGTCCCTGTGTCTCTCTCGGTCTCTGTGTCTCACTCGTTCCCTGTGTCTCTCTCGGTCCCTGTGTCTCTCTCTCGGTCCCTGTGTCTCTCTCCCAGTCCCTGTGTCTCTCTCGGTCACTGTTTCTCTCTCGGTCTCTATGTCTCTCTCGGTCCCTGTTACTCTCTCGGTCCCTGTGTCTCTCTCGGTTCCTGTGACTCGCTCAGTCCCTGTGTCTCTCACTCGGTCCCTGTGTGTCTCCCTCGGTCCCTGTGTCTCTCTCGGACCCGGTGACTCGCTCAGTCCCAGTGTCTCTCACTTGGTCCCTGTGTCTCCCTCTCTCGGTCCCTGTGTCTCACTCGGTCCCTGTCTCTCTCTCTCTGTTTCAGTGTCTCGGTCGGTCCCTGTGACTCTCTCGGTCCCTGTGTCTCTCTTTAGATCCTTGTGTCTCTCTCTGTCCCTGTGTCTCTCTCTTGCTCCCTGTGTCTTTCTCGGTCCCTGTGTCTCACTCGGTCCCTGTGTCTCTCTCTCAGTCCCTGTGTCTCTCTCTCTGTCCCTGTGTCTCTCTCTCGGTCCCTGTGAATCTCTCGGTACCTGTGTCTCTCTCGAGGTCCTTGTGTCTCTCTCGGTCCCTGTGTCTCTCTCTGGATCCCTGTGTCTCTCTCTCGGACCCTGTGTCTCACTCGTTCCATGTCACTCTCTCGGTCCCTGTGTCTCATTCGATCCCTGTGTCTCTCTCTCTCGGTCCCTGTATCTCATTCGGTCCCTGTGTCTCACTCGGTCCCTTCTGTCTCTCTCCCTCGGTCCCTGTGTCTCTCTCGTTCCTGGTGTCTCTCTTGGTCCCTGTGTCTCTCTCTCAGTCCCTGTGTCTCTCTCTCAGCCCCTGTGTCTCTCTCGGTCCCTGTGTCTCTCTCTCGGTCCCTGTGACTTTCTCTCGGTCCCTGTCTCTCTCTCGGTCCCTGTGACTCGCTCAGTCCCTGTGACTCTCTCGGTCCCTGTGTCTCTCACTCGGTCCCTGTGTCTCTCTGTCTCGGTCCCTGTGTCTCTCTCGGTCGCTGTGTCTCTCTCGGTCCCTGTGTCTCTCTCGGTCGCTGTGTCTCTCTCGGTCCCTGTGTCACTCTCGGTCCCTGTGTCTCTCTCGGTCCCTGTGTCTCTCTCGGTCCCTGTGTCTCTCTGTCTTGGTCCCTGTGTCTCTCTCGGTCGCTGTGTCTCTCTCTCAGTCCCTGTGTCTCTCTCGGTCCCTGTGTCTCTCTCGGTCCCTGTGACTTTCTCTCGGTCCCTGTCTCTCTCTCGGTCCCTGTGACTCGCTCAGTCCCTGTGACTCTCTCGGTCCTTGTGTCTCTCACTCGGTCCCTGTGTCTCTCTGTCTCGGTCCCTGTGTCTCTCTCGGTCGCTGTGTCTCTCTCGGTCCCTGTGTCTCTCTCGGTCGCTGTGTCTCTCTCGGTCCCTGTGTCACTCTCGGTCCCTGTGTCTCTCTCGGTCCCTGTGTCTCTCTCGGTCCCTGTGTCTCTCTGTCTTGGTCCCTGTGTCTCTCTCGGTCGCTGTGTCTCAATCGATCCCTGTGCCTCTCTCAGTCCCTGTGTCTCTCTCGGTCCCTGTGTCTCTCTTTCGGTCCCTGTGTCTCTCTCTCTCGGTCCCTGTGACTCTCTCGGTACCTGTGTCTCTCTAGGTCCTTGTGTCTCTCTTGGTCCCTGTGTCTCTCTCGGTCCCTGTGTCTCTCTCTCTCG
Source organism: Prionace glauca (assembly GCA_037974335.1). Classification (NCBI taxonomy): domain Eukaryota; kingdom Metazoa; phylum Chordata; class Chondrichthyes; order Carcharhiniformes; family Carcharhinidae; genus Prionace; species Prionace glauca. Next base: position 97,301 of record JBBMRE010000201.1, read on the forward strand.
GACCCTGTCTCTCTCAGTCCCTGTGTCTCACTCGGTCATTGTGATTCTCTCGGTCCTTGTGTCTCTCTCTCGGTCCCTGTGTCTCTCTCTCCCAGTACCTGTGTCTCTCTCGGTCACTGTTTCTCTCTCGGTCCCTGTGTCTCTCTCGGTCTCTGTGTCTCACTCCGTCCCTGTGTCTCTCTCGGTCCCTGTGTCTCTCTCTCGGTCCCTGTGTCTCTCTCCCAGTCCCTGTGTCTCTCTCGGTCACTGTTTCTCTCTCGGTCTCTGTGACTCTCTCGGTCCCTGTGTCTCTCACTCGGTCCCTGTGTCTCTCTCGGTCCCTGTGACTCTCTCGGTCACTGTGTCTCTCTCTCGGTCCCTGTGTCTCTCTCGGTCCCTGTGACTCGCTCAGTCCCTGTGTCTCTCACTCGGTCCCTGTGTGTCTCTCTCGGTCCCTGTGTCTCTCTCGGTCTCTGTGTCTCACTCGGTCCCTGTGTCTCTCTCGGTCCCTGTGTCTCTCTCCCAGTCCCTGTGTCTCTCTCGGTCCCTGTGTCTCTCACTCGGTCCCTGTGTCTCTCTCGGTCCCTGTGACTCTCTCGGTCACTGTGTCTCTCTCTCGGTCCCTGTGTCTCTCTCGGTCCCTGTGACTCGCTCAGTCGCTGTGTCTCTCACTCGGTCCCTGTGTATCTCTCTCGGTCCCTGTGTCTCTCTCCCCCGGTCCCTGTCTCTCTCTCGGTCCCTGTGTCTCTCTCGGACCCAGTGACTCGCTCAGTCCCTGTGTCTCTCACTTGGTCCCTGTGTCTCCCTCTCTCGGTCCCTGTGTCTCTCTCGGACGCTGTGTCTCACTCGGTCCCTGAGTCTCGCTATGTCCCTGTGTCTCCTTCGCACCCCTGTGTCTCACTCGGTCCCTGTCTCTCTCTCTCTGTTTCAGTGTCTCGGTCGGTCCCTGTGACTCTCTCGGTCCCTGTGTCTCTCTTTAGGTCCTTGTGTCTCTCTCTGTCCCTGTGTCTCTCTCTTGCTCCCTGTGTCTTTCTCGGTCCCTGTGTCTCACTCGGTCCCTGTGTCTCTCTCTCAGTCCCTGTGTCTCTCTATCTGTCCCTGTGTCTCTCTCTCGGTCCCTGTGACTCTCTCGGTACCTGTGTCTCTCTCTAGGTCCTTGTGTCTCTCTCGGTCCCTGTGTCTCTCTCTCTCAGTCCCTGTGTCTCTCTCTCTCTGTCCCTGTGTCTCTCTCTCGGTCCCTGTGACTCTCTCGGTACCTGTGTCTCTCTCCGTCTCTGTGTCTCTCTCTCTCAGTCCCTGTGTCTCTCTCTCTGTCCCTGTGTCTCTCTCTCAGTCCTTGTGTCTCTCTCGGTCCCTGTGTCTCTCTCTGGATCCCTGTGTCTCTCTCTCGGTCCCTGTGCCTCACTCGGTCCCTGTCACTCTCTCGGTCCCTGTGTCTCTCTCTCGGTCCCTGTGTCTCATTCGGTCCCTGTGTCTCTCTCTCTCTCGGTCCCTGTGTCTCTCTCTCTCAGTCACTGTCTCTCTCCCTCGGTTCCTGTGTCTCTCTCGGTCCTGGTGTCTCTCTTGGTCCCTGTGTCTCTCTCTCAGTCCCTGTGTCTCTCTCTCAGTCCCTGTGACTCTATCTCGGTCCCTGTGTCTCTCTTTAGGTCCTTGTGTCTCTCTCTGTCCCTGTGTCTCTCTCTCGGTCCCTGTGTCTCTCTCTGTCCCTGTGTCTCTCTCTCGGTCCCTGTGTCTCTCTCGGTCCCTGTCACTCTCTCGGTCCCTGTGTCTCAATCGGTCCCTCTGTCTCTCACTCGGTCACTGTCTCTCTCTCGGTCCCTGTGTCTCTCTCACTCGGTCCCTGTCTCTCCCTCTCAGTTTCAGTGTCTCTCTCAGTCCCTGTGACTCTCTCGGTCCCTGTGTCTCTCTCTAGGTCCTTGTGTCTCTCTCGGTCCCTGTGTCTCTCTCTAGGTCCTTGTGTCTCTCTCGGTCCCTGTGTCTCTCTCTCTCGGTCCCTGTGTCCCTCTTGGTCCCTGTGTCTCTCTCTCAGTCTCTGTGTCTCTCTCTCGGTGCCTGTGTCTCTCTCTCGGTCCCTGTGACTCTCTCAGTCCCTGTGTCTCTGTCGGTCCCTGTCTCTCTCTCGGTCCCTGTGTCTCTCTCTCGGTCCCTGTGACTCGCTCAGTCCCTGTGTCTCTCACTCGGTCCCTGTGTCTCTCTCTCGGTCCATGTGTCTCTCTCCCTCGGTCCCTGTCTCTCTCTCGGTCCCTGTGTCTCTCTCGGTCGCTGTCTCTCAATCGGTCCCTGTGTCTCTCTCGGTCCCTGTGTCTCCCTCTCACCCCTGTGTCTCACTCGGTCCCTGTGTCTCTCTCGGTCCTTGTGTCTCTCTCTCGGTCCCTGTGCCTCTCTCGGTCACTGTCTCTCTCAGTCCCTGTGTCTCACTCGGTCCCTGTGATTCTCTCGGTCCTTGTGTCTCTCTCTCGATCCCTGTGTCTCTCTCGGTCACTGATTCTCTCTCGGTCCCTGTGTCTCTCTCGGTCTCTGTGTCTCACTCGGTCCCTATGTCTGCTCGGTCCCTGTGTCTCCCTCTTGGTCCCTGTGTCTCTCTCCGTCCTTGTGTCTCTCTCTCGATCCCTGTGTCTCTCTCGGTCACTGTTTCTCTCTCGGTCCCTGTGTCTCTCTCGGTCCTCTGTGTCTCACTCGTTCCCTGTGTCTCTCTCGGTCCCTGTGTCTCTCTCTCGGTCCCTGTGTCTCTCTCCCAGTCCCTGTGTCTCTCTCGGTCACTGTTTCTCTCTCGGTCTCTATGTCTCTCTCGGTCCCTGTTACTCTCTCGGTCCCTGTGTCTCTCTCGGTTCCTGTGACTCGCTCAGTCCCTGTGTCTCTCACTCGGTCCCTGTGTGTCTCCCTCGGTCCCTGTGTCTCTCTCGGACCCGGTGACTCGCTCAGTCCCAGTGTCCTCTCACTTGGTCCCTGTGTCTCCCTCTCTCGGTCCCTGTGTCTCACTCGGTCCCTGTCTCTCTCTCTCTGTTTCAGTGTCTCGGTCGGTCCCTGTGACTCTCTCGGTCCCTGTGTCTCTCTTTAGATCCTTGTGTCTCTCTCTGTCCCTGTGTCTCTCTCTTGCTCCCTGTGTCTTTCTCGGTCCCTGTGTCTCACTCGGTCCCTGTGTCTCTCTCTCAGTCCCTGTGTCTCTCTCTCTGTCCCTGTGTCTCTCTCTCGGTCCCTGTGAATCTCTCGGTAACTGTGTCTCTCTCGAGGTCCTTGTGTCTCTCTCGGTCCCTGTGTCTCTCTCTGGATCCCTGTGTCTCTCTCTCGGACCCTGTGTCTCACTCGTTCCATGTCACTCTCTCGGTCCCTGTGTCTCATTCGATCCCTGTGTCTCTCTCTCTCGGTCCCTGTATCTCATTCGGTCCCTGTGTCTCACTCGGTCCCTTCTGTCTCTCTCCCTCGGTCCCTGTGTCTCTCTCGTTCCTGGTGTCTCTCTTGGTCCCTGTGTCTCTCTCTCAGTCCCTGTGTCTCTCTCTCAGCCCCTGTGTCTCTCTCGGTCCCTGTGTCTCTCTCTCGGTCCCTGTGACTTTCTCTCGGTCCCTGTCTCTCTCTCGGTCCCTGTGACTCGCTCAGTCCCTGTGACTCTCTCGGTCCCTGTGTCTCTCACTCGGTCCCTGTGTCTCTCTGTCTCGGTCCCTGTGTCTCTCTCGGTCGCTGTGTCTCTCTCGGTCCCTGTGTCTCTCTCGGTCGCTGTGTCTCTCTCGGTCCCTGTGTCACTCTCGGTCCCTGTGTCTCTCTCGGTCCCTGTGTCTCTCTCGGTCCCTGTGTCTCTCTGTCTTGGTCCCTCTGTCTCTCTCGGTCGCTGTGTCTCAATCGATCCCTGTGCCTCTCTCAGTCCCTGTGTCTCTCTCTCAGTCCCTGTGTCTCTCTCGGTCCCTGTGTCTCTCTCTCGGTCCCTGTGACTTTCTCTCGGTCCCTGTCTCTCTCTCGGTCCCTGTGACTCGCTCAGTCCCTGTGACTCTCTCGGTCCTTGTGTCTCTCACTCGGTCCCTGTGTCTCTCTGTCTCGGTCCCTGTGTCTCTCTCGGTCGCTGTGTCTCTCTCGGTCCCTGTGTCTCTCTCGGTCGCTGTGTCTCTCTCGGTCCCTGTGTCACTCTCGGTCCCTGTGTCTCTCTCGGTCCCTGTGTCTCTCTCGGTCCCTGTGTCTCTCTGTCTTGGTCCCTGTGTCTCTCTCGGTCGCTGTGTCTCAATCGATCCCTGTGCCTCTCTCAGTCCCTGTGTCTCTCTCGGTCCCTGTGTCTCTCTTTCGGTCCCTGTGTCTCTCTCTCTCGGTCCCTGTGACTCTCTCGGTACCTGTGTCTCTCTAGGTCCTTGTGTCTCTCTTGGTCCCTGTGTCTCTCTCGGTCCCTGTGTCTCTCTCTCTCGGACCCTGTCTCTCTCAGTCCCTGTGTCTCACTCGGTCATTGTGATTCTCTCGGTCCTTGTGTCTCTCTCTCGGTCCCTGTGTCTCTCTCTCCCAGTACCTGTGTCTCTCTCGGTCACTGTTTCTCTCTCGGTCCCTGTGTCTCTCTCGGTCTCTGTGTCTCACTCGGTCCCTGTGTCTCTCTCGGTCCCTGTGTCTCTCTCTCGGTCCCTGTGTCTCTCTCCCAGTCCCTGTGTCTCTCTCGGTCACTGTTTCTCTCTCGGTCTCTGTGACTCTCTCGGTCCCTGTGTCTCTCACTCGGTCCCTGTGTCTCTCTCAGTCCCTGTGACTCTCTCGGTCACTGTGTCTCTCTCTCGGTCCCTGTGTCCTCTCTCGGTCCCTGTGACTCGCTCAGTCCCTGTGTCTCTCACTCGGTCCCTGTGTGTCTCTCTCGGTCCCTGTGTCTCTCTCCCCCGGTCCCCTGTCTCTCTCTCGGTCCCTGTGTCTCTCTCGGACCCGGTGACTCGCTCAGTCCCTGTGTCTCTCACTTGGTCCCTGTGTCTCCCTCTCTCGGTCCCTGTGTCTCTCTCGGACGCTGTGTCTCACTCGGTCCCTGAGTCTCGCTATGTCACTGTGTCTCCTTCGCACCCCTGTGTCTCACTCGGTCCCTGTCTCTCTCTCTCTGTTTCAGTGCCTCGGTCGGTCCCTGTGACTCTCTCGGTCCCTGTGTCTCTCTTTAGGTACTTGTGTCTCTCTCTGTCCCTGTGTCTCTCTCTTGCTCCCTGTGTCTTTCTCGGTCCCTGTGTCTCACTCGGTCCCTGTGTCTCTCTCTCAGTCACTGTGTCTCTCTATCTGTCCCTGTGTCTCTCTCTCGGTCCCTGTGACTCTCTCGGTACCTGTGTCTCTCTCTAGGTCCTTGTGTCTCTCTCGGTCCCTGTGTCTCTCTCTCTCAGTCCCTGTGTCTCTCTCTCTCTGTCCCTGTGTCTCTCTCTCGGTCCCTGTGACTCACTCGGTACCTGTGTCTCTCTCGGTCTCTGTGTCTCTCTCTCTCAGTCCCTGTGTCTCTCTCTCTGTCCCTGTGTCTCTCTCTCGGTCCTTGTGTCTCTCTCGGTCCCTGTGTCTCTCTCTGGATCCCTGTGTCTCTCTCTCGGTCCCTGTGCCTCACTCGGTCCCTCACGTGCTCACTGTGTCCCTGTGTCTCTCTCTCGGTCCCTGTGTCTCATTCGGTCCCTGTGTCTCTCTCTCGGTCCCTGTGTCTCTCTCTCTCAGTCACTGTCTCTCTCCCTCGGTTCCTGTGTCTCTCTCGGTCCTGGTGTCTCTCTTGGTCCCTGTGTCTCTCTCTCAGTCCCTGTGTCTCTCTCTCAGTCCCTGTGACTCTATCTCGGTCCCTGTGTCTCTCTTTAGGTCCTTGTGTCTCTCTCTGTCCCTGTGTCTCTCTCTCGGTCCCTGTGTCCTCTCTCTGTCCCTGTGTCTCTCTCTCGGTCCCTGTGTCTCTCTCGGTCCTATGTCTCTCTCTCGGTCCCTGTGTCTCTCTCTGTCCCTGTGTCTCTCTCTCGGTCCCTGTGTCTCTCTCGGTCCCTGTGCCTCTCTCTCGGTCCCTGTGTCTCTCTCTCTCGGTCACTGTCTCTCTCTCGGACCCTGTGACTCTCTCAGTCCCTGTGTCTCTCTCGGTCCCTGTGTCTCTCTCTGGATCCCTGTGTCACTCTCTCGGTCCCTGTGTCTCACTCGGTCCCTCTGTCTCTCACTCGGTCACTGTCTCTCTCTCGGTCCCTGTGTCTCTCTCACTCGGTCCCTGTCTCTCTCTCTCAGTTTCAGTGTCTCTCTCAGTCTCTGTGACTCTCTCGGTCCCTGTGTCTCTCTCTAGGTCCTTGTGTCTCTCTCGGTCCCTGTGTCCCCCTTGGTCCCTGTGTCTCTCTCTCAGTCTCTGTGTCTCTCTCTCGGTGCCTGTGTCTCTCTCTCGGTCCCTGTGACTCTCTCAGTCCCTGTGTCTCTGTCGGTCCCTGTCTCTCTCTCGGTCCCTGTGTCTCTCTCTCGGTCCCTGTGACTCTCTCAGTCCCTGTGTCTCTGTCGGTCCCTGTCTCTCTCTCGGTCCCTGTGTCTCTCTCTCGGTCCCTGTGACTCGCTCAGTCCCTGTGTCTCTCTCTCGGTCCCTGTGTCTCTCACTCGGTCCTTGTGTCTCTCTCTTGGTCCATGTGTCTCTCTCCCTCGGTCCCTGTCTCTCTCTCGGTCCCTGTGTCTCTCTCGGTCGCTGTCTCTCAATCGGTCCTGTGGCTCTCTCGGTCCCTGTGTCTCCCTCTCACCCCTGTGTCTCACTCGGTCCCTATGTCTGCTCGGTCCCTGTGTCTCCCTCTTGGTCCCTGTGTCTCTCTCGGTCCTTGTGTCTCTCTCTCGGTCCCTGTGCCTCTCTCGGTCACTGTCTCTCTCAGTGCCTGTGTCTCACTCGGTCCCTGTGATTCTCTCGGTCCTTGTGTCTCTCTCTCGATCCCTATGTCTCTCTCTCCCAGTACCTGTGTCTCTCTCGGTCACTGTTTCTCTCTCGGTCCCTGTGTCTCTCTCGGTCTCTGTGTCTCACTCGGTCCCTGTGTCTCTCTCGGTCCCTGTGTCTCTCTCTCGGTCCCTGTGTCTCTCTCCCAGTCCCTGTGTCTCTCTCGGTCACTGTTTCTCTCTCGGTCTCTGTGTCTCACTCGGTCCCTGTGTCTCGCTCGGTCCCTGTGACTCTCTCGGTCCCTGTGTCTCTCTCGGTTCCTGTGACTCGCTCAGTCCCTGTGTCTCTCACTCGGTCCCTGTGTGTCTCCCTCGGTCCCTGTGTCTCTCTCGGACCCGGTGACTCGCTCAGTCCCAGTGTCTCTCACTTGGTCCCTGTGTCTCCCTCTCTCGGTCCCTGTGTCTCACTCGGTCCCTGTCTCTCTCTCTCTGTTTCAGTGTCTCGGTCGGTCCCTGTGACTCTCTCGGTCCCTGTGTCTCTCTTTAGATCCTTGTGTCTCTCTCTGTCCCTGTGTCTCTCTCTTGCTCCCTGTGTCTTTCTCGGTCCCTGTGTCTCACTCGGTCCCTGTGTCTCTCTCTCAGTCCCTGTGTCTCTCTCTCTGTCCCTGTGTCTCTCTCTCGGTCCCTGTGACTCTCTCGGTACCTGTGTCTCTCTAGGTCCTTGTGTCTCTCTCGGTCCCTGTGTCTCTCTCGGTCCCTGTGTCTCTCTCTCTCGGACCCTGTCTCTCTCAGTCCCTGTGTCTCACTCGGTCATTGTGATTCTCTCGGTCCTTGTGTCTCTCTCTCGGTCCCTGTGTCTCTCTCTCCCAGTACCTGTGTCTCTCTCGGTCACTGTTTCTCTCTCGGTCCCTGTGTCTCTCTCGGTCTCTGTGTCTCACTCGGTCCCTGTGTCTCTCTCGGTCCCTGTGACTCTCTCGGTCCCTGTGTCTCTCTTTAGGTCCTTGTGTCTCTCTCTGTCCCTGTGTCTCTCTCTTGCTCCCTGTGTCTTTCTCGGTCCCTGTGTCTCACTCGGTCCCTGTGTCTCTCTCTCAGACACTGTGTCTCTCTATCTGTCCCTGTGTCTCTCTCTCGGTCCCTGTGACTCTCTCGGTACCTGTGTCTCTCTCTAGGTCCTTGTGTCTCTCTCGGTCCCTGTGTCTCTCTCTCTCAGTCCCTGTGTCTCTCTCTCTCTGTCCCTGTGTCTCTCTCTCGGTCCCTGTGACTCACTCGGTACCTGTGTCTCTCTCGATCTCTGTGTCTCTCTCTCTCAGTCCCTGTGTCTCTCTCTCTGTCCCTGTGTCTCTCTCTCGGTCCTTGTGTCTCTCTCGGTCCCTGTGTCTCTCTCTGGATCCCTGTGTCTCTCTCTCGGTCCCTGTGCCTCACTCGGTCCCTGTCACTCTCTCTGTCCCTGTGTCTCTCTCTCGGTCCCTGTGTCTCATTCGGTCCCTGTGTCTCTCTCTCTCGGTCCCTGTGTCTCTCTCTCTCAGTCACTGTCTCTCTCCCTCGGTTCCTGTGTCTCTCTCGGTCCTGGTGTCTCTCTTGGTCCCTGTGTCTCTCTCTCAGTCCCTGTGTCTCTCTCTCAGTCCCTGTGACTCTATCTCGGTCCCTGTGTCTCTCTTTAGGTCCTTGTGTCTCTCTCTGTCCCTGTGTCTCTCTCTCGGTCCCTGTGTCTCTCTCTGTCCCTGTGTCTCTCTCTCGGTCCCTGTGTCTCTCTCGGTCCCTATGTCTCTCTCTCGGTCCCTGTGTCTCTCTCTGTCCCTGTGTCTCTCTCTCGGTCCCTGTGTCTCTCTCGGTCCCTGTGCCTCTCTCTCGGTCCCTGTGTCTCTCTCTCTCGGTCACTGTCTCTCTCTCGGACCCTGTGACTCTCTCAGTCCCTGTGTCTCTCTCGGTCCCTGTGTCTCTCTCTGGATCCCTGTGTCACTCTCTCGGTCCCTGTGTCTCACTCGGTCCCTCTGTCTCTCACTCGGTCACTGTCTCTCTCTCGGTCCCTGTGTCTCTCTCACTCGGTCCCTGTCTCTCTCTCTCAGTTTCAGTGTCTCTCTCAGTCTCTGTGACTCTCTCGGTCCCTGTGTCTCTCTCTAGGTCCTTGTGTCTCTCTCGGTCCCTGTGTCCCCCTTGGTCCCTGTGTCTCTCTCTCAGTCTCTGTGTCTCTCTCTCGGTGCCTGTGTCTCTCTCTCGGTCCCTGTGACTCTCTCAGTCCCTGTGTCTCTGTCGGTCCCTGTCTCTCTCTCGGTCCCTGTGTCTCTCTCTCGGTCCCTGTGACTCTCTCAGTCCCTGTGTCTCTGTCGGTCCCTGTCTCTCTCTCGGTCCCTGTGTCTCTCTCTCGGTCCCTGTGACTCGCTCAGTCCCTGTGTCTCTCTCTCGGTCCCTGTGTCTCTCACTCGGTCCCTGTGTCTCTCTCTTGGTCCATGTGTCTCTCTCCCTCGGTCCCTGTCTCTCTCTCGGTCCCTGTGTCTCTCTCGGTCGCTGTCTCTCAATCGGTCCCTGTGGCTCTCTCGGTCCCTGTGTCTCCCTCTCACCCCTGTGTCTCACTCGGTCCCTATGTCTGCTCGGTCCCTGTGTCTCCCTCTTGGTCCCTGTGTCTCTCTCGGTCCTTGTGTCTCTCTCTCGGTGCCTGTGCCTCTCTCGGTCACTGTCTCTCTCAGTCCCTGTGTCTCACTCGGTCTCTGTGTCTCACTCGGTCCCTGTGTCTCTCTCGGTCCCTGTGTCTCTCTCTCGGTCCCTGTGTCTCTCTCCCAGTCCCTGTGTCTCTCTCGGTCACTGTTTCTCTCTCGGTCTCTGTGTCTCTCTCGGTCTCTGTGTCTCACTCGGTCCCTGTGTCTCTCTCGGTCCCTGTGTCTCTCTCTCGGTCCCTGTGTCTCTCTCCCAGTCCCTGTGTCTCTCTCGGTCACTGTTTCTCTCTCGGTCTCTGTGTCTCACTCGGTCCCTGTGTCTCTCTCGGTCCCTGTGACTCTCTCGGTCCCTGTGTCTCTCTCGGTTCCTGTGACTCGCTCAGTCCCTGTGTCTCTCACTCGGTCCCTGTGTGTCTCCCTCGGTCCCTGTGTCTCTCTCGGACCCGGTGACTCGCTCAGTCCCAGTGTCTCTCACTTGGTCCCTGTGTCTCCCTCTCTCGGTCCCTGTGTCTCACTCGGTCCCTGTCTCTCTCTCTCTGTTTCAGTGTCTCGGTCGGTCCCTGTGACTCTCTCGGTCCCTGTGTCTCTCTTTAGATCCTTGTGTCTCTCTCTGTCCCTGTGTCTCTCTCTTGCTCCCTGTGTCTTTCTCGGTCCCTGTGTCTCACTCGGTCCCTGTGTCTCTCTCTCAGTCCCTGTGTCTCTCTCTCTGTCCCTGTGTCTCTCTCTCGGTCCCTGTGACTCTCTCGGTACCTGTGTCTCTCTAGGTCCTTGTGTCTCTCTCGGTCCCTGTGTCTCTCTCGGTCCCTGTGTCTCTCTCTCGGTCCCTGTGACTCTCTCGGTACCTGTGTCTCTCTCAGTCCCTGTGTCTCTGTCGGTCCCTGTCTCTCTCTCGGTCCCTGTGTCTCTCTCTCGGTCCCTGTGACTCTCTCAGTCCCTGTGTCTCTGTCGGTCCCTGTCTCTCTCTCGGTCCCTGTGTCTCTCTCTCGGTCCCTGTGACTCGCTCAGTCCCTGTGTCTCTCTCTCGGTCCCTGTGTCTCTCACTCGGTCCTTGTGTCTCTCTCTTGGTCCATGTGTCTCTCTCCCTCGGTCCCTGTCTCTCTCTCGGTCCCTGTGTCTCTCTCGGTCGCTGTCTCTCAATCGGTCCCTGTGGCTCTCTCGGTCCCTGTGTCTCCCTCTCACCCCTGTGTCTCACTCGGTCCCTATGTCTGCTCGGTCCCTGTGTCTCCCTCTTGGTCCCTGTGTCTCTCTCGGTCCTTGTGTCTCTCTCTCGGTCCCTGTGCCTCTCTCGGTCACTGTCTCTCTCAGTCCCTGTGTCTCACTCGGTCCCTGTGATTCTCTCGGTCCTTGTGTCTCTCTCTCGATCCCTGTGTCTCTCTCTCCCAGTACCTGTGTCTCTCTCGGTCACTGTTTCTCTCTCGGTCCCTGTGTCTCTCTCGGTCTCTGTGTCTCACTCGGTCCCTGTGTCTCTCTCGGTCCCTGTGTCTCTCTCTCGGTCCCTGTGTCTCTCTCCCAGTCCCTGTGTCTCTCTCGGTCACTGTTTCTCTCTCGGTCTCTGTGTCTCACTCGGTCCCTGTGTCTCTCTCGGTCCCTGTGACTCTCTCGGTCCCTGTGTCTCTCTCGGTTCCTGTGACTCGCTCAGTCCCTGTGTCTCTCACTCGGTCCCTGTGTGTCTCCCTCGGTCCCTGTGTCTCTCTCGGACCCGGTGACTCGCTCAGTCCCAGTGTCTCTCACTTGGTCCCTGTGTCTCCCTCTCTCGGTCCCTGTGTCTCACTCGGTCCCTGTCTCTCTCTCTCTGTTTCAGTGTCTCGGTCGGTCCCTGTGACTCTCTCGGTCCCTGTGTCTCTCTTTAGATCCTTGTGTCTCTCTCTGTCCCTGTGTCTCTCTCTTGCTCCCTGTGTCTTTCTCGGTCCCTGTGTCTCACTCGGTCCCTGTGTCTCTCTCTCAGTCCCTGTGTCTCTCTCTCTGTCCCTGTGTCTCTCTCTCGGTCCCTGTGACTCTCTCGGTACCTGTGTCTCTCTAGGTCCTTGTGTCTCTCTCGGTCCCTGTGTCTCTCTCGGTCCCTGTGTCTCTCTCTCTCGGACCCTGTCTCTCTCAGTCCCTGTGTCTCACTCGGTCATTGTGATTCTCTCGGTCCTTGTGTCTCTCTCTCGGTCCCTGTGTCTCTCTCTCCCAGTACCTGTGTCTCTCTCGGTCACTGTTTCTCTCTCGGTCCCTGTGTCTCTCTCGGTCTCTGTGTCTCACTCGGTCCCTGTGTCTCTCTCGGTCCCTGTGACTCTCTCGGTCCCTGTGTCTCTCTTTAGGTCCTTGTGTCTCTCTCTGTCCCTGTGTCTCTCTCTTGCTCCCTGTGTCTTTCTCGGTCCCTGTGTCTCACTCGGTCCCTGTGTCTCTCTCTCAGTCACTGTGTCTCTCTATCTGTCCCTGTGTCTCTCTCTCGGTCCCTGTGACTCTCTCGGTACCTGTGTCTCTCTCTAGGTCCTTGTGTCTCTCTCGGTCCCTGTGTCTCTCTCTCTCAGTCCCTGTGTCTCTCTCTCTCTGTCCCTGTGTCTCTCTCTCGGTCCCTGTGACTCACTCGGTACCTGTGTCTCTCTCGATCTCTGTGTCTCTCTCTCTCAGTCCCTGTGTCTCTCTCTCTGTCCCTGTGTCTCTCTCTCGGTCCTTGTGTCTCTCTCGGTCCCTGTGTCTCTCTCTGGATCCCTGTGTCTCTCTCTCGGTCCCTGTGCCTCACTCGGTCCCTGTCACTGTCTCTGTCCCTGTGTCTCTCTCTCGGTCCCTGTGTCTCATTCGGTCCCTGTGTCTCTCTCTCTCGGTCCCTGTGTCTCTCTCTCTCAGTCACTGTCTCTCTCCCTCGGTTCCTGTGTCTCTCTCGGTCCTGGTGTCTCTCTTGGTCCCTGTGTCTCTCTCTCAGTCCCTGTGTCTCTCTCTCAGTCCCTGTGACTCTATCTCGGTCCCTGTGTCTCTCTTTAGGTCCTTGTGTCTCTCTCTGTCCCTGTGTCTCTCTCTCGGTCCCTGTGTCTCTCTCTGTCCCTGTGTCTCTCTCTCGGTCCCTGTGTCTCTCTCGGTCCCTATGTCTCTCTCTCGGTCCCTGTGTCTCTCTCTGTCCCTGTGTCTCTCTCTCGGTCCCTGTGTCTCTCTCGGTCCCTGTGCCTCTCTCTCGGTCCCTGTGTCTCTCTCTCTCGGTCACTGTCTCTCTCTCGGACCCTGTGACTCTCTCAGTCCCTGTGTCTCTCTCGGTCCCTGTGTCTCTCTCTGGATCCCTGTGTCACTCTCTCGGTCCCTGTGTCTCACTCGGTCCCTCTGTCTCTCACTCGGTCACTGTCTCTCTCTCGGTCCCTGTGTCTCTCTCACTCGGTCCCTGTCTCTCTCTCTCAGTTTCAGTGTCTCTCTCAGTCTCTGTGACTCTCTCGGTCCCTGTGTCTCTCTCTAGGTCCTTGTGTCTCTCTCGGTCCCTGTGTCCCCCTTGGTCCCTGTGTCTCTCTCTCAGTCTCTGTGTCTCTCTCTCGGTGCCTGTGTCTCTCTCTCGGTCCCTGTGACTCTCTCAGTCCCTGTGTCTCTGTCGGTCCCTGTCTCTCTCTCGGTCCCTGTGTCTCTCTCTCGGTCCCTGTGACTCTCTCAGTCCCTGTGTCTCTGTCGGTCCCTGTCTCTCTCTCGGTCCCTGTGTCTCTCTCTCGGTCCCTGTGACTCGCTCAGTCCCTGTGTCTCTCTCTCGGTCCCTGTGTCTCTCACTCGGTCCCTGTGTCTCTCTCTTGGTCCATGTGTCTCTCTCCCTCGGTCCCTGTCTCTCTCTCGGTCCCTGTGTCTCCCTCGGTCGCTGTCTCTCAATCGGTCCCTGTGGCTCTCTCGGTCCCTGTGTCTCCCTCTCACCCCTGTGTCTCACTCGGTCCCTATGTCTGCTCGGTCCCTGTGTCTCCCTCTTGGTCCCTGTGTCTCTCTCGGTCCTTGTGTCTCTCTCTCGGTGCCTGTGCCTCTCTCGGTCACTGTCTCTCTCAGTCCCTGTGTCTCACTCGGTCTCTGTGTCTCACTCGGTCCCTGTGTCTCTCTCGGTCCCTGTGTCTCTCTCTCGGTCCCTGTGTCTCTCTCCCAGTCCCTGTGTCTCTCTCGGTCACTGTTTCTCTCTCGGTCTCTGTGTCTCTCTCGGTCTCTGTGTCTCACTCGGTCCCTGTGTCTCTCTCGGTCCCTGTGTCTCTCTCTCGGTCCCTGTGTCTCTCTCCCAGTCCCTGTGTCTCTCTCGGTCACTGTTTCTCTCTCGGTCTCTGTGTCTCACTCGGTCCCTGTGTCTCTCTCGGTCCCTGTGACTCTCTCGGTCCCTGTGTCTCTCTCGGTTCCTGTGACTCGCTCAGTCCCTGTGTCTCTCACTCGGTCCCTGTGTGTCTCCCTCGGTCCCTGTGTCTCTCTCGGACCCGGTGACTCGCTCAGTCCCAGTGTCTCTCACTTGGTCCCTGTGTCTCCCTCTCTCGGTCCCTGTGTCTCACTCGGTCCCTGTCTCTCTCTCTCTGTTTCAGTGTCTCGGTCGGTCCCTGTGACTCTCTCGGTCCCTGTGTCTCTCTTTAGATCCTTGTGTCTCTCTCTGTCCCTGTGTCTCTCTCTTGCTCCCTGTGTCTTTCTCGGTCCCTGTGTCTCACTCGGTCCCTGTGTCTCTCTCTCAGTCCCTGTGTCTCTCTCTCTGTCCCTGTGTCTCTCTCTCGGTCCCTGTGACTCTCTCGGTACCTGTGTCTCTCTAGGTCCTTGTGTCTCTCTCGGTCCCTGTGTCTCTCTCGGTCCCTGTGTCTCTCTCTCTCGGACCCTGTCTCTCTCAGTCCCTGTGTCTCACTCGGTCATTGTGATTCTCTCGGTCCTTGTGTCTCTCTCTCGGTCCCTGTGTCTCTCTCTCCCAGTACCTGTGTCTCTCTCGGTCACTGTTTCTCTCTCGGTCCCTGTGTCTCTCTCGGTCTCTGTGTCTCACTCGGTCCCTGTGTCTCTCTCGGTCCCTGTGACTCTCTCGGTCCCTGTGTCTCTCTTTAGGTCCTTGTGTCTCTCTCTGTCCCTGTGTCTCTCTCTTGCTCCCTGTGTCTTTCTCGGTCCCTGTGTCTCACTCGGTCCCTGTGTCTCTCTCTCAGTCACTGTGTCTCTCTATCTGTCCCTGTGTCTCTCTCTCGGTCCCTGTGACTCTCTCGGTACCTGTGTCTCTCTCTAGGTCCTTGTGTCTCTCTCGGTCCCTGTGTCTCTCTCTCTCAGTCCCTGTGTCTCTCTCTCTCTGTCCCTGTGTCTCTCTCTCGGTCCCTGTGACTCACTCGGTACCTGTGTCTCTCTCGGTCTCTGTGTCTCTCTCTCTCAGTCCCTGTGTCTCTCTCTCTGTCCCTGTGTCTCTCTCTCGGTCCTTGTGTCTCTCTCGGTCCCTGTGTCTCTCTCTGGATCCCTGTGTCTCTCTCTCGGTCCCTGTGCCTCACTCGGTCCCTGTCACTCTCTCTGTCCCTGTGTCTCTCTCTCGGTCCCTGTGTCTCATTCGGTCCCTGTGTCTCTCTCTCTCGGTCCCTGTGTCTCTCTCTCTCAGTCACTGTCTCTCTCCCTCGGTTCCTGTGTCTCTCTCGGTCCTGGTGTCTCTCTTGGTCCCTGTGTCTCTCTCTCAGTCCCTGTGTCTCTCTCTCAGTCCCTGTGACTCTATCTCGGTCCCTGTGTCTCTCTTTAGGTCCTTGTGTCTCTCTCTGTCCCTGTGTCTCTCTCTCGGTCCCTGTGTCTCTCTCTGTCCCTGTGTCTCTCTCTCGGTCCCTGTGTCTCTCTCGGTCCCTATGTCTCTCTCTCGGTCCCTGTGTCTCTCTCTGTCCCTGTGTCTCTCTCTCGGTCCCTGTGTCTCTCTCGGTCCCTGTGCCTCTCTCTCGGTCCCTGTGTCTCTCTCTCTCGGTCACTGTCTCTCTCTCGGACCCTGTGACTCTCTCAGTCCCTGTGTCTCTCTCGGTCCCTGTGTCTCTCTCTGGATCCCTGTGTCACTCTCTCGGTCCCTGTGTCTCACTCGGTCCCTCTGTCTCTCACTCGGTCACTGTCTCTCTCTCGGTCCCTGTGTCTCTCTCACTCGGTCCCTGTCTCTCTCTCTCAGTTTCAGTGTCTCTCTCAGTCTCTGTGACTCTCTCGGTCCCTGTGTCTCTCTCTAGGTCCTTGTGTCTCTCTCGGTCCCTGTGTCCCCCTTGGTCCCTGTGTCTCTCTCTCAGTCTCTGTGTCTCTCTCTCGGTGCCTGTGTCTCTCTCTCGGTCCCTGTGACTCTCTCAGTCCCTGTGTCTCTGTCGGTCCCTGTCTCTCTCTCGGTCCCTGTGTCTCTCTCTCGGTCCCTGTGACTCTCTCAGTCCCTGTGTCTCTGTCGGTCCCTGTCTCTCTCTCGGTCCCTGTGTCTCTCTCTCGGTCCCTGTGACTCGCTCAGTCCCTGTGTCTCTCTCTCGGTCCCTGTGTCTCTCACTCGGTCCCTGTGTCTCTCTCTTGGTCCATGTGTCTCTCTCCCTCGGTCCCTGTCTCTCTCTCGGTCCCTGTGTCTCTCTCGGTCGCTGTCTCTCAATCGGTCCCTGTGGCTCTCTCGGTCCCTGTGTCTCCCTCTCACCCCTGTGTCTCACTCGGTCCCTATGTCTGCTCGGTCCCTGTGTCTCCCTCTTGGTCCCTGTGTCTCTCTCGGTCCTTGTGTCTCTCTCTCGGTCCCTGTGCCTCTCTCGGTCACTGTCTCTCTCAGTCCCTGTGTCTCACTCGGTCCCTGTGATTCTCTCGGTCCTTGTGTCTCTCTCTCGATCCCTGTGTCTCTCTCTCCCAGTACCTGTGTCTCTCTCGGTCACTGTTTCTCTCTCGGTCCCTGTGTCTCTCTCGGTCTCTGTGTCTCACTCGGTCCCTGTGTCTCTCTCGGTCCCTGTGTCTCTCTCTCGGTCCCTGTGTCTCTCTCCCAGTCCCTGTGTCTCTCTCGGTCACTGTTTCTCTCTCGGTCTCTGTGTCTCACTCGGTCCCTGTGTCTCTCTCGGTCCCTGTGACTCTCTCGGTCCCTGTGTCTCTCTCGGTTCCTGTGACTCGCTCAGTCCCTGTGTCTCTCACTCGGTCCCTGTGTGTCTCCCTCGGTCCCTGTGTCTCTCTCGGACCCGGTGACTCGCTCAGTCCCAGTGTCTCTCACTTGGTCCCTGTGTCTCCCTCTCTCGGTCCCTGTGTCTCACTCGGTCCCTGTCTCTCTCTCTCTGTTTCAGTGTCTCGGTCGGTCCCTGTGACTCTCTCGGTCCCTGTGTCTCTCTTTAGATCCTTGTGTCTCTCTCTGTCCCTGTGTCTCTCTCTTGCTCCCTGTGTCTTTCTCGGTCCCTGTGTCTCACTCGGTCCCTGTGTCTCTCTCTCAGTCCCTGTGTCTCTCTCTCTGTCCCTGTGTCTCTCTCTCGGTCCCTGTGACTCTCTCGGTACCTGTGTCTCTCTAGGTCCTTGTGTCTCTCTCGGTCCCTGTGTCTCTCTCGGTCCCTGTGTCTCTCTCTCTCGGACCCTGTCTCTCTCAGTCCCTGTGTCTCACTCGGTCATTGTGATTCTCTCGGTCCTTGTGTCTCTCTCTCGGTCCCTGTGTCTCTCTCTCCCAGTACCTGTGTCTCTCTCGGTCACTGTTTCTCTCTCGGTCCCTGTGTCTCTCTCGGTCTCTGTGTCTCACTCGGTCCCTGTGTCTCTCTCGGTCCCTGTGACTCTCTCGGTCCCTGTGTCTCTCTTTAGGTCCTTGTGTCTCTCTCTGTCCCTGTGTCTCTCTCTTGCTCCCTGTGTCTTTCTCGGTCCCTGTGTCTCACTCGGTCCCTGTGTCTCTCTCTCAGTCACTGTGTCTCTCTATCTGTCCCTGTGTCTCTCTCTCGGTCCCTGTGACTCTCTCGGTACCTGTGTCTCTCTCTAGGTCCTTGTGTCTCTCTCGGTCCCTGTGTCTCTCTCTCTCTCAGTCCCTGTGTCTCTCTCTCTCTGTCCCTGTGTCTCTCTCTCGGTCCCTGTGACTCACTCGGTACCTGTGTCTCTCTCGGTCTCTGTGTCTCTCTCTCTCAGTCCCTGTGTCTCTCTCTCTGTCCCTGTGTCTCTCTCTCGGTCCTTGTGTCTCTCTCGGTCCCTGTGTCTCTCTCTGGATCCCTGTGTCTCTCTCTCGGTCCCTGTGCCTCACTCGGTCCCTGTCACTCTCTCTGTCCCTGTGTCTCTCTCTCGGTCCCTGTGTCTCATTCGGTCCCTGTGTCTCTCTCTCTCGGTCCCTGTGACTCTCTCGGTACCTGTGTCTCTCTCGGTCTCTGTGTCTCTCTCTCTCAGTCCTTGTGCCTCTCTCTCTGTCCCTGTGTCTCTCTCTCGGTCCTTGTGTCTCTCTCGGTCCCCTGTGTCTCTCTCTGGATCCCTGTGTCTCTCTCTCGGTCCCTGAGCCTCACTCGGTCCCTGTCACTCTCTCGGTCCCTGTGTCTCTCTCTCGGTCCCTGTGTCTCATTCGGTCCCTGTGTCTCTCTCTCTCGGTCCCTGTGACTCTCTCGGTACCTGTGTCTCTCTCTAGGTCCTTGTGTCTCTCTCGGTCCCTGTGTCTCTCTCTGGGTCCCTGTGTCTCTCTCGGTCCCCTGTGTCTCTCTCTCTCGGTCCCTGTGTCTCATTCGGTCCCTGTGTCTCTTTCTCTCGGACCCTGTCTCTCTCCCTCGGTCCCTGTGTCTCACTCGGTCCCTGTGTCTCTCTTTCGGTCCCTGTGTCTCTCTCTCTCGGTCCCTGTGACTCTCTCGGTACCTGTGTCTCTCTCTAGGTCCTTGTGTCTCTCTCGGTCCCTGTGTCTCTCTTTCGGTCCCTGTGTCTCTCTCTCTCTCGGTCCCTGTGACTCTCTCGGTACCTGTGTCTCTCTCTAGGTCCTTGTGTCTCTCTCGGTCCCTGTGTCTCTCTCTGGGTCCCTGTGTCTCTCTCGGTCACTGTGTCTCTCTCCCCCGGTCCCTGTCTCTCTCTCGGTCCCTGTGTCTCTCTCGGACCCGGTGACTCGCTCAGTCCCTGTGTCTCTCACTTGGTCCCTGTGTCTCCCTCTCTCGGTCCCTGTGTCTCTCTCGGACGCTGTGTCTCACTCGGTCCCTGAGTCTCGCTATGTCCCTGTGTCTCCTTCGCACCCCTGTGTCTCACTCGGTCCCTGTCACTCTCTCTCTGTTTCAGTGCCTCGGTCGGTCCCTGTGACTCTCTCGGTCCCTGTGTCTCTCTTTAGGTCCTTGTGTCTCTCTCTGTCCCTGTGTCTCTCTCTTGCTCCCTGTGTCTTTCTCTGTCCCTGTGTCTCACTCGGTCCCTGTGTCTCTCTCTCAGTCACTGTGTCTCTCTATCTGTCCCTGTGTCTCTCTCTCGGACCCTGTGACTCTCTCGGTACCTGTGTCTCTCTCTAGGTCCTTGTGTCTCTCTCGGTCCCTGTGTCTCTCTCTCTCAGTCCCTGTGTCTCTCTCTCTCTGTCCCTGTGTCTCTCTCTCGGTCCCTGTGACTCTCTCGGTACTGTGTCTCTCTCGGTCTCTGTGTCTCTCTCTCTCAGTCCCTGTGTCTCTCTCTCTGTCCCTGTGTCTCTCTCTCGGTCCTTGTGTCTCTCTCGGTCCCTGTGTCTCTCTCTGGATCCCTGTGTCTCTCTCTCGGTCCCTGTGCCTCACTCGGTCCCTGTCACTCTCTCTGTCCCTGTGTCTCTCTCTCGGTCCCTGTGTCTCATTCGGTCCCTGTGTCTCTCTCTCTCGGTCCCTGTGTCTCTCTCTCTCTCAGTCACTGTCTCTCTCCCTCGGTTCCTGTGTCTCTCTCGGTCCTGGTGTCTCTCTTGGTCCCTGTGTCTCTCTCTCAGTCCCTGTGTCTCTCTCTCAGTCCCTGTGACTCTATCTCGGTCCCTGTGTCTCTCTTTAGGTCCTTGTGTCTCTCTCTGTCCCTGTGTCTCTCTCTCGGTCCCTGTGTCTCTCTCTGTCCCTGTGTCTCTCTCTCGGTCCCCTGTGTCTCTCTCGGTCCCTGTGTCTCTCTCTCGGTCCCTGTGTCTCTCTCTGTCCCTGTGTCTCTCTCTCGGTCCCTGTGTCTCTCTCGGTCCCTGTGCCTCTCTCTCGGTCCCTGTGTCTCTCTCTCTCGGTCACTGTCTCTCTCTCGGACCCTGTGACTCTCTCAGTCCCTGTGTCTCTCTCGGTCCCTGTGTCTCTCTCTGGATCCCTGTGTCACTCTCTCGGTCCCTGTGTCTCACTCGGTCCCTGTGTCTCTCTCCCTCGGTTCCTGTGTCTCTCTCGGTCCCGGTGTCTCTCTCACCCCTGTGTCTCTCTCGGTCCTGGTGTCTCTCTTGGTCCCTGTGTCTCTCTCTCAGTCCCTGTGTCTCTCTCTCAGTCCCTGTGTCTCTCTCGGTCCCTGTGGCTCTCTCTCGGTCCCTGTGACTCTCTCTGTCCCTGTCTCTTTCTCGGTCCCTGTGACTCGCTCAGTCCTTCTGTCTCTCACTCAGTCCTTGTGTCTCTCACTCGGTCACTGTGTCTCTCTGTCTCGGTCCCTGTGTCTCTCTCGGTCGCTGTGTTTCCATCGGTCCCTGTGTCTCTCGGTCCCTGTGTCTCTCTCGGTCGCTGTGTCTCTCTCGGTCCCTGTGTCTCTCTCGGTCCCTGTGTCTCTCTCGGTCCCTGTGTCTCAATCGGTCCCTGTGTCTCTCTTGGTCCCTGTGTCTCTCTGTCTCGGTCCCTGTGTCTCTCTCTCGGTCCCTGTGTCTCTCTCGGTCCCTGTGTCTCTCTTTCGGTCCCTGTGTCTCTCTGTCTCGGTCCCTGTGTCTCTCTCTCGGTCCCTGTGACTCTCTCGGTACCTGTGTCTCTCTCTGGGTCCCTGTGTCTCTCTCTAGGTCCTTGTGTCTCTCTCGATCCCTGTGTCTCTCTCTAGGTCCTTGTGTCTCTCTCGGTCCCTGTGTCTCTCTCTCGGTCCCTGTGTCTCTCTCGGTCGCTGTGTCTCACTCGGTCCCTGTCACTCTCTCCTTCCCTGTGTCTCATTCGGTACCTGTGTCTCTCTCTCTCGGACGCTGTCTCTCTCCCTCGGTCCCTGTGTCTCACTCGGTCCCTGTGTCTCTCTCCCTCGGTCCCTGTATCTCACTCGGTCCCTGTGTCTCTCTCACCCCTGTGTCTCTCTCGGTCCTGGTGTCTCTCTTGGTCCCTGTGTCTCTCTCTCGGTCCCTGTGACTCTCTCTCGGTCCCTGTCTCTCTCTCTGGTCCCTATGACTCGCTCAGTCCTTCTGTCTCTCACTCAGTCCCTGTGTCTCTCTCGGTCCCTGTGTCTCTCTCGGTCGCTGTGTCTCAATCGGTCCCTGTGTCTCTCTCGGTCCCGGTGTCTCTCTCACCCCTGTGTCTCTCTCGGTCCCTGTCTCTCTCTCGGTCCCTGTCTCTCTCTCGGTCCCTGTGACTCGCTCAGTCCTTCTGTCTCTCACTCAGTCCTTGTGTCTCTCACTGGGTCCCTGTGTCTCAATCGGTCCCTGTGTCTCCTTCGCACCCCTGTGTCTCACTCGGTCCCTGTCTCTCTCTCTCTGTTTCAGTGTCTCGGTCGGTCCCTGTGACTCTCTCGGTCCCTGTGTCTCTCTTTAGGTCCTTGTGTCTCTCTCTGTCCCTGTGTCTCTCTCTTGCTCCCTGTGTCTTTCTCGGTCCCTGTGTCTCACTCGGTCCCTGTGTCTCTCTCTCAGTCCCTGTGTCTCTCTATCTGTCCCTGTGTCTCTCTCTCGGTCCCTGTGACTCTCTCGGTACCTGTGTCTCTCTCTAGGTCCTTGTGTCTCTCTCGGTCCCTGTGTCTCTCTCTCTCAGTCCCTGTGTCTCTCTCTCTCTGTCCCTGTGTCTCTCTCTCGGTCCCTGTGACTCTCTCGGTACCTGTGTCTCTCTCGGTCTCGGTGTCTCTCTCTCTCAGTCCCTGTGCCTCTCTCTCTGTCCCTGTGTCTCTCTCTCGGTCCTTGTGTCTCTCTCGGTCCCTGTGTCTCTCTCTGGATCCCTGTGTCTCTCTCTCGGTCCCTGTGCCTCACTCGGTCCCTGTCACTCTCTCGGTCCCTGTGTCTCTCTCTCGGTCCCTGTGTCTCATTCGGTCCCTGTGTCTCTCTCTCTCGGTCCCTGTGTCTCTCTCTCTCAGTCACTGTCTCTCTCCCTCGGTTCCTGTGTCTCTCTCGGTCCCTGGTGTCTCTCTTGGTCCCTGTGTCTCTCTCTCAGTCCCTGTGTCTCTCTCTCAGTCCCTGTGACTCTCTCTGTCCCTGTGTCTCTCTCTCGGTCCCTGTGTCTCTCTCGGTCCCTGTCTCTCTCTCTCGGTCCCTGTGTCTCTCTCTGTCCCTGTGTCTCTCTCTCGGTCCCTGTGTCTCTCTCGGTCCCTGTGCCTCTCTCTCGGTCCCTGTTTCTCTCTCTCTCGGTCACTGTCTCTCTCTCAGACCCTGTGACTCTCTCAGTCCCTGTGTCTCTCTCGGTCCCTGTGTCTCTCTCTGGATCCCTGTGTCACTCTCTCGGTCCCTGTGTCTCACTCGGTCCCTGTGTCTCTCTCCCTCGGTTCCTGTGTCTCTCTCGGTCCCGGTGTCTCTCTCACCCCTGTGTCTCTCTCGGTCCTGGTGTCTCTCTTGGTCCCTGTGTCTCTCTCTCAGTCCCTGTGTCTCTCTCTCAGTCCCTGTGTCTCTCTCGGTCCCTGTGTCTCTCTCTCGGTCCCTGTGACTCTCTCTCGGTCCCTGTCTCTTTCTCGGTCCCTGTGACTCGCTCAGTCCTTCTGTCTCTCACTCAGTCCTTGTGTCTCTCACTCGGTCCCTGTGTCTCTCTGTCTCGGTCCCTGTGTCTCTCTCGGTCGCTGTGTCTCCATCGGTCCCCTGTGTCTCTCGGTCCCTGTGTCTCTCTCGGTCGCTGTGTCTCTCTCGGTCCCTGTGTCTCTCTCGGTCCCTGTGTCTCAATCGGTCCCTGTGTCTCTCTTGGTCCCTGTGTCTCTCTGTCTCGGTCCCTGTGTCTCTCTCTCGGTCCCTGTGTCTCTCTCGGTCCCTGTGTCTCTCTTTCGGTCCCTGTGTCTCTCTCTCTCGGTCCCTGTGACTCTCTTGGTACCTGTGTCTCTCTCTGGGTCCCTGTGTCTCTCTCTAGGTCCTTGTGTCTCTCTCGTCCCTGTGTCTCTCTCTAGGTCCTTGTGTCTCTCTCGGTCCCTGTGTCTCTCTCTCGGTCCCTGTGTCTCTCTCGGTCGCTGTGTCTCACTCGGTCCCTGTCACTCTCTCCTTCCCTGTGTCTCATTCGGTCCCTGTGTCTCTCTCTCTCGGACCCTGTCTCTCTCCCTCGGTCCCCTGTGTCTCACTCGGTCCCTGTGTCTCTCTCCCTCGGTCCCTGTATCTCACTCGGTCCCTGTGTCTCTCTCCCTCGGTTCCTGTGTCTCTCTCGGTCCCGGTGTCTCTCTCACCCCTGTGTCTCTCTCGGTCCTGGTGTCTCTCTTGGTCCCTGTGTCTCTCTCTCGGTCCCTGTGACTCTCTCTCGGTCCCTGTCTCTCTCTCGGTCCCTGTGACTCGCTCAGTCCTTCTGTCTCTCACTCAGTCCTTGTGTCTCTCACTGGGTCCCTGTGTCTCTCTCGGTCCCTGTGTCTCTCTCGGTCGCTGTGTCTCAATCGGTCCCTGTGTCTCTCTCGGACCCTGTGTCTCACTCTCACCCCTGTGTCTCACTCGGTCCCTGTGTCTGCTCGGTCCCTGTGTCTCCCTCTCGGTCCCTGTGTCTCTCTCGGTCCTTGTGTCTCTCTCTCGGTCCCTGTGCCTCTCTCAGTCACTGTCTCTCTCAGTCCCTGTGTCTCACTCGGTCCCTGTGATTCTCTCGGTCCCTGTGTCTCTCTCACTCGGTCCCTGTGTCTCTCTCGGTCCCTGTGTCTCTCTCTCGGTCCCTGTGTGTCTCTCTCCCAGTACCTGTGTCTCTCTCGGTCACTGTTTCTCTCTCGGTCCCTGTGTCTCTCTCGGTCTCTGTGTCTCACTCGGTCCCTGTGTCTCTCTCGGTCCCTGTGTATCTCTCTCGGTCCCTGTGTCTCTCTCCCGGTCCCTGTGTCTCTCTCGGTCACTGTTTCTCTCTCGGTCTCTGTGTCTCACTCGGTCCCTGTGTCTCTCTCGGTCCCTGTGACTCTCTCGGTCCCTGTGTCTCTCTCTCGGTCCCTGTGACTCGCTCAGTCCCTGTGTCTCTCACTCGGTCCCTGTGTGTCTCTCTCGGTCCCTGTGTCTCTCTCCCCGGTCCCTGTGTGTCTCTCTCGGTCCCTGTGTCTCTCTCTCGGTCCCTGTGTCTCTCTCGGTCCCTGTGACTCGCTCAGTCCCTGTGTCTCTCACTCGGTCCCTGTGTGTCTCTCTCGGTCCCTGTGTCTCTCTCTCGGTCCCTGTCTCTCTCTCGGTCGCTGTGTCTCTCTCGGTCCCTGTGTCTCTCTCGGTCCCTGTGTCTCTCTCCCGGTCCCTGTGTCTCTCTCGGTCACTGTTTCTCTCTCGGTCGCTGTGTCTCTCTCGGTCCCTGTGTCTCTCTCGGTCCCTGTGTCTCAATCGGTCCCTGTGTCTCTCTCGGTCTCTGTGTCTCTCTAGGTCGCTGTGTCTCTCTCGGTCCCTGTGTCTCTCTCGGTCCCTGTGTCTCAATCGGTCCCTGTGTCTCTCTTGGTCCCTGTGTCTCTCTGTCTCGGTCCCTGTGTCTCTCTTTCGGTCCCTGTGTCTCTCTGTCTCGGTCCCTGTGTCTCTCTTTCGGTCCCTGTGTCTCTCTCTCTCGGTCCCTGTGACTCTCTCGGTACCTGTGTCTCTCTCTAGGTCCTTGTTTCTCTCTCGGTCCCTGTGTCTCTCTCTGGGTCCCTGTGTCTCTCTCGGTCCCTGTGTCTCTCTCTCTCGGTCCCTGTGTCTCACTCGGTCCCTGTCACTCTCTCGGTCCCCTGTGTCTCATTCGGTCCCTGTGTCTCTTTCTCTCGGGACCCTGTCTCTCTCCCTCGGTCCCTGTGTCTCACTCGGTCCCTGTGTCTCTCTCTCGGTACCTGTGTCTCTCTCTAGGTCCTTGTGTCTCTCTCGGTCCCTGTGTCTCTCTTTCGGTCCCTGTGTCTCTCTCTCTCGGTCCCTGTGACTCTCTCGGTACCTGTGTCTCTCTCTAGGTCCTTGTGTCTCTCTCGGTCCCTGTGTCTCTCTCTGGGTCCCTGTGTCTCTCTCGGTCCCTGTGTCTCTCTCTCTCGGTCCCTGTGTCTCACTCGGTCCCTGTCACTCTCTCGGTCCCTGTGTCTCATTCGGTCCCTGTGTCTCTCTCTCTCGGACCCTGTCTCTCTCCCTCGGTCCTTGTGTCTCACTCGGTTCCTGTGTCTCTCTCGGTCCCGGTGTCTCTCTCACCCCTGTGTCTCTCTCGGTCCTGGTGTTCTCTCTTGGTCCCTGTGTCTCTCTCTCGGTCCCTGTGACTCTCTGTCGGTCACTGTCTCTCTCTCGGTCCCTGTGTCTCTCTCGGTCGCTGTGTCTCAATCGGTCCCTGTGTCTCTCTCTCGGTCCCTGTCTCTCTCTCTCGGTCCCTGTGTCTCTCTCGGTCGCTGTGTCTCAATCGGTCCCTGTGTCTCTCTCAGTCCCTGTGTCTCTCTCGGTCCCTGTGTCTCTTTTTCGGTCCCTGTGTCTCTCTCTAGGTCCTTGTGTCTCTCTCGGTCCCTGTGTCTATCTCTCTCGGTCCCTGTGTCTCACTCGATCCCTGTGTCTCTCTCTCGGTCCCTGTCTCTCTCTCTCTCGGTCCCTGTCTCTCTCTCTCTCGGTCCCTGTCTCTCTCTCTCGGTCACTCTGTTTCCCTTGGTCCCTGTGTCTCTCTCTCGGTCCCTGTGTCCATCTCGGTCCCTGTGTCTCTCTCTCAGTCCCTGTGTCTCTCACTCGGTCCCTGTGTCTCTCTCTCCAGTCCCTGTCTCTCTCTCGGTCCCTGTGTCTCTCTCTCTCGGTCCCTCTGTCTCTCTCGGTCCCTCTGTCTCTCTCTCGCTC
Source organism: Prionace glauca (assembly GCA_037974335.1). Classification (NCBI taxonomy): domain Eukaryota; kingdom Metazoa; phylum Chordata; class Chondrichthyes; order Carcharhiniformes; family Carcharhinidae; genus Prionace; species Prionace glauca. The sequence goes on from JBBMRE010000201.1 coordinate 122,570, forward strand.
CCTGTCTTTCCCTCTCGGACGATTGTGTCACTCTCTCGGTCCCTGTGTCTCACTCGGTCCCTGTGTCTCTCTCGGTCCCTGTGTCTCTCTCGGTCCCTGTGTCTCACTCGGTCCCTCTGTCTCTCTCTCGCTCCCTGTCTTTCCCTCTCGGACGATTGTGTCTCTCTCTCGGTCCCTGTGTCTCACTCGGTCCCTCTGTCTCTCACTCGGTCACTGTCTCACTCTCGGTCCCTGTGTCTCTCTGTCTCGGTCCCTGTGTCTCTCTCGGTCCCTGTGTCTCTCTCGGTCGCTGTGTCTCTCTCGGTCCCTGTGTCTCTCTCAGTCCCTGTGTCTCTCTCGGTCCCTGTCACTCACTCGGTCCCTGTGTCCCTCTTGGTCCCTGTCTCTCTCTCTCGGTCCCTGTGCCTCTCTCTCAGTCCCTGTGTCTCTCTCGGTCCCTGTCTCTCTCTCTCGGTCCCTGTGACTCTCTCGGTACCTGTGTCTCTCTCTAGGTCCTTGTGTCTCTCTCGGTCCCTGTGTCTCTCTCTGGGTCCCTGTGTCTCTCTCTCGGTCGCTGTGTCTCACTCGGTCCCTGTCACTCTCTGGGTCCCTGTGTCTCTCTCGGTCCCTGTGTCTCTCTCGGACACTGTCTCTCTCCCTCGGTCCCTGTGTCTCTCTCTCGGTCCCTGTGTCTCTCTCCCTCGGTTCCTGTGTCCTCTCTCGGTCCTGGTGTCTCTCTTGGTCCCTGTGTCTCTCTCTCGGTCCCTGTGTCTCACTCGATCCCTGTGTCTCTCTCTCGGTCCCTGTCTCTCTCTCTCTCGGTCCCTGTCTCTCTCTCTCGGTCACTCTGTTTCCCTTGGTCCCTGTGTCTCTCTCTCGGTCCCTGTGTCCATCTCGGTCCCTGTGTCTCTCTCTCAGTCCCTGTGTCTCTCACTCGGTCCCTGTGTCTCTCTCTCCAGTCCCTGTGTCTCTCTCAGTCACTGTCTCTCTCTCGGTCCCTGTGTCTCTCTCTCTCGGTCCCTCTGTCTCTCTCGGTCCCTCTGTCTCTCTCTCGCTCCCTGTCTTTCCCTCTCGGACGATTGTGTCACTCTCTCGGTCCCTGTGTCTCACTCGGTCCCTCTGTCTCTCTCTCGCTCCCTGTCTTTCCCTCTCGGACGATTGTGTCTCTCTCTCGGTCCCTGTGTCTCACTCGGTCCCTCTGTCTCTCACTCGGTCACTGTCTCACTCTCGGTCCCTGTGTCTCTCTGTCTCGGTCCCTGTGTCTCTCTCGGTCCCTGTGTCTCTCTCGGTCGCTGTGTCTCTCTCGGTCCCTGTGTCTCTCTCAGTCCCTGTGTCTCTCTCGGTCCCTGTCACTCACTCGGTCCCTGTGTCCCTCTTGGTCCCTGTCTCTCTCTCTCGGTCCCTGTGCCTCTCTCTCAGTCCCTGTGTCTCTCTCGGTCCCTGTCTCTCTCTCTCGGTCCCTGTGACTCTCTCGGTACCTGTGTCTCTCTCTAGGTCCTTGTGTCTCTCTCGGTCCCTGTGTCTCTCTCTGGGTCCCTGTGTCTCTCTCTCGGTCGCTGTGTCTCACTCGGTCCCTGTCACTCTCTGGGTCCCTGTGTCTCTCTCGGTCCCTGTGTCTCTCTCGGACACTGTCTCTCTCCCTCGGTCCCTGTGTCTCTCTCTCGGTCCCTGTGTCTCTCTCCCTCGGTTCCTGTGTCTCTCTCGGTCCTGGTGTCTCTCTTGGTCCCTGTGTCTCTCTCTCGGTCCCTGTGACTCTCTCTCGGTCCCTGTCTCTCACTCGGTCCCTGTGACTCGCTCAGTCCTTCTGTCTCTCACTCAGTCCTTGTGTCTCTCACTCGGTCCCTGTGTCTCTCTCGGTCCCTGTGTCTCTCTCGGTCCCTGTGTCTCTCTCGGTCCCTGTGTCTCTCTCTCGGTCCCTGTTTCTCTCTGTCTCGGTCCCTGTGTCTCTCTCGGTCGCTGTGTCTCAATCGGTCCCTGTGTCTCTCTCGGTCCCTGTGTCTCTCTCTCGGTCCCTGTGTCTCTCTGTCTCGGTCCCTGTGTCTCTCTCGGTCGCTGTGTCTCAATCGATCCCTGTGTCTCTCTCTCAGTCCCTGTGTCTCTCTCTGTCACTGTGTCTCTCTCTAGGTCCTTGTGTCTCTCTCTCGGTCCCTGTCTCTCTCTCTCGTTCCCTGTGTCTCTCTCTAGGTCCTTGTGTCTCTCTCGGTCCCTGTGTCTCTCTCTCACGGTCCCTGTGTCTCACTCGGTCCCTGTGTCTCTCTCTCGGTCTCTGTCTCTCTCTCTCGGTCCCTGTCTCTCTCTCTCGGTCACTCTGTTTCTCTCGGTCCCTGTGTCTCTCTCTCGGTCCCTGTGTCCCTCTCAGTCCCTGTGTCTCTCTCTCAGTCCCTGTGACTCTATCTCGGTCCCTGTGTCTCTCTTTAGGTCCTTGTGTCTCTCTCTGTCCCTGTGTCTCTCTCTCGGTCCCTGTGTCTCTCTCTGTCCCTGTGTCTCTCTCTCGGTCCCTGTGTCTCTCTCGGTCCCTGTGTCTCTCTCTCGGTCCCTGTGTCTCTCTCTGTCCCTGTGTCTCTCTCTCGGTCCCTGTGTCTCTCTCGGTCCCTGTGCCTCTCTCTCGGTCCCTGTGTCTCTCTCTCTCGGTCACTGTCTCTCTCTCGGATCCTGTGACTCTCTCAGTCCCTGTGTCTCTCTCGGTCCCTGTGTCTCTCTCTGGATCCCTGTGTCACTCTCTCGGTCCCTGTGTCTCACTCGGTCCCTGTGTCTCTCTCCCTCGGTTCCTGTGTCTCTCTCGGTCCCGGTGTCTCTCTCACCCCTGTGTCTCTCTCGGTCCTGGTGTCTCTCTTGGTCCCTGTGTCTCTCTCTCAGTCCCTGTGTCTCTCTCTCAGTCCCTGTGTCTCTCTCGGTCCCTGTGGCTCTCTCTCGGTCCCTGTGACTCTCTCTCGGTCCCTGTCTCTTTCTCGGTCCCTGTGACTCGCTCAGTCCTTCTGTCTCTCACTCAGTCCTTGTGTCTCTCACTCGGTCCCTGTGTCTCTCTGTCTCGGTCCCTGTGTCTCTCTCGGTCGCTGTGTCTCCATCGGTCCCTGTGTCTCTCGGTCCCTGTGTCTCTCTCGGTCGCTGTGTCTCTCTCGGTCCCTGTGTCTCTCTCGGTCCCTGTGTCTCTCTCGGTCCCTGTGTCTCAATCGGTCCCTGTGTCTCTCTTGGTCCCTGTGTCTCTCTGTCTCGGTCCCTGTGTCTCTCTCTCGGTCCCTGTGTCTCTCTCGGTCCCTGTGTCTCTCTTTCGGTCCCTGTGTCTCTCTCTCTCGGTCCCTGTGACTCTCTCGGTACCTGTGTCTCTCTCTGGGTCCCTGTGTCTCTCTCTAGGTCCTTGTGTCTCTCTCGGTCCCTTTGTCTCTCTCTAGGTCCTTGTGTCTCTCTCGGTCCCTGTGTCTCTCTCTCGGTCCCTGTGTCTCTCTCGGTCGCTGTGTCTCACTCGGTCCCTGTCACTCTCTCCTTCCCTGTGTCTCATTCGGTACCTGTGTCTCTCTCTCTCGGACGCTGTCTCTCTCCCTCGGTCCCTGTGTCTCACTCGGTCCCTGTGTCTCTCTCCCTCGGTCCCTGTATCTCACTCGGTCCCTGTGTCTCTCTCACCCCTGTGTCTCTCTCGGTCCTGGTGTCTCTCTTGGTCCCTGTGTCTCTCTCTCGGTCCCTGTGACTCTCTCTCGGTCCCTGTCTCTCTCTCGGTCCCTGTGACTCGCTCAGTCCTTCTGTCTCTCACTCAGTCCCTGTGTCTCTCTCGGTCCCTGTGTCTCTCTCGGTCGCTGTGTCTCAATCGGTCCCTGTGTCTCTCTCGGTCCCGGTGTCTCTCTCACCCCTGTGTCTCTCTCGGTCCCTGTCTCTCTCTCGGTCCCTGTCTCTCTCTCGGTCCCTGTGACTCGCTCAGTCCTTCTGTCTCTCACTCAGTCCTTGTGTCTCTCACTGGGTCCCTGTGTCTCTCTCGGTCCCTGTGTCTCTCTCGGTCGCTGTGTCTCAATCGGTCCCTGTGTCTCCTTCGCACCCCTGTGTCTCACTCGGTCCCTGTCTCTCTCTCTCTGTTTCAGTGTCTCGGTCGGTCCCTGTGACTCTCTCGGTCCCTGTGTCTCTCTCGGTCCCTGTGTCTCAATCGGTCCCTGTGTCTCTCTTGGTCCCTGTGTCTCTCTGTCTCGGTCCCTGTGTCTCTCTTTCGGTCCCTGTGTCTCTCTGTCTCGGTCCCTGTGTCTCTCTTTCGGTCCCTGTGTCTCTCTCTCTCGGTCCCTGTGACTCTCTCGGTACCTGTGTCTCTCTCTAGGTCCTTGTTTCTCTCTCGGTCCCTGTGTCTCTCTCTGGGTCCCTGTGTCTCTCTCGGTCCCTGTGTCTCTCTCTCTCGGTCCCTGTGTCTCACTCGGTCCCTGTCACTCTCTCGGTCCCTGTGTCTCATTCGGTCCCTGTGTCTCTTTCTCTCGGACCCTGTCTCTCTCCCTCGGTCCCTGTGTCTCACTCGGTCCCTGTGTCTCTCTCTCGGTACCTGTGTCTCTCTCTAGGTCCTTGTGTCTCTCTCGGTCCCTGTGTCTCTCTTTCGGTCCCTGTGTCTCTCTCTCTCGGTCCCTGTGACTCTCTCGGTACCTGTGTCTCTCTCTAGGTCCTTGTGTCTCTCTCGGTCCCTGTGTCTCTCTCTGGGTCCCTGTGTCTCTCTCGGTCCCTGTGTCTCTCTCTCTCGGTCCCTGTGTCTCACTCGGTCCCTGTCACTCTCTCGGTCCCTGTGTCTCATTCGGTCCCTGTGTCTCTCTCTCTCGGACCCTGTCTCTCTCCCTCGGTCCTTGTGTCTCACTCGGTTCCTGTGTCTCTCTCGGTCCCGGTGTCTCTCTCACCCCTGTGTCTCTCTCGGTCCTGGTGTCTCTCTTGGTCCCTGTGTCTCTCTCTCGGTCCCTGTGACTCTCTGTCGGTCACTGTCTCTCTCTCGGTCCCTGTGTCTCTCTCGGTCGCTGTGTCTCAATCGGTCCCTGTGTCTCTCTCTCGGTCCCTGTCTCTCTCTCTCGGTCCCTGTGTCTCTCTCGGTCGCTGTGTCTCAATCGGTCCCTGTGTCTCTCTCAGTCCCTGTGTCTCTCTCGGTCCCTGTGTCTCTTTTTCGGTCCCTGTGTCTCTCTCTAGGTCCTTGTGTCTCTCTCGGTCCCTGTGTCTATCTCTCTCGGTCCCTGTGTCTCACTCGATCCCTGTGTCTCTCTCTCGGTCCCTGTCTCTCTCTCTCTCGGTCCCTGTCTCTCTCTCTCTCGGTCCCTGTCTCTCTCTCTCGGTCACTCTGTTTCCCTTGGTCCCTGTGTCTCTCTCTCGGTCCCTGTGTCCATCTCGGTCCCTGTGTCTCTCTCTCAGTCCCTGTGTCTCTCACTCGGTCCCTGTGTCTCTCTCTCCAGTCCCTGTCTCTCTCTCGGTCCCTGTGTCTCTCTCTCTCGGTCCCTCTGTCTCTCTCGGTCCCTCTGTCTCTCTCTCGCTCCCTGTCTTTCCCTCTCGGACGATTGTGTCACTCTCTCGGTCCCTGTGTCTCACTCGGTCCCTGTGTCTCTCTCGGTCCCTGTGTCTCTCTCGGTCCCTGTGTCTCACTCGGTCCCTCTGTCTCTCTCTCGCTCCCTGTCTTTCCCTCTCGGACGATTGTGTCTCTCTCTCGGTCCCTGTGTCTCACTCGGTCCCTCTGTCTCTCACTCGGTCACTGTCTCACTCTCGGTCCCTGTGTCTCTCTGTCTCGGTCCCTGTGTCTCTCTCGGTCCCTGTGTCTCTCTCGGTCGCTGTGTCTCTCTCGGTCCCTGTGTCTCTCTCAGTCCCTGTGTCTCTCTCGGTCCCTGTCACTCACTCGGTCCCTGTGTCCCTCTTGGTCCCTGTCTCTCTCTCTCGGTCCCTGTGCCTCTCTCTCAGTCCCTGTGTCTCTCTCGGTCCCTGTCTCTCTCTCTCGGTCCCTGTGACTCTCTCGGTACCTGTGTCTCTCTCTAGGTCCTTGTGTCTCTCTCGGTCCCTGTGTCTCTCTCTGGGTCCCTGTGTCTCTCTCTCGGTCGCTGTGTCTCACTCGGTCCCTGTCACTCTCTGGGTCCCTGTGTCTCTCTCGGTCCCTGTGTCTCTCTCGGACACTGTCTCTCTCCCTCGGTCCCTGTGTCTCTCTCTCGGTCCCTGTGTCTCTCTCCCTCGGTTCCTGTGTCTCTCTCGGTCCTGGTGTCTCTCTTGGTCCCTGTGTCTCTCTCTCGGTCCCTGTGTCTCACTCGATCCCTGTGTCTCTCTCTCGGTCCCTGTCTCTCTCTCTCTCGGTCCCTGTCTCTCTCTCTCGGTCACTCTGTTTCCCTTGGTCCCTGTGTCTCTCTCTCGGTCCCTGTGTCCATCTCGGTCCCTGTGTCTCTCTCTCAGTCCCTGTGTCTCTCACTCGGTCCCTGTGTCTCTCTCTCCAGTCCCTGTGTCTCTCTCAGTCACTGTCTCTCTCTCGGTCCCTGTGTCTCTCTCTCTCGGTCCCTCTGTCTCTCTCGGTCCCTCTGTCTCTCTCTCGCTCCCTGTCTTTCCCTCTCGGACGATTGTGTCACTCTCTCGGTCCCTGTGTCTCACTCGGTCCCTCTGTCTCTCTCTCGCTCCCTGTCTTTCCCTCTCGGACGATTGTGTCTCTCTCTCGGTCCCTGTGTCTCACTCGGTCCCTCTGTCTCTCACTCGGTCACTGTCTCACTCTCGGTCCCTGTGTCTCTCTGTCTCGGTCCCTGTGTCTCTCTCGGTCCCTGTGTCTCTCTCGGTCGCTGTGTCTCTCTCGGTCCCTGTGTCTCTCTCAGTCCCTGTGTCTCTCTCGGTCCCTGTCACTCACTCGGTCCCTGTGTCCCTCTTGGTCCCTGTCTCTCTCTCTCGGTCCCTGTGCCTCTCTCTCAGTCCCTGTGTCTCTCTCGGTCCCTGTCTCTCTCTCTCGGTCCCTGTGACTCTCTCGGTACCTGTGTCTCTCTCTAGGTCCTTGTGTCTCTCTCGGTCCCTGTGTCTCTCTCTGGGTCCCTGTGTCTCTCTCTCGGTCGCTGTGTCTCACTCGGTCCCTGTCACTCTCTGGGTCCCTGTGTCTCTCTCGGTCCCTGTGTCTCTCTCGGACACTGTCTCTCTCCCTCGGTCCCTGTGTCTCTCTCTCGGTCCCTGTGTCTCTCTCCCTCGGTTCCTGTGTCTCTCTCGGTCCTGGTGTCTCTCTTGGTCCCTGTGTCTCTCTCTCGGTCCCTGTGACTCTCTCTCGGTCCCTGTCTCTCACTCGGTCCCTGTGACTCGCTCAGTCCTTCTGTCTCTCACTCAGTCCTTGTGTCTCTCACTCGGTCCCTGTGTCTCTCTCGGTCCCTGTGTCTCTCTCGGTCCCTGTGTCTCTCTCGGTCCCTGTGTCTCTCTCTCGGTCCCTGTTTCTCTCTGTCTCGGTCCCTGTGTCTCTCTCGGTCGCTGTGTCTCAATCGGTCCCTGTGTCTCTCTCGGTCCCTGTGTCTCTCTCTCGGTCCCTGTGTCTCTCTGTCTCGGTCCCTGTGTCTCTCTCGGTCGCTGTGTCTCAATCGATCCCTGTGTCTCTCTCTCAGTCCCTGTGTCTCTCTCTGTCACTGTGTCTCTCTCTAGGTCCTTGTGTCTCTCTCTCGGTCCCTGTCTCTCTCTCTCGTTCCCTGTGTCTCTCTCTAGGTCCTTGTGTCTCTCTCGGTCCCTGTGTCTCTCTCTCACGGTCCCTGTGTCTCACTCGGTCCCTGTGTCTCTCTCTCGGTCTCTGTCTCTCTCTCTCGGTCCCTGTCTCTCTCTCTCGGTCACTCTGTTTCTCTCGGTCCCTGTGTCTCTCTCTCGGTCCCTGTGTCCCTCTCAGTCCCTGTGTCTCTCTCTCAGTCCCTGTGACTCTATCTCGGTCCCTGTGTCTCTCTTTAGGTCCTTGTGTCTCTCTCTGTCCCTGTGTCTCTCTCTCGGTCCCTGTGTCTCTCTCTGTCCCTGTGTCTCTCTCTCGGTCCCTGTGTCTCTCTCGGTCCCTGTGTCTCTCTCTCGGTCCCTGTGTCTCTCTCTGTCCCTGTGTCTCTCTCTCGGTCCCTGTGTCTCTCTCGGTCCCTGTGCCTCTCTCTCGGTCCCTGTGTCTCTCTCTCTCGGTCACTGTCTCTCTCTCGGATCCTGTGACTCTCTCAGTCCCTGTGTCTCTCTCGGTCCCTGTGTCTCTCTCTGGATCCCTGTGTCACTCTCTCGGTCCCTGTGTCTCACTCGGTCCCTGTGTCTCTCTCCCTCGGTTCCTGTGTCTCTCTCGGTCCCGGTGTCTCTCTCACCCCTGTGTCTCTCTCGGTCCTGGTGTCTCTCTTGGTCCCTGTGTCTCTCTCTCAGTCCCTGTGTCTCTCTCTCAGTCCCTGTGTCTCTCTCGGTCCCTGTGGCTCTCTCTCGGTCCCTGTGACTCTCTCTCGGTCCCTGTCTCTTTCTCGGTCCCTGTGACTCGCTCAGTCCTTCTGTCTCTCACTCAGTCCTTGTGTCTCTCACTCGGTCCCTGTGTCTCTCTGTCTCGGTCCCTGTGTCTCTCTCGGTCGCTGTGTCTCCATCGGTCCCTGTGTCTCTCGGTCCCTGTGTCTCTCTCGGTCGCTGTGTCTCTCTCGGTCCCTGTGTCTCTCTCGGTCCCTGTGTCTCTCTCGGTCCCTGTGTCTCAATCGGTCCCTGTGTCTCTCTTGGTCCCTGTGTCTCTCTGTCTCGGTCCCTGTGTCTCTCTCTCGGTCCCTGTGTCTCTCTCGGTCCCTGTGTCTCTCTTTCGGTCCCTGTGTCTCTCTCTCTCGGTCCCTGTGACTCTCTCGGTACCTGTGTCTCTCTCTGGGTCCCTGTGTCTCTCTCTAGGTCCTTGTGTCTCTCTCGGTCCCTTTGTCTCTCTCTAGGTCCTTGTGTCTCTCTCGGTCCCTGTGTCTCTCTCTCGGTCCCTGTGTCTCTCTCGGTCGCTGTGTCTCACTCGGTCCCTGTCACTCTCTCCTTCCCTGTGTCTCATTCGGTACCTGTGTCTCTCTCTCTCGGACGCTGTCTCTCTCCCTCGGTCCCTGTGTCTCACTCGGTCCCTGTGTCTCTCTCCCTCGGTCCCTGTATCTCACTCGGTCCCTGTGTCTCTCTCACCCCTGTGTCTCTCTCGGTCCTGGTGTCTCTCTTGGTCCCTGTGTCTCTCTCTCGGTCCCTGTGACTCTCTCTCGGTCCCTGTCTCTCTCTCGGTCCCTGTGACTCGCTCAGTCCTTCTGTCTCTCACTCAGTCCCTGTGTCTCTCTCGGTCCCTGTGTCTCTCTCGGTCGCTGTGTCTCAATCGGTCCCTGTGTCTCTCTCGGTCCCGGTGTCTCTCTCACCCCTGTGTCTCTCTCGGTCCCTGTCTCTCTCTCGGTCCCTGTCTCTCTCTCGGTCCCTGTGACTCGCTCAGTCCTTCTGTCTCTCACTCAGTCCTTGTGTCTCTCACTGGGTCCCTGTGTCTCTCTCGGTCCCTGTGTCTCTCTCGGTCGCTGTGTCTCAATCGGTCCCTGTGTCTCCTTCGCACCCCTGTGTCTCACTCGGTCCCTGTCTCTCTCTCTCTGTTTCAGTGTCTCGGTCGGTCCCTGTGACTCTCTCGGTCCCTGTGTCTCTCTTTAGGTCCTTGTGTCTCTCTCTGTCCCTGTGTCTCTCTCTTGCTCCCTGTGTCTTTCTCGGTCCCTGTGTCTCACTCGGTCCCTGTGTCTCTCTCTCAGTCCCTGTGTCTCTCTATCTGTCCCTGTGTCTCTCTCTCGGTACCTGTGACTCTCTCGGTACCTGTGTCTCTCTCTAGGTCCTTGTGTCTCTCTCGGTCCCTGTGTCTCTCTCTCTCAGTCCCTATGTCTCTCTCTCTCTGTCCCTGTGTCTCTCTCTCGGTCCCTGTGACTCTCTCGGTACCTGTGTCTCTCTCGGTCTCTGTGTCTCTCTCTCTCAGTCCTTGTGCCTCTCTCTCTGTCCCTGTGTCTCTCTCTCGGTCCTTGTGTCTCTCTCGGTCCCTGTGTCTCTCTCTGGATCCCTGTGTCTCTCTCTCGGTCCCTGTGCCTCACTCGGTCCCTGTCACTCTCTCGGTCCCTGTGTCTCTCTCTCGGTCCCTGTGTCTCATTCGGTCCCTGTGTCTCTCTCTCTCGGTCCCTGTGACTCTCTCGGTACCTGTGTCTCTCTCTAGGTCCTTGTGTCTCTCTCGGTCCCTGTGTCTCTCTCTGGGTCCCTGTGTCTCTCTCGGTCCCTGTGTCTCTCTCTCTCGGTCCCTGTGTCTCATTCGGTCCCTGTGTCTCTTTCTCTCGGACCCTGTCTCTCTCCCTCGGTCCCTGTGTCTCACTCGGTCCCTGTGTCTCTCTTTCGGTCCCTGTGTCTCTCTCTCTCGGTCCCTGTGACTCTCTCGGTACCTGTGTCTCTCTCTAGGTCCTTGTGTCTCTCTCGGTCCCTGTGTCTCTCTTTCGGTCCCTGTGTCTCTCTCTCTCTCGGTCCCTGTGACTCTCTCGGTACCTGTGTCTCTCTCTAGGTCCTTGTGTCTCTCTCGGTCCCTGTGTCTCTCTCTGGGTCCCTGTGTCTCTCTCGGTCCCTGTGTCTCTCTCCCCCGGTCCCTGTCTCTCTCTCGGTCCCTGTGTCTCTCTCGGACCCGGTGACTCGCTCAGTCCCTGTGTCTCTCACTTGGTCCCTGTGTCTCCCTCTCTCGGTCCCTGTGTCTCTCTCGGACGCTGTGTCTCACTCGGTCCCTGAGTCTCGCTATGTCCCTGTGTCTCCTTCGCACCCCTGTGTCTCACTCGGTCCCTGTCACTCTCTCTCTGTTTCAGTGCCTCGGTCGGTCCCTGTGACTCTCTCGGTCCCTGTGTCTCTCTTTAGGTCCTTGTGTCTCTCTCTGTCCCTGTGTCTCTCTCTTGCTCCCTGTGTCTTTCTCTGTCCCTGTGTCTCACTCGGTCCCTGTGTCTCTCTCTCAGTCACTGTGTCTCTCTATCTGTCCCTGTGTCTCTCTCTCGGTCCCTGTGACTCTCTCGGTACCTGTGTCTCTCTCTAGGTCCTTGTGTCTCTCTCGGTCCCTGTGTCTCTCTCTCTCAGTCCCTGTGTCTCTCTCTCTCTCTGTCCCTGTGTCTCTCTCTCGGTCCCTGTGACTCTCTCGGTACCTGTGTCTCTCTCGGTCTCTGTGTCTCTCTCTCTCAGTCCCTGTGTCTCTCTCTCTGTCCCTGTGTCTCTCTCTCGGTCCTTGTGTCTCTCTCGGTCCCTGTGTCTCTCTCTGGATCTTTGTGTCTCTCTCTCGGTCCCTGTGCCTCACTCGGTCCCTGTCACTCTCTCTGTCCCTGTGTCTCTCTCTCGGTCCCTGTGTCTCATTCGGTCCCTGTGTCTCTCTCTCTCGGTCCCTGTGTCTCTCTCTCTCTCAGTCACTGTCTCTCTCCCTCGGTTCCTGTGTCTCTCTCGGTCCTGGTGTCTCTCTTGGTCCCTGTGTCTCTCTCTCAGTCCCTGTGTCTCTCTCTCAGTCCCTGTGACTCTATCTCGGTCCCTGTGTCTCTCTTTAGGTCCTTGTGTCTCTCTCTGTCCCTGTGTCTCTCTCTCGGTCCCTGTGTCTCTCTCTGTCCCTGTGTCTCTCTCTCGGTCCCTGTGTCTCTCTCGGTCCCTGTGTCTCTCTCTCGGTCCCTGTGTCTCTCTCTGTCCCTGTGTCTCTCTCTCGGTCCCTGTGTCTCTCTCGGTCCCTGTGCCTCTCTCTCGGTCCCTGTGTCTCTCTCTCTCGGTCACTGTCTCTCTCTCGGACCCTGTGACTCTCTCAGTCCCTGTGTCTCTCTCGGTCCCTGTGTCTCTCTCTGGATCCCTGTGTCACTCTCTCGGTCCCTGTGTCTCACTCGGTCCCTGTGTCTCTCTCCCTCGGTTCCTGTGTCTCTCTCGGTCCCGGTGTCTCTCTCACCCCTGTGTCTCTCTCGGTCCTGGTGTCTCTCTTGGTCCCTGTGTCTCTCTCTCAGTCCCTGTGTCTCTCTCTCAGTCCCTGTGTCTCTCTCGGTCCCTGTGGCTCTCTCTCGGTCCCTGTGACTCTCTCTCGGTCCCTGTCTCTTTCTCGGTCCCTGTGACTCGCTCAGTCCTTCTGTCTCTCACTCAGTCCTTGTGTCTCTCACTCGGTCACTGTGTCTCTCTGTCTCGGTCCCTGTGTCTCTCTCGGTCGCTGTGTCTCCATCGGTCCCTGTGTCTCTCGGTCCCTGTGTCTCTCTCGGTCGCTGTGTCTCTCTCGGTCCCTGTGTCTCTCTCGGTCCCTGTGTCTCTCTCGGTCCCTGTGTCTCAATCGGTCCCTGTGTCTCTCTTGGTCCCTGTGTCTCTCTGTCTCGGTCCCTGTGTCTCTCTCTCGGTCCCTGTGTCTCTCTCGGTCCCTGTGTCTCTCTTTCGGTCCCTGTGTCTCTCTCTCTCGGTCCCTGTGACTCTCTCGGTACCTGTGTCTCTCTCTGGGTCCCTGTGTCTCTCTCTAGGTCCTTGTGTCTCTCTCGGTCCCTGTGTCTCTCTCTAGGTCCTTGTGTCTCTCTCGGTCCCTGTGTCTCTCTCTCGGTCCCTGTGTCTCTCTCGGTCGCTGTGTCTCACTCGGTCCCTGTCACTCTCTCCTTCCCTGTGTCTCATTCGGTACCTGTGTCTCTCTCTCTCGGACGCTGTCTCTCTCCCTCGGTCCCTGTGTCTCACTCGGTCCCTGTGTCTCTCTCCCTCGGTCCCTGTATCTCACTCGGTCCCTGTGTCTCTCTCACCCCTGTGTCTCTCTCGGTCCTGGTGTCTCTCTTGGTCCCTGTGTCTCTCTCTCGGTCCCTGTGACTCTCTCTCGGTCCCTGTCTCTCTCTCGGTCCCTATGACTCGCTCAGTCCTTCTGTCTCTCACTCAGTCCCTGTGTCTCTCTCGGTCCCTGTGTCTCTCTCGGTCGCTGTGTCTCAATCGGTCCCTGTGTCTCTCTCGGTCCCGGTGTCTCTCTCACCCCTGTGTCTCTCTCGGTCCCTGTCTCTCTCTCGGTCCCTGTCTCTCTCTCGGTCCCTGTGACTCGCTCAGTCCTTCTGTCTCTCACTCAGTCCTTGTGTCTCTCACTGGGTCCCTGTGTCTCTCTCGGTCCCTGTGTCTCTCTCGGTCGCTGTGTCTCAATCGGTCCCTGTGTCTCCTTCGCACCCCTGTGTCTCACTCGGTCCCTGTCTCTCTCTCTCTGTTTCAGTGTCTCGGTCGGTCCCTGTGACTCTCTCGGTCCCTGTGTCTCTCTTTAGGTCCTTGTGTCTCTCTCTGTCCCTGTGTCTCTCTCTCAGTCCCTGTGTCTCTCTATCTGTCCCTGTGTCTCTCTCTCGGTCCCTGTGACTCTCTCGGTACCTCTGTCTCTCTCTAGGTCCTTGTGTCTCTCTCGGTCCCTGTGTCTCTCTCTCTCAGTCCCTGTGTCTCTCTCTCTCTGTCCCTGTGTCTCTCTCTCGGTCCCTGTGACTCTCTCGGTACCTGTGTCTCTCTCGGTCTCGGTGTCTCTCTCTCTCAGTCCCTGTGCCTCTCTCTCTGTCCCTGTGTCTCTCTCTCGGTCCTTGTGTCTCTCTCGGTCCCTGTGTCTCTCTCTGGATCCCTGTGTCTCTCTCTCGGTCCCTGTGCCTCACTCGGTCCCTGTCACTCTCTCGGTCCCTGTGTCTCTCTCTCGGTCCCTGTGTCTCATTCGGTCCCTGTGTCTCTCTCTCTCGGTCCCTGTGTCTCTCTCTCTCAGTCACTGTCTCTCTCCCTCGGTTCCTGTGTCTCTCTCGGTCCTGGTGTCTCTCTTGGTCCCTGTGTCTCTCTCTCAGTCCCTGTGTCTCTCTCTCAGTCCCTGTGACTCTCTCTGTCCCTGTGTCTCTCTCTCGGTCCCTGTGTCTCTCTCGGTCCCTGTCTCTCTCTCTCGGTCCCTGTGTCTCTCTCTGTCCCTGTGTCTCTCTCTCGGTCCCTGTGTCTCTCTCGGTCCCTGTGCCTCTCTCTCGGTCCCTGTTTCTCTCTCTCTCGGTCACTGTCTCTCTCTCAGACCCTGTGACTCTCTCAGTCCCTGTGTCTCTCTCGGTCCCTGTGTCTCTCTCTGGATCCCTGTGTCACTCTCTCGGTCCCTGTGTCTCACTCGGTCCCTGTGTCTCTCTCCCTCGGTTCCTGTGTCTCTCTCGGTCCCGGTGTCTCTCTCACCCCTGTGTCTCTCTCGGTCCTGGTGTCTCTCTTGGTCCCTGTGTCTCTCTCTCAGTCCCTGTGTCTCTCTCTCAGTCCCTGTGTCTCTCTCGGTCCCTGTGTCTCTCTCTCGGTCCCTGTGACTCTCTCTCGGTCCCTGTCTCTTTCTCGGTCCCTGTGACTCGCTCAGTCCTTCTGTCTCTCACTCAGTCCTTGTGTCTCTCACTCGGTCCCTGTGTCTCTCTGTCTCGGTCCCTGTGTCTCTCTCGGTCGCTGTGTCTCCATCGGTCCCTGTGTCTCTCGGTCCCTGTGTCTCTCTCGGTCGCTGTGTCTCTCTCGGTCCCTGTGTCTCTCTCGGTCCCTGTGTCTCAATCGGTCCCTGTGTCTCTCTTGGTCCCTGTGTCTCTCTGTCTCGGTCCCTGTGTCTCTCTCTCGGTCCCTGTGTCTCTCTCGGTCCCTGTGTCTCTCTTTCGGTCCCTGTGTCTCTCTCTCTCGGTCCCTGTGACTCTCTTGGTACCTGTGTCTCTCTCTGGGTCCCTGTGTCTCTCTCTAGGTCCTTGTGTCTCTCTCGGTCCCTGTGTCTCTCTCTAGGTCCTTGTGTCTCTCTCGGTCCCTGTGTCTCTCTCTCGGTCCCTGTGTCTCTCTCGGTCGCTGTGTCTCACTCGGTCCCTGTCACTCTCTCCTTCCCTGTGTCTCATTCGGTCCCTGTGTCTCTCTCTCTCGGACCCTGTCTCTCTCCCTCGGTCCCTGTGTCTCACTCGGTCCCTGTGTCTTTCTCCCTCGGTCCCTGTATCTCACTCGGTCCCTGTGTCTCTCTCCCTCGGTTCCTGTGTCTCTCTCGGTCCCGGTGTCTCTCTCACCCCTGTGTCTCTCTCGGTCCTGGTGTCTCTCTTGGTCCCTGTGTCTCTCTCTCGGTCCCTGTGACTCTCTCTCGGTCCCTGTCTCTCTCTCGGTCCCTGTGACTCGCTCAGTCCTTCTGTCTCTCACTCAGTCCTTGTGTCTCTCACTGGGTCCCTGTGTCTCTCTCGGTCCCTGTGTCTCTCTCGGTCGCTGTGTCTCAATCGGTCCCTGTGTCTCTCTCGGACCCTGTGTCTCACTCTCACCCCTGTGTCTCACTCGGTCCCTGTGTCTGCTCGGTCCCTGTGTCTCCCTCTCGGTCCCTGTGTCTCTCTCGGTCCTTGTGTCTCTCTCTCGGTCCCTGTGCCTCTCTCAGTCACTGTCTCTCTCAGTCCCTGTGTCTCACTCGGTCCCTGTGATTCTCTCGGTCCCTGTGTCTCTCTCACTCGGTCCCTGTGTCTCTCTCGGTCCCTGTGTCTCTCTCTCGGTCCCTGTGTGTCTCTCTCCCAGTACCTGTGTCTCTCTCGGTCACTGTTTCTCTCTCGGTCCCTGTGTCTCTCTCGGTCCCTGTGTATCTCTCTCGGTCCCTGTGTCTCTCTCCCGGTCCCTGTGTCTCTCTCGGTCACTGTTTCTCTCTCGGTCTCTGTGTCTCACTCGGTCCCTGTGTCTCTCTCGGTCCCTGTGACTCTCTCGGTCCCTGTGTCTCTCTCTCGGTCCCTGTGACTCGCTCAGTCCCTGTGTCTCTCACTCGGTCCCTGTGTGTCTCTCTCGGTCCCTGTGTCTCTCTCCCGGTCCCTGTGTGTCTCTCTCGGTCCCTGTGTCTCTCTCTCGGTCCCTGTGTCTCTCTCGGTCCCTGTGACTCGCTCAGTCCCTGTGTCTCTCACTCGGTCCCTGTGTGTCTCTCTCGGTCCCTGTGTCTCTCTCTCGGTCCCTGTCTCTCTCTCGGTCGCTGTGTCTCTCTCGGTCCCTGTGTCTCTCTCGGTCCCTGTGTCTCTCTCCCGGTCCCTGTGTCTCTCTCGGTCACTGTTTCTCTCTCGGTCGCTGTGTCTCTCTCGGTCCCTGTGTCTCTCTCGGTCCCTGTGTCTCAATCGGTCCCTGTGTCTCTCTCGGTCTCTGTGTCTCTCTAGGTCGCTGTGTCTCTCTCGGTCCCTGTGTCTCTCTCGGTCCCTGTGTCTCAATCGGTCCCTGTGTCTCTCTTGGTCCCTGTGTCTCTCTGTCTCGGTCCCTGTGTCTCTCTTTCGGTCCCTGTGTCTCTCTGTCTCGGTCCCTGTGTCTCTCTTTCGGTCCCTGTGTCTCTCTCTCTCGGTCCCTGTGACTCTCTCGGTACCTGTGTCTCTCTCTAGGTCCTTGTTTCTCTCTCGGTCCCTGTGTCTCTCTCTGGGTCCCTGTGTCTCTCTCGGTCCCTGTGTCTCTCTCTCTCGGTCCCTGTGTCTCACTCGGTCCCTGTCACTCTCTCGGTCCCTGTGTCTCATTCGGTCCCTGTGTCTCTTTCTCTCGGACCCTGTCTCTCTCCCTCGGTCCCTGTGTCTCACTCGGTCCCTGTGTCTCTCTTTCGGTCCCTGTGTCTCTCTCTCTCGGTCCCTGTGACTCTCTCGGTACCTGTGTCTCTCTCTAGGTCCTTGTGTCTCTCTCGGTCCCTGTGTCTCTCTTTCGGTCCCTGTGTCTCTCTCTCTCGGTCCCTGTGACTCTCTCGGTACCTGTGTCTCTCTCTAGGTCCTTGTGTCTCTCTCGGTCCCTGTGTCTCTCTCTGGGTCCCTGTGTCTCTCTCGGTCCCTGTGTCTCTCTCTCTCGGTCCCTGTGTCTCACTCGGTCCCTGTCACTCTCTCGGTCCCTGTGTCTCATTCGGTCCCTGTGTCTCTCTCTCTCGGACCCTGTCTCTCTCCCTCGGTCCCTGTGTCTCACTCGGTTCCTGTGTCTCTCTCGGTCCCGGTGTCTCTCTCACCCCTGTGTCTCTCTCGGTCCTGGTGTCTCTCTTGGTCCCTGTGTCTCTCTCTCGGTCCCTGTGACTCTCTGTCGGTCACTGTCTCTCTCTCGGTCCCTGTGTCTCTCTCGGTCGCTGTGTCTCAATCGGTCCCTGTGTCTCTCTCTCGGTCCCTGTCTCTCTCTCTCGGTCCCTGTGTCTCTCTCGGTCGCTGTGTCTCAATCGGTCCCTGTGTCTCTCTCAGTCCCTGTGTCTCTCTCGGTCCCTGTGTCTCTTTTTCGGTCCCTGTGTCTCTCTCTAGGTCCTTGTGTCTCTCTCGGTCCCTGTGTCTCTCTCTCTCGGTCCCTGTGTCTCACTCGATCCCTGTGTCTCTCTCTCGGTCCCTGTCTCTCTCTCTCTCGGTCCCTGTCTCTCTCTCTCGGTCACTCTGTTTCCCTTGGTCCCTGTGTCTCTCTCTCGGTCCCTGTGTCCATCTCGGTCCCTGTGTCTCTCTCTCAGTCCCTGTGTCTCTCACTCGGTCCCTGTGTCTCTCTCTCCAGTCCCTGTGTCTCTCTCAGTCACTGTCTCTCTCTCGGTCCCTGTGTCTCTCTCTCTCGGTCCCTCTGTCTCTCTCGGTCCCTCTGTCTCTCTCTCGCTCCCTGTCTTTCCCTCTCGGACGATCACGTGCTCACTGTGTGGTCCCTGCTGTCTCTCTCTCGGCCCCTGTCTTCTCTCTCGGTCGATTGTGTCTCTCTCTCGGTCCCTGTGTCTCACTCGGTCCCTCTGTCTCTCACTCGGTCACTGTCTCACTCTCGGTCCCTGTGTCTCTCTGTCTCGGTCCCTGTGTCTCTCTCGGTCCCTGTGTCCTCTCTCGGTCGCTGTGTCTCTCTCGGTCCCTGTGTCTCTCTCAGTCCCTGTGTCTCTCTCGGTCCCTGTCACTCACTCGGTCCCTGTGTCCCTCTTGGTCCCTGTCTCTCTCTCTCGGTCCCTGTGCCTCTCTCTCAGTCCCCTGTGTCTCTCTCGGTCCCTGTCTCTCTCTCTCGGTCCCTGTGACTCTCTCGGTACCTGTGTCTCTCTCTAGGTCCTTGTGTCTCTCTCGGTCCCTGTGTCTCTCTCTGGGTCCCTGTGTCTCTCTCTCGGTCGCTGTGTCTCACTCGGTCCCTGTCACTCTCTGGGTCCCTGTGTCTCTCTCGGTCCCTGTGTCCTCTCCTCGGACACTGTCTCTCTCCCTCGGTCCCTGTGTCTCTCTCTCGGTCCCTGTGTCTCTCTCCCTCGGTTCCTGTGTCTCTCTCGGTCCTGGTGTCTCTCTTGGTCCCTGTGGTCCTCTCTCTCGGTCCCTGTGACTCTCTCTCGGTCCCTGTCTCTCACTCGGTCCCCTGTGACTCGCTCAGTCCTTCTGTCTCTCACTCAGTCCTTGTGGTCCTCTCACTCGGTCCCTGTGTCTCTCTCGGTCCCTGTGTCCTCTCTCGGTCCCTGTGGTCTCTCTCGGTCCCTGTGTCTCTCTCTCGGTCCCTGTTTCTCTCTGTCTCGGTCCCTGTGTCCTCTCTCGGTCGCTGTGTCTCAATCGGTCCCTGTGTCTCTCTCGGTCCCTGTGTCTCTCTCTCGGTCCCTGTGTCCTCTCTGTCTCGGTCCCTGTGTCTCTCTCGGTCGCTGTGTCTCAATCGATCCCTGTGTCTCTCTCTCAGTCCCTGTGTCTCTCTCTGTCACTGTGTCTCTCTCTAGGTCCTTGTGTCTCTCTCTCGGTCCCTGTCTCTCTCTCTCGTTCCCTGTGTCCTCTCTCTAGGTCCTTGTGTCTCTCTCGGTCCCTGTGTCTCTCTCTCACGGTCCCTGTGTCTCACTCGGTCCCTGTGTCCTCTCTCTCGGTCTCTGTCTCTCTCTCTCGGTCCCTGTCTCTCTCTCTCGGTCACTCTGTTTCTCTCGGTCCCTGTGTCCTCTCTCTCGGTCCCTGTGTCCCTCTCAGTCCCCTGTGTCTCTCTCTCAGTCCCTGTGTCTCTCATTCGGTCCCTGTGTCTCTCTCTCTCCCAGTCCCTGTGTCTCTCTCAGTCACTGTCTCTCTCTCGGTCCCCTGTGTCTCTCTCTCTCGGTCCCTCTGTCTCTCTCGGTCCCTCTGTCTCTCTCTCGCTCCCTGTCTTTCCCTCTCGGACGATTGTGTCTCTCTCTCGGTCCCCTGTGTCTCACTCGGTCCCTCTGGTCTCTCACTCGGTCACTGTCTATCTCTCTCGGTCCCTGTGACTCGCTCAGTCCCTGTGTCTCTCTCTCGGTCCCTGTGTCTCTCTCACTCGGTCCCTGTGTCTCTCTCTCAGTCCCTGTGACTCTCTCGGTCCCTGTGTCTCTCTCTAGGTCCTTGTGTCTCTCTCGGTCCCTGTGTCTCTCTCTCTCTCGGTCCCTGTGTCTCACTCGGTCCCTGTCACTCTCTCGGTCCCTGTGACTCTCTCTCGGTCCCTGTCTCTTTCTCGGTCCCTGTGACTCGCTCAGTCCTTCTGTCTCTCACTCAGTCCTTGTGTCTCTCACTCGGTCACTGTGTCTCTCTGTCTCGGTCCCTGTGTCTCTCTCGGTCGCTGTGTCTCCCTCGGTCCCTGTGTCTCTCTCTCGGTCCCTGTGTCTCTCTCCCTCGGTTCCTGTGTCTCTCTCGGTCCTGGTGTCTCTCTTGGTCCCTGTGTCTCTCTCTCGGTCCCTGTGACTCTCTCTCGGTCCCTGTCTCTCACTCGGTCCCTGTGACTCGCTCAGTCCTTCTGTCTCTCACTCAGTCCTTGTGTCTCTCACTCGGTCCCTGTGTCTCTCTCGGTCCCTGTGTCTCTCTCGGTCCCTGTGTCTCTCTCGGTCCCTGTGTCTCTCTCTCGGTCCCTGTTTCTCTCTGTCTCGGTCCCTGTGTCTCTCTCGGTCGCTGTGTCTCAATCGGTCCCTGTGTCTCTCTCGGTCCCTGTGTCTCTCTCTCGGTCCCTGTGTCTCTCTGTCTCGGTCCCTGTGTCTCTCTCGGTCGCTGTGTCTCAATCGATCCCTGTGTCTCTCTCTCAGTCCCTGTGTCTCTCTCTGTCACTGTGTCTCTCTCTAGGTCCTTGTGTCTCTCTCTCGGTCCCTGTCTCTCTCTCTCGTTCCCTGTGTCTCTCTCTAGGTCCTTGTGTCTCTCTCGGTCCCTGTGTCTCTCTCTCACGGTCCCTGTGTCTCACTCGGTCCCTGTGTCTCTCTCTCGGTCTCTGTCTCTCTCTCTCGGTCCCTGTCTCTCTCTCTCGGTCACTCTGTTTCTCTCGGTCCCTGTGTCTCTCTCTCGGTCCCTGTGTCCCTCTCAGTCCCTGTGTCTCTCTCTCAGTCCCTGTGTCTCTCATTCGGTCCCTGTGTCTCTCTCTCTCCCAGTCCCTGTGTCTCTCTCAGTCACTGTCTCTCTCTCGGTCCCTGTGTCTCTCTCTCTCGGTCCCTCTGTCTCTCTCGGTCCCTCTGTCTCTCTCTCGCTCCCTGTCTTTCCCTCTCGGACGATTGTGTCTCTCTCTCGGTCCCTGTGTCTCACTCGGTCCCTCTGTCTCTCACTCGGTCACTGTCTATCTCTCTCGGTCCCTGTGACTCGCTCAGTCCCTGTGTCTCTCTCTCGGTCCCTGTGTCTCTCTCACTCGGTCCCTGTGTCTCTCTCTCAGTCCCTGTGACTCTCTCGGTCCCTGTGTCTCTCTCTAGGTCCTTGTGTCTCTCTCGGTCCCTGTGTCTCTCTCTCTCTCGGTCCCTGTGTCTCACTCGGTCCCTGTCACTCTCTCGGTCCCTGTGACTCTCTCTCGGTCCCTGTCTCTTTCTCGGTCCCTGTGACTCGCTCAGTCCTTCTGTCTCTCACTCAGTCCTTGTGTCTCTCACTCGGTCACTGTGTCTCTCTGTCTCGGTCCCTGTGTCTCTCTCGGTCGCTGTGTCTCCATCGGTCCCTGTGTCTCTCGGTCCCTGTGTCTCTCTCGGTCGCTGTGTCTCTCTCGGTCCCTGTGTCTCTCTCGGTCCCTGTGTCTCTCTCGGTCCCTGTGTCTCAATCGGTCCCTGTGTCTCTCTTGGTCCCTGTGTCTCTCTGTCTCGGTCCCTGTGTCTCTCTCTCGGTCCCTGTGTCTCTCTCGGTCCCTGTGTCTCTCTTTCGGTCCCTGTGTCTCTCTCTCTCGGTCCCTGTGACTCTCTCGGTACCTGTGTCTCTCTCTGGGTCCCTGTGTCTCTCTCTAGGTCCTTGTGTCTCTCTCGGTCCCTGTGTCTCTCTCTAGGTCCTTGTGTCTCTCTCGGTCCCTGTGTCTCTCTCTCGGTCCCTGTGTCTCTCTCGGTCGCTGTGTCTCACTCGGTCCCTGTCACTCTCTCCTTCCCTGTGTCTCATTCGGTACCTGTGTCTCTCTCTCTCGGACGCTGTCTCTCTCCCTCGGTCCCTGTGTCTCACTCGGTCCCTGTGTCTCTCTCACCCCTGTGTCTCTCTCGGTCCTGGTGTCTCTCTTGGTCCCTGTGTCTCTCTCTCGGTCCCTGTGACTCTCTCTCGGTCCCTGTCTCTCTCTCGGTCCCTGTGACTCGCTCAGTCCTTCTGTCTCTCACTCAGTCCCTGTGTCTCTCTCGGTCCCTGTGTCTCTCTCGGTCGCTGTGTCTCAATCGGTCCCTGTGTCTCTCTCGGTCCCGGTGTCTCTCTCACCCCTGTGTCTCTCTCGGTCCCTGTCTCTCTCTCGGTCCCTGTCTCTCTCTCGGTCCCTGTGACTCGCTCAGTCCTTCTGTCTCTCACTCAGTCCTTGTGTCTCTCACTGGGTCCCTGTGTCTCTCTCGGTCCCTGTGTCTCTCTCGGTCGCTGTGTCTCAATCGGTCCCTGTGTCTCCTTCGCACCCCTGTGTCTCACTCGGTCCCTGTCTCTCTCTCTCTGTTTCAGTGTCTCGGTCGGTCCCTGTGACTCTCTCGGTCCCTGTGTCTCTCTTTAGGTCCTTGTGTCTCTCTCTGTCCCTGTGTCTCTCTCTTGCTCCCTGTGTCTTTCTCGGTCCCTGTGTCTCACTCGGTCCCTGTGTCTCTCTCTCAGTCCCTGTGTCTCTCTATCTGTCCCTGTGTCTCTCTCTCGGTCCCTGTGACTCTCTCGGTACCTGTGTCTCTCTCTAGGTCCTTGTGTCTCTCTCGGTCCCTGTGTCTCTCTCTCTCAGTCCCTGTGTCTCTCTCTCTCTGTCCCTGTGTCTCTCTCTCGGTCCCTGTGACTCTCTCGGTACCTGTGTCTCTCTCGGTCTCGGTGTCTCTCTCTCTCAGTCCCTGTGCCTCTCTCTCTGTCCCTGTGTCTCTCTCTCGGTCCTTGTGTCTCTCTCGGTCCCTGTGTCTCTCTCTGGATCCCTGTGTCTCTCTCTCGGTCCCTGTGCCTCACTCGGTCCCTGTCACTCTCTCGGTCCCTGTGTCTCTCTCTCGGTCCCTGTGTCTCATTCGGTCCCTGTGTCTCTCTCTCTCGGTCCCTGTGTCTCTCTCTCTCAGTCACTGTCTCTCTCCCTCGGTTCCTGTGTCTCTCTCGGTCCTGGTTCTCTCTTGGTCCCTGTGTCTCTCTCTCAGTCCCTGTGTCTCTCTCTCAGTCCCTGTGACTCTCTCTGTCCCTGTGTCTCTCTCTCGGTCCCTGTGTCTCTCTCGGTCCCTGTCTCTCTCTCTCGGTCCCTGTGTCTCTCTCTGTCCCTGTGTCTCTCTCTCGGTCCCTGTGTCTCTCTCGGTCCCTGTGCCTCTCTCTCGGTCCCTGTTTCTCTCTCTCTCGGTCACTGTCTCTCTCTCAGACCCTGTGACTCTCTCAGTCCCCTGTGTCTCTCTCGGTCCCTGTGTCTCTCTCTGGATCCCTGTGTCACTCTCTCGGTCCCTGTGTCTCACTCGGTCCCTGTGTCTCTCTCCCTCGGTTCCTGTGTCTCTCTCGGTCCCGGTGTCTCTCTCACCCCTGTGTCTCTCTCGGTCCTGGTGTCTCTCTTGGTCCCTGTGTCTCTCTCTCAGTCCCTGTGTCTCTCTCTCAGTCCCTGTGTCCTCTCTCGGTCCCTGTGTCTCTCTCTCGGTCCCTGTGACTCTCTCTCGGTCCCTGTCTCTTTCTCGGTCCCTGTGACTCGCTCAGTCCTTCTGTCTCTCACTCAGTCCTTGTGTCTCTCACTCGGTCCCTGTGTCTCTCTGTCTCGGTCCCTGTGTCTCTCTCGGTCGCTGTGTCTCCATCGGTCCCTGTGTCTCTCGGTCCCTGTGTCTCTCTCGGTCGCTGTGTCTCTCTCGGTCCCTGTGTCTCTCTCGGTCCCTGTGTCTCAATCGGTCCCTGTGTCTCTCTTGGTCCCTGTGTCTCTCTGTCTCGGTCCCTGTGTCTCTCTCTCGGTCCCTGTGTCTCTCTCGGTCCCTGTGTCTCTCTTTCGGTCCCTGTGTCCTCTCTCTCTCGGTCCCTGTGACTCTCTTGGTACCTGTGTCTCTCTCTGGGTCCCTGTGTCTCTCTCTAGGTCCTTGTGTCTCTCTCGGTCCCTGTGTCTCTCTCTAGGTCCTTGTGTCTCTCTCGGTCCCTGTGTCTCTCTCTCGGTCCCTGTGTCTCTCTCGGTCGCTGTGTCTCACTCGGTCCCTGTCACTCTCTCCTTCCCTGTGTCTCATTCGGTCCCTGTGTCTCTCTCTCTCGGACCCTGTCTCTCTCCCTCGGTCCCTGTGTCTCACTCGGTCCCTGTGTCTCTCTCCCTCGGTCCCTGTATCTCACTCGGTCCCTGTGTCTCTCTCCCTCGGTTCCTGTGTCTCTCTCGGTCCCGGTGTCTCTCTCACCCCTGTGTCTCTCTCGGTCCTGGTGTCTCTTGGTCCCTGTGTCTCTCTCTCGGTCCCTGTGACTCTCTCTCGGTCCCTGTCTCTCTCTCGGTCCCTGTGACTCGCTCAGTCCTTCTGTCTCTCACTCAGTCCTTGTGTCTCTCACTGGGTCCCTGTGTCACTCTCGGTCCCTGTGTCTCTCTCGGTCGCTGTGTCTCAATCGGTCCCTGTGTCTCTCTCGGACCCTGTGTCTCACTCTCACCCCTGTGTCCTCACTCGGTCCCTGTGTCTGCTCGGTCCCTGTGTCTCCCTCTCGGTCCCTGTGTCTCTCTCGGTCCTTGTGTCTCTCTCTCGGTCCCTGTGCCTCTCTCAGTCACTGTCTCTCTCAGTCCCTGTGTCTCACTCGGTCCCTGTGATTCTCTCGGTCCCTGTGTCTCTCTCACTCGGTCCCTGTGTCTCTCTCGGTCCCTGTGTCTCTCTCTCGGTCCCTGTGTGTCTCTCTCCCAGTACCTGTGTCTCTCTCGGTCACTGTTTCTCTCTCGGTCCCTGTGTCTCTCTCGGTCTCTGTGTCTCACTCGGTCCCTGTGTCTCTCTCGGTCCCTGTGTATCTCTCTCGGTCCCTGTGTCTCTCTCCCGGTCCCTGTGTCTCTCTCGGTCACTGTTTCTCTCTCGGTCTCTGTGTCTCACTCGGTCCCTGTGTCTCTCTCGGTCCCTGTGACTCTCTCGGTCCCTGTGTCTCTCTCTCGGTCCCTGTGACTCGCTCAGTCCCTGTGTCTCTCACTCGGTCCCTGTGTGTCTCTCTCGGTCCCTGTGTCTCTCTCCCGGTCCCTGTGTGTCTCTCTCGGTCCCTGTGTCTCTCTCTCGGTCCCTGTGTCTCTCTCGGTCCCTGTGACTCGCTCAGTCCCTGTGTCTCTCACTCGGTCCCTGTGTGTCTCTCTCGGTCCCTGTGTCTCTCTCTCGGTCCCTGTCTCTCTCTCGGTCGCTGTGTCTCTCTCGGTCCCTGTGTCTCTCTCGGTCCCTGTGTCTCTCTCCCGGTCCCTGTGTCTCTCTCGGTCACTGTTTCTCTCTCGGTCGCTGTGTCTCTCTCGGTCCCTGTGTCTCTCTCGGTCCCTGTGTCTCAATCGGTCCCTGTGTCTCTCTCGGTCTCTGTGTCTCTCTAGGTCGCTGTGTCTCTCTCGGTCCCTGTGTCTCTCTCGGTCCCTGTGTCTCAATCGGTCCCTGTGTCTCTCTTGGTCCCTGTGTCTCTCTGTCTCGGTCCCTGTGTCTCTCTTTCGGTCCCTGTGTCTCTCTGTCTCGGTCCCTGTGTCTCTCTTTCGGTCCCTGTGTCTCTCTCTCTCGGTCCCTGTGACTCTCTCGGTACCTGTGTCTCTCTCTCGGTCCCTGTGTCTCTCTCGGTCGCTGTGTCTCACTCGGTCCCTGTCACTCTCTCCTTCCCTGTGTCTCATTCGGTACCTGTGTCTCTCTCTCTCGGACGCTGTCTCTCTCCCTCGGTCCCTGTGTCTCACTCGGTCCCTGTGTCTCTCTCCCTCGGTCCCTGTATCTCACTCGGTCCCTGTGTCTCTCTCACCCCTGTGTCTCTCTCGGTCCTGGTGTCTCTCTTGGTCCCTGTGTCTCTCTCTCGGTCCCTGTGACTCTCTCTCGGTCCCTGTCTCTCTCTCGGTCCCTGTGACTCGCTCAGTCCTTCTGTCTCTCACTCAGTCCCTGTGTCTCTCTCGGTCCCTGTGTCTCTCTCGGTCGCTGTGTCTCAATCGGTCCCTGTGTCTCTCTCGGTCCCGGTGTCTCTCTCACCCCTGTGTCTCTCTCGGTCCCTGTCTCTCTCTCGGTCCCTGTCTCTCTCTCGGTCCCTGTGACTCGCTCAGTCCTTCTGTCTCTCACTCAGTCCTTGTGTCTCTCACTGGGTCCCTGTGTCTCTCTCGGTCCCTGTGTCTCTCTCGGTCGCTGTGTCTCAATCGGTCCCTGTGTCTCCTTCGCACCCCTGTGTCTCACTCGGTCCCTGTCTCTCTCTCTCTGTTTCAGTGTCTCGGTCGGTCCCTGTGACTCTCTCGGTCCCTGTGTCTCTCTTTAGGTCCTTGTGTCTCTCTCTGTCCCTGTGTCTCTCTCTTGCTCCCTGTGTCTTTCTCGGTCCCTGTGTCTCACTCGGTCCCTGTGTCTCTCTCTCAGTCCCTGTGTCTCTCTATCTGTCCCTGTGTCTCTCTCTCGGTCCCTGTGACTCTCTCGGTACCTGTGTCTCTCTCTAGGTCCTTGTGTCTCTCTCGGTCCCTGTGTCTCTCTCTCTCAGTCCCTGTGTCTCTCTCTCTCTGTCCCTGTGTCTCTCTCTCGGTCCCTGTGACTCTCTCGGTACCTGTGTCTCTCTCGGTCTCGGTGTCTCTCTCTCTCAGTCCCTGTGCCTCTCTCTCTGTCCCTGTGTCTCTCTCTCGGTCCTTGTGTCTCTCTCGGTCCCTGTGTCTCTCTCTGGATCCCTGTGTCTCTCTCTCGGTCCCTGTGCCTCACTCGGTCCCTGTCACTCTCTCGGTCCCTGTGTCTCTCTCTCGGTCCCTGTGTCTCATTCGGTCCCTGTGTCTCTCTCTCTCGGTCCCTGTGTCTCTCTCTCTCAGTCACTGTCTCTCTCCCTCGGTTCCTGTGTCTCTCTCGGTCCTGGTGTCTCTCTTGGTCCCTGTGTCTCTCTCTCAGTCCCTGTGTCTCTCTCTCAGTCCCTGTGACTCTCTCTGTCCCTGTGTCTCTCTCTCGGTCCCTGTGTCTCTCTCGGTCCCTGTCTCTCTCTCTCGGTCCCTGTGTCTCTCTCTGTCCCTGTGTCTCTCTCTCGGTCCCTGTGTCTCTCTCGGTCCCTGTGCCTCTCTCTCGGTCCCTGTTTCTCTCTCTCTCGGTCACTGTCTCTCTCTCAGACCCTGTGACTCTCTCAGTCCCTGTGTCTCTCTCGGTCCCTGTGTCTCTCTCTGGATCCCTGTGTCACTCTCTCGGTCCCTGTGTCTCACTCGGTCCCTGTGTCTCTCTCCCTCGGTTCCTGTGTCTCTCTCGGTCCCGGTGTCTCTCTCACCCCTGTGTCTCTCTCGGTCCTGGTGTCTCTCTTGGTCCCTGTGTCTCTCTCTCAGTCCCTGTGTCTCTCTCTCAGTCCCTGTGTCTCTCTCGGTCCCTGTGTCTCTCTCTCGGTCCCTGTGACTCTCTCTCGGTCCCTGTCTCTTTCTCGGTCCCTGTGACTCGCTCAGTCCTTCTGTCTCTCACTCAGTCCTTGTGTCTCTCACTCGGTCCCTGTGTCTCTCTGTCTCGGTCCCTGTGTCTCTCTCGGTCGCTGTGTCTCCATCGGTCCCTGTGTCTCTCGGTCCCTGTGTCTCTCTCGGTCGCTGTGTCTCTCTCGGTCCCTGTGTCTCTCTCGGTCCCTGTGTCTCAATCGGTCCCTGTGTCTCTCTTGGTCCCTGTGTCTCTCTGTCTCGGTCCCTGTGTCTCTCTCTCGGTCCCTGTGTCTCTCTCGGTCCCTGTGTCTCTCTTTCGGTCCCTGTGTCTCTCTCTCTCGGTCCCTGTGACTCTCTTGGTACCTGTGTCTCTCTCTGGGTCCCTGTGTCTCTCTCTAGGTCCTTGTGTCTCTCTCGGTCCCTGTGTCTCTCTCTAGGTCCTTGTGTCTCTCTCGGTCCCTGTGTCTCTCTCTCGGTCCCTGTGTCTCTCTCGGTCGCTGTGTCTCACTCGGTCCCTGTCACTCTCTCCTTCCCTGTGTCTCATTCGGTCCCTGTGTCTCTCTCTCTCGGACCCTGTCTCTCTCCCTCGGTCCCTGTGTCTCACTCGGTCCCTGTGTCTCTCTCCCTCGGTCCCTGTATCTCACTCGGTCCCTGTGTCTCTCTCCCTCGGTTCCTGTGTCTCTCTCGGTCCCGGTGTCTCTCTCACCCCTGTGTCTCTCTCGGTCCTGGTGTCTCTCTTGGTCCCTGTGTCTCTCTCTCGGTCCCTGTGACTCTCTCTCGGTCCCTGTCTCTCTCTCGGTCCCTGTGACTCGCTCAGTCCTTCTGTCTCTCACTCAGTCCTTGTGTCTCTCACTGGGTCCCTGTGTCTCTCTCGGTCCCTGTGTCTCTCTCGGTCGCTGTGTCTCAATCGGTCCCTGTGTCTCTCTCGGACCCTGTGTCTCACTCTCACCCCTGTGTCTCACTCGGTCCCTGTGTCTGCTCGGTCCCTGTGTCTCCCTCTCGGTCCCTGTGTCTCTCTCGGTCCTTGTGTCTCTCTCTCGGTCCCTGTGCCTCTCTCAGTCACTGTCTCTCTCAGTCCCTATGTCTCACTCGGTCCCTGTGATTCTCTCGGTCCCTGTGTCTCTCTCACTCGGTCCCTGTGTCTCTCTCGGTCCCTGTGTCTCTCTCTCGGTCCCTGTGTGTCTCTCTCCCAGTACCTGTGTCTCTCTCGGTCACTGTTTCTCTCTCGGTCCCTGTGTCTCTCTCGGTCTCTGTGTCTCACTCGGTCCCTGTGTCTCTCTCGGTCCCTGTGTATCTCTCTCGGTCCCTGTGTCTCTCTCCCGGTCCCTGTGTCTCTCTCGGTCACTGTTTCTCTCTCGGTCTCTGTGTCTCACTCGGTCCCTGTGTCTCTCTCGGTCCCTGTGACTCTCTCGGTCCCTGTGTCTCTCTCTCGGTCCCTGTGACTCGCTCAGTCCCTGTGTCTCTCACTCGGTCCCTGTGTGTCTCTCTCGGTCCCTGTGTCTCTCTCCCGGTCCCTGTGTGTCTCTCTCGGTCCCTGTGTCTCTCTCTCGGTCCCTGTGTCTCTCTCGGTCCCTGTGACTCGCTCAGTCCCTGTGTCTCTCACTCGGTCCCTGTGTGTCTCTCTCGGTCCCTGTGTCTCTCTCTCGGTCCCTGTCTCTCTCTCGGTCGCTGTGTCTCTCTCGGTCCCTGTGTCTCTCTCGGTCCCTGTGTCTCTCTCCCGGTCCCTGTGTCTCTCTCGGTCACTGTTTCTCTCTCGGTCGCTGTGTCTCTCTCGGTCCCTGTGTCTCTCTCGGTCCCTGTGTCTCAATCGGTCCCTGTGTCTCTCTCGGTCTCTGTGTCTCTCTAGGTCGCTGTGTCTCTCTCGGTCCCTGTGTCTCTCTCGGTCCCTGTGTCTCAATCGGTCCCTGTGTCTCTCTTGGTCCCTGTGTCTCTCTGTCTCGGTCCCTGTGTCTCTCTTTCGGTCCCTGTGTCTCTCTGTCTCGGTCCCTGTGTCTCTCTTTCGGTCCCTGTGTCTCTCTCTCTCGGTCCCTGTGACTCTCTCGGTACCTGTGTCTCTCTCTAGGTCCTTGTTTCTCTCTCGGTCCCTGTGTCTCTCTCTGGGTCCCTGTGTCTCTCTCGGTCCCTGTGTCTCTCTCTCTCGGTCCCTGTGTCTCACTCGGTCCCTGTCACTCTCTCGGTCCCTGTGTCTCATTCGGTCCCTGTGTCTCTTTCTCTCGGACCCTGTCTCTCTCCCTCGGTCCCTGTGTCTCACTCGGTCCCTGTGTCTCTCTTTCGGTCCCTGTGTCTCTCTCTCTCGGTCCCTGTGACTCTCTCGGTACCTGTGTCTCTCTCTAGGTCCTTGTGTCTCTCTCGGTCCCTGTGTCTCTCTTTCGGTCCCTGTGTCTCTCTCTCTCGGTCCCTGTGACTCTCTCGGTACCTGTGTCTCTCTCTAGGTCCTTGTGTCTCTCTCGGTCCCTGTGTCTCTCTCTGGGTCCCTGTGTCTCTCTCGGTCCCTGTGTCTCTCTCTCTCGGTCCCTGTGTCTCACTCGGTCCCTGTCACTCTCTCGGTCCCTGTGTCTCATTCGGTCCCTGTGTCTCTCTCTCTCGGACCCTGTCTCTCTCCCTCGGTCCCTGTGTCTCACTCGGTTCCTGTGTCTCTCTCGGTCCCGGTGTCTCTCTCACCCCTGTGTCTCTCTCGGTCCTGGTGTCTCTCTTGGTCCCTGTGTCTCTCTCTCGGTCCCTGTGACTCTCTGTCGGTCACTGTCTCTCTCTCGGTCCCTGTGTCTCTCTCGGTCGCTGTGTCTCAATCGGTCCCTGTGTCTCTCTCAGTCCCTGTGTCTCTCTCGGTCCCTGTGTCTCTTTTTCGGTCCCTGTGTCTCTCTCTAGGTCCTTGTGTCTCTCTCGGTCCCTGTGTCTCTCTCTCTCGGTCCCTGTGTCTCACTCGATCCCTGTGTCTCTCTCTCGGTCCCTGTCTCTCTCTCTCTCGGTCCCTGTCTCTCTCTCTCGGTCACTCTGTTTCCCTTGGTCCCTGTGTCTCTCTCTCGGTCCCTGTGTCCATCTCGGTCCCTGTGTCTCTCTCTCTCAGTCCCTGTGTCTCTCACTCGGTCCCTGTGTCTCTCTCTCCAGTCCCTGTGTCTCTCTCAGTCACTGTCTCTCTCTCGGTCCCTGTGTCTCTCTCTCTCGGTCCCTCTGTCTCTCTCGGTCCCTCTGTCTCTCTCTCGCTCCCTGTCTTTCCCTCTCGGACGATTGTGTCACTCTCTCGGTCCCTGTGTCTCACTCGGTCCCTCTGTCTCTCTCTCGCTCCCTGTCTTTCCCTCTCGGACGATTGTGTCTCTCTCTCGGTCCCTGTGTCTCACTCGGTCCCTCTGTCTCTCACTCGGTCACTGTCTCACTCTCGGTCCCTGTGTCTCTCTGTCTCGGTCCCTGTGTCTCTCTCGGTCCCTGTGTCTCTCTCGGTCGCTGTGTCTCTCTCGGTCCCTGTGTCTCTCTCAGTCCCTGTGTCTCTCTCGGTCCCTGTCACTCACTCGGTCCCTGTGTCCCTCTTGGTCCCTGTCTCTCTCTCTCGGTCCCTGTGCCTCTCTCTCAGTCCCTGTGTCTCTCTCGGTCCCTGTCTCTCTCTCTCGGTCCCTGTGACTCTCTCGGTACCTGTGTCTCTCTCTAGGTCCTTGTGTCTCTCTCGGTCCCTGTGTCTCTCTCTGGGTCCCTGTGTCTCTCTCTCGGTCGCTGTGTCTCACTCGGTCCCTGTCACTCTCTGGGTCCCTGTGTCTCTCTCGGTCCCTGTGTCTCTCTCGGACACTGTCTCTCTCCCTCGGTCCCTGTGTCTCTCTCTCGGTCCCTGTGTCTCTCTCCCTCGGTTCCTGTGTCTCTCTCGGTCCTGGTGTCTCTCTTGGTCCCTGTGTCTCTCTCTCGGTCCCTGTGACTCTCTCTCGGTCCCTGTCTCTCACTCGGTCCCTGTGACTCGCTCAGTCCTTCTGTCTCTCACTCAGTCCTTGTGTCTCTCACTCGGTCCCTGTGTCTCTCTCGGTCCCTGTGTCTCTCTCGGTCCCTCTGTCTCTCTCGGTCCCTGTGTCTCTCTCTCGGTCCCTGTTTCTCTCTGTCTCGGTCCCTGTGTCTCTCTCGGTCGCTGTGTCTCAATCGGTCCCTGTGTCTCTCTCGGTCCCTGTGTCTCTCTCTCGGTCCCTGTGTCTCTCTGTCTCGGTCCCTGTGTCTCTCTCGGTCGCTGTGTCTCAATCGATCCCTGTGTCTCTCTCTCAGTCCCTGTGTCTCTCTCTGTCACTGTGTCTCTCTCTAGGTCCTTGTGTCTCTCTCTCGGTCCCTGTCTCTCTCTCTCGTTCCCTGTGTCTCTCTCTAGGTCCTTGTGTCTCTCTCGGTCCCTGTGTCTCTCTCTCACGGTCCCTGTGTCTCACTCGGTCCCTGTGTCTCTCTCTCGGTCTCTGTCTCTCTCTCTCGGTCCCTGTCTCTCTCTCTCGGTCACTCTGTTTCTCTCGGTCCCTGTGTCTCTCTCTCGGTCCCTGTGTCCCTCTCAGTCCCTGTGTCTCTCTCTCAGTCCCTGTGTCTCTCATTCGGTCCCTGTGTCTCTCTCTCTCCCAGTCCCTGTGTCTCTCTCAGTCACTGTCTCTCTCTCGGTCCCTGTGTCTCTCTCTCTCGGTCCCTCTGTCTCTCTCGGTC
Organism: Prionace glauca; assembly: GCA_037974335.1. NCBI lineage: Eukaryota > Metazoa > Chordata > Chondrichthyes > Carcharhiniformes > Carcharhinidae > Prionace > Prionace glauca. Next base: position 153,839 of record JBBMRE010000201.1, read on the forward strand.
CCTCTGTCTCTCTCTCGCTCCCTGTCTTTCCCTCTCGGACGATTGTGTCTCTCTCTCGGTCCCTGTGTCTCACTCGGTCCCTCTGTCTCTCACTCGGTCACTGTCTATCTCTCTCGGTCCCTGTGACTCGCTCAGTCCCTGTGTCTCTCTCTCGGTCCCTGTGTCTCTCTCACTCGGTCCCTGTGTCTCTCTCTCAGTCCCTGTGACTCTCTCGGTCCCTGTGTCTCTCTCTAGGTCCTTGTGTCTCTCTCGGTCCCTGTGTCTCTCTCTCTCTCGGTCCCTGTGTCTCACTCGGTCCCTGTCACTCTCTCGGTCCCTGTGTCTCTCTCTCGGTCCCTGTCTCTCTCTCTCGGTCCCTGTGTCTCTCTCTCGGTCCCTGTGTCCCTCTCGGTCCCTGTGTCTCTCTCTCTCGGTCCCTGTGTCTCTCACTCGGTCCCTGTGTCTCTCTCTCCCAGTCCCTGTGTCTCTCTCGGTCACTGTCTCTCTCTCGGTCCCTGTGTCTCTCTCGGTCCCTGTGTCTCTCTCTCGGTCCCTGTGTCTCTCTCGGTCCCTGTGTCTCTCTCTCGCTCCCTGTCTTTCTCTCTCGGACGATTGTGTCTCTCTCTCGGTCCCTGTGTCTCACTCAGTCCCTCTGTCTCTCACTCGGTCCCTGTCTCTCTCTTGGTCCCTGTGTCTCACTCGATCCCTGTCTCTCTCTCTCTCAGATTCAGTGTCTCTGTCGGTCCCTGTGTCTCTCTCTCGGTCCCTGTGACTCTCTAGGTCCCTGTGTCTCACTCTAGATCCTTGTGTCTCTCTCGGTCCCTGTGTCTCTCTCTCTCGGTCCCTGTGTCTCTCTCGGTCCCTGTGTCTCTCTCTCGCTCCCTGTGTTTCTCTCTCGGACGATTGTGTCTCTCTCTCGGTCCCTGTGTCTCGCTCTAGGTCCTTGTGTCTCTCTCGGTCCCTGTGTCTCTCTCTCTCGGTCCCTGTGTCTTTCTCTCTCGGTCCCTGTCACTCTCTCGGTCCCTGTGAATCAATCGGTCCCTCTGTCTCTCACTCGGTCACTGTCTCTCTCTCGGTCCCTGTGTCTCTCTCACTCAGTCCCTGTCTCTCTCTCTCAGTTTCAGTGTCTCTCTCAGTCCCTGTGACTCTCTCGGTCCCTGTGTCTCTCTTTAGGTCCTTGTGTCTCTCTCTGTCCCTGTGTCTCTCTCTTGCTCCCTGTGTCTTTCTCGGTCCCTGTGTCTCACTCGGTCCCTGTGTCTCTCTCTCAGTCCCTGTGTCTCTCTATCTGTCCCTGTGTCTCTCTCTCGGTCCCTGTGACTCTCTCGGTACCTGTGTCTCTCTCTAGGTCCTTGTGTCTCTCTCGGTCCCTGTGTCTCTCTCTCTCAGTCCCTGTGTCTCTCTCTCTCTGTCCCTGTGTCTCTCTCTCGGTCCCTGTGACTCTCTCGGTACCTGTGTCTCTCTCGGTCTCTGTGTCTCTCTCTCTCAGTCCCTGTGCCTCTCTCTCTGTCCCTGTGTCTCTCTCTCGGTCCTTGTGTCTCTCTCGGTCCCTGTGTCTCTCTCTGGATCCCTGTGTCTCTCTCTCGGTCCCTGTGCCTCACTCGGTCCCTGTCACTCTCTCGGTCCCTGTGTCTCTCTCTCGGTCCCTGTGTCTCATTCGGTCCCTGTGTCTCTCTCTCTCGGTCCCTGTGTCTCTCTCTCTCAGTCACTGTCTCTCTCCCTCGGTTCCTGTGTCTCTCTCGGTCCTGGTGTCTCTCTTGGTCCCTGTGTCTCTCTCTCAGTCCCTGTGTCTCTCTCTCAGTCCCTGTGACTCTCTCTGTCCCTGTGTCTCTCTCTCGGTCCCTGTGTCTCTCTCGGTCCCTGTCTCTCTCTCTCGGTCCCTGTGTCTCTCTCTGTCCCTGTGTCTCTCTCTCGGTCCCTGTGTCTCTCTCGGTCCCTGTGCCTCTCTCTCGGTCCCCTGTGTCTCTCTCTCTCGGTCACTGTCTCTCTCTCGGACCCTGTGACTCTCTCAGTCCCTGTGTCTCTCTCGGTCCCTGTGTCTCTCTCTGGATCCCTGTGTCACTCTCTCGGTCCCTGTGTCTCACTCGGTCCCTGTGTCTCTCTCCCTCGGTTCCTGTGTCTCTCTCGGTCCTGGTGTCTCTCTTGGTCCCTGTGTCTCTCTCTCAGTCCCTGTGTCTCTCTCTCAGTCCCTGTGTCTCTCTCGGTCCCTGTGTCTCTCTCTCGGTCCCTGTGACTCTCTCTCGGTCCCTGTCTCTTTCTCGGTTCCTGTGACTCGCTCAGTCCTTCTGTCTCTCACTCAGTCCTTGTGTCTCTCACTCGGTCCCTGTGTCTCTCTGTCTCGGTCCCTGTGTCTCTCTCGGTCGCTGTGTCTCCATCGGTCCCTGTGTCTCTCGAGTCCCTGTGTCTCTCTCGGTCGCTGTGTCTCTCTCGGTCCCTGTGTCTCTCTCGGTCCCTGTGTCTCAATCGGTCCCTGTGTCTCTCTTGGTCCCTGTGTCTCTCTGTCTCGGTCCCTGTGTCTCTCTCTCGGTCCCTGTGTCTCTCTCGGTCCCTGTGTCTCTCTTTCGGTCCCTGTGTCTCTCTCTCTCGGTCCCTGTGACTCTCTCGGTACCTGTGTCTCTCTCTGGGTCCCTGTGTCTCTCTCTAGGTCCTTGTGTCTCTCTCGGTCCCTGTGTCTCTCTCTAGGTCCTTGTGTCTCTCTCGGTCCCTGTGTCTCTCTCTCGGTCCCTGTGTCTCTCTCGGTCGCTGTGTCTCACTCGGTCCCTGTCACTCTCTCCTTCCCTGTGTCTCATTCGGTCCCTGTGTCTCTCTCTCTCGGACCCTGTCTCTCTCCCTCGGTCCCTGTGTCTCACTCGGTCCCTGTGTCTCTCTCCCTCGGTCCCTGTATCTCACTCGGTCCCTGTGTCTCTCTCCCTCGGTTCCTGTGTCTCTCTCGGTCCCGGTGTCTCTCTCACCCCTGTGTCTCTCTCGGTCCTGGTGTCTCTCTTGGTCCCTGTGTCTCTCTCTCGGTCCCTGTGACTCTCTCTCGGTCCCTGTCTCTCTCTCGGTCCCTGTGACTCGCTCAGTCCTTCTGTCTCTCACTCAGTCCTTGTGTCTCTCACTGGGTCCCTGTGTCTCTCTCGGTCCCTGTGTCTCTCTCGGTCGCTGTGTCTCAATCGGTCCCTGTGTCTCTCTCGGACCCTGTGTCTCACTCTCACCCCTGTGTCTCACTCGGTCCCTGTGTCTGCTCGGTCCCTGTGTCTCCCTCTCGGTCCCTGTGTCTCTCTCGGTCCTTGTGTCTCTCTCTCGGTCCCTGTGCCTCTCTCAGTCACTGTCTCTCTCAGTCCCTGTGTCTCACTCGGTCCCTGTGATTCTCTCGGTCCCTGTGTCTCTCTCACTCGGTCCCTGTGTCTCTCTCGGTCCCTGTGTCTCTCTCTCGGTCCCTGTGTGTCTCTCTCCCAGTACCTGTGTCTCTCTCGGTCACTGTTTCTCTCTCGGTCCCTGTGTCTCTCTCGGTCTCTGTGTCTCACTCGGTCCCTGTGTCTCTCTCGGACCCTGTGTATCTCTCTCGGTCCCTGTGTCTCTCTCCCGGTCCCTGTGTCTCTCTCGGTCACTGTTTCTCTCTCGGTCTCTGTGTCTCACTCGGTCCCTGTGTCTCTCTCGGTCCCTGTGACTCTCTCGGTCCCTGTGTCTCTCTCTCGGTCCCTGTGACTCGCTCAGTCCCTGTGTCTCTCACTCGGTCCCTGTGTGTCTCTCTCGGTCCCTGTGTCTCTCTCCCGGTCCCTGTGTCTCTCTCGGTCCCTGTGACTCGCTCAGTCCCTGTGTCTCTCACTCGGTCCCTGTGTATCTCTCTCGGTCCCTGTGTCTCTCTCTCGGTCCCTGTGTCTCTCTCGGTCCCTGTGACTCGCTCAGTCCCTGTGTCTCTCACTCGGTCCCTGTGTGTCTCTCTTGGTCCCTGTGTCTCTCTCTCGGTCCCTGTCTCTCTCTCGGTCGCTGTGTCTCTCTCGGTCCCTGTGTCTCTCTCGGTCCCTGTGTCTCTCTCCCGGTCCCAGTGTCTCTCTCGGTCACTGTTTCTCTCTCGGTCGCTGTGTCTCTCTCGGTCCCTGTGTCTCTCTCGGTCCCTGTGTCTCAATCGGTCCCTGTGTCTCTCTCGGTCTCTGTGTCTCTCTAGGTCGCTGTGTCTCTCTCGGTCCCTGTGTCTCTCTCGGTCCCTGTGTCTCAATCGGTCCCTGTGTCTCTCTTGGTCCCTGTGTCTCTCTGTCTCGGTCCCTGTGTCTCTCTTTCGGTCCCTGTGTCTCTCTGTCTCGGTCCCTGTGTCTCTCTTTCGGTCCCTGTGTCTCTCTCTCTCGGTCCCTGTGACTCTCTCGGTACCTGTGTCTCTCTCTAGGTCCTTGTTTCTCTCTCGGTCCCTGTGTCTCTCTCTGGGTCCCTGTGTCTCTCTCGGTCCCTGTGTCTCTCTCTCTCGGTCCTGTGTCTCACTCGGTCCCTGTCACTCTCTCGGTCCCTGTGTCTCATTCGGTCCCTGTGTCTCTTTCTCTCGGACCCTGTCTCTCTCCCTCGGTCCCTGTGTCTCACTCGGTCCCTGTGTCTCTCTTTCGGTCCCTGTGTCTCTCTCTCTCGGTCCCTGTGACTCTCTCGGTACCTGTGTCTCTCTCTAGGTCCTTGTGTCTCTCTCGGTCCCTGTGTCTCTCTTTCGGTCCCTGTGTCTCTCTCTCTCGGTCCCTGTGACTCTCTCGGTACCTGTGTCTCTCTCTAGTTCCTTGTATCTCTCTCGGTCCCTGTGTCTCTCTCTGGGTCCCTGTGTCTCTCTCGGTCCCTGTGTCTCTCTCTCTCGGTCCCTGTGTCTCACTCGGTCCCTGTCACTCTCTCGGTCCCTGTGTCTCATTCGGTCCCTGTGTCTCTCTCTCTCGGACCCTGTCTCTCTCCCTCGGTCCCTGTGTCTCACTCGGTTCCTGTGTCTCTCTCGGTCCCGGTGTCTCTCTCACCCCTGTGTCTCTCTCGGTCCTGGTGTCTCTCTTGGTCCCTGTGTCTCTCTCTCGGTCCCTGTGACTCTCTGTCGGTCACTGTCTCTCTCTCGGTCCCTGTGTCTCTCTCGGTCGCTGTGTCTCAATCGGTCCCTGTGTCTCTCTCTCGGTCCCTGTCTCTCTCTCTCGGTCCCTGTGTCTCTCTCGGTCGCTGTGTCTCAATCGGTCCCTGTGTCTCTCTCAGTCCCTGTGTCTCTCTCGGTCCCTGTGTCTCTTTTTCGGTCCCTGTGTCTCTCTCTAGGTCCTTGTGTCTCTCTCGGTCCCTGTGTCTCTCTCTCTCGGTCCCTGTGTCTCACTCGATCCCTGTGTCTCTCTCTCGGTCCCTGTCTCTCTCTCTCTCGGTCCCTGTCTCTCTCTCTCGGTCACTCTGTTTCCCTTGGTCCCTGTGTCTCTCTCTCGGTCCCTGTGTCCATCTCGGTCCCTGTGTCTCTCTCTCTCAGTCCCTGTGTCTCTCACTCGGTCCCTGTGTCTCTCTCTCCAGTCCCTGTGTCTCTCTCAGTCACTGTCTCTCTCTCGGTCCCTGTGTCTCTCTCTCTCGGTCCCTCTGTCTCTCTCGGTCCCTCTGTCTCTCTCTCGCTCCCTGTCTTTCCCTCTCGGACGATTGTGTCACTCTCTCGGTCCCTGTGTCTCACTCGGTCCCTCTGTCTCTCTCTCGCTCCCTGTCTTTCCCTCTCGGACGATTGTGTCTCTCTCTCGGTCCCTGTGTCTCACTCGGTCCCTCTGTCTCTCACTCGGTCACTGTCTCACTCTCGGTCCCTGTGTCTCTCTGTCTCGGTCCCTGTGTCTCTCTCGGTCCCTGTGTCTCTCTCGGTCGCTGTGTCTCTCTCGGTCCCTGTGTCTCTCTCGGTCCCTGTGTCTCTCTCGGTCCCTGTCACTCACTCGGTCCCTGTGTCCCTCTTGGTCCCTGTCTCTCTCTCTCGGTCCCTGTGCCTCTCTCTCAGTCCCTGTGTCTCTCTCGGTCCCTGTCTCTCTCTCTCGGTCCCTGTGACTCTCTCGGTACCTGTGTATCTCTCTAGGTCCTTGTGTCTCTCTCGGTCCCTGTGTCTCTCTCTGGGTCCCTGTGTCTCTCTCTCGGTCGCTGTGTCTCACTCGGTCCCTGTCACTCTCTGGGTCTCTGTGTCTCTCTCGGTCCCTGTGTCTCTCTCGGACACTGTCTCTCTCCCTCGGTCCCTGTGTCTCTCTCTCGGTCCCTGTGTCTCTCTCCCTCGGTTCCTGTGTCTCTCTCGGTCCTGGTGTCTCTCTTGGTCCCTGTGTCTCTCTCTCGGTCCCTGTGACTCTCTCTCGGTCCCTGTCTCTCACTCGGTCCCTGTGACTCGCTCAGTCCTTCTGTCTCTCACTCAGTCCTTGTGTCTCTCACTCGGTCCCTGTGTCTCTCTCGGTCCCTGTGTCTCTCTCGGTCCCTGTGTCTCTCTCGGTCCCTGTGTCTCTCTCTCGGTCCCTGTTTCTCTCTGTCTCGGTCCCGGTGTCTCTCTCGGTCGCTGTGTCTCAATCGGTCCCTGTGTCTCTCTCGGTCCCTGTGTCTCTCTCTCGGTCCCTGTGTCTCTCTGTCTCGGTCCCTGTGTCTCTCTCTGTCGCTGTGTCTCAATCGATCCCTGTGTCTCTCTCTCAGTCCCTGTGTCTCTCTCTGTCACTGTGTCTCTCTCTAGGTCCTTGTGTCTCTCTCTCGGTCCCTGTCTCTCTCTCTCGTTCCCTGTGTCTCTCTCTAGGTCCTTGTGTCTCTCTCTCGGTCCCTGTCTCTCTCTCTCGTTCCCTGTGTCTCTCTCTAGGTCCTTGTGTCTCTCTCGGTCCCTGTGTCTCTCTCTCACGGTCCCTGTGTCTCACTCGGTCCCTGTGTCTCTCTCTCGGTCTCTGTCTCTCTCTCTCGGTCCCTGTCTCTCTCTCTCGGTCACTCTGTTTCTCTCGGTCCCTGTGTCTCTCTCTCGGTCCCTGTGTCCCTCTCAGTCCCTGTGTCTCTCTCTCAGTCCCTGTGTCTCTCATTCGGTCCCTGTGTCTCTCTCTCTCCCAGTCCCTGTGTCTCTCTCAGTCACTGTCTCTCTCTCGGTCCCTGTGTCTCTCTCTCTCGGTCCTTCTGTCTCTCTCGGTCCCTCTGTCTCTCTCTCGCTCCCTGTCTTTCCCTCTCGGACGATTGTGTCTCTCTCTCGGTCCCTGTGTCTCGCTCAGTCCCTGTGTCTCTCTCTCGGTCCCTGTGTCTCTCTCACTCGGTCCCTGTGTCTCTCTCTCAGTCCCTATGACTCTCTCGGTCCCTGTGTCTCTCTCTAGGTCCTTGTGTCTCTCTCGGTCCCTGTGTCTCTCTCTCTCTCGGTCCCTGTGTCTCACTCGGTCCCTGTCACTCTCTCGGTCCCTGTGTCTCTCTCTCGGTCCCTGTCTCTCTCTCTCGGTCCCTGTGTCTCTCTCTCGGTCCCTGTGTCCCTCTCGGTCCCTGTGTCTCTCTCTCGGTCCCTGTGTCTCTCACTCGTTCCCTGTGTCTCTCTCTCCCAGTCCCTGTGTCTCTCTCGGTCACTGTCTCTCTCTCGGTCCCTGTGTCTCTCTCGGTCCCTGTGTCTCTCTCTCGGTCCCTGTGTCTCTCTCAGTCCCTGTGTCTCTCTCGGTCCCTGTCTCTCTCTCGGTCCCTGTGTCTCTCTGTCGGTCCCTGCCTCTCTCTCTCGGTCCCTGTGTCTCTCTCTCAGTCCCTGTGTCCCTCTCGGTCCCTGTGTCTCTCTCTCTCGGTCCCTGTGTCTCTCACTCGGTCCCTGTGTCTCTCTCTCCCAGTCCCTGTGTCTCTCTCGGTCACTGTCTCTCTCTCGGTCCCTGTGTCTCTCTCGGTCCCTGTGTCTCTCTCTCGGTCCCTGTGTCTCTCTCGGTCCCTGTGTCTCTCTCTCGCTCCCTGTCTTTCTCTCTCGGACGATTGTGTCTCTCTCTCGGTCCCTGTGTCTCACTCAGTCCCTCTGTCTCTCACTCGGTCCCTGTCTCTCTCTTGGTCCCTGTGTCTCACTCTCTCAGATTCAGTGTCTCTGTCGGTCCCTGTGTCTCTCTCTCGGTCCCTGTGACTCTCTAGGTCCCTGTGTCTCACTCTAGATCCTTGTGTCTCTCTCGGTCCCTGTGTCTCTCTCTCTCGGTCCCTGTGTCTCTCTCGGTCCCTGTGTCTCTCTCTCGCTCCCTGTGTTTCTCTCTCGGACGATTGTGTCTCTCTCTCGGTCCCTGTGTCTCGCTCTAGGTCCTTGTGTCTCTCTCGGTCCCTGTGTCTCTCTCGGTCCCTGTGTCTCTCTCTCGGTTCCTGTCTCTGTCTCGTTCCCTGTGTCTCTCCCGGTCCCTGTCTCTCTGTCGGTCCCTGTGTCTCTCTCTAGGTCCTTGTATCTCTCTCGGTCCCTGTGTCTCTCTCTCTCGGTCCCCGTGTCTCTCACTCGGTCCCTGTGTCTCTCTCTCCCAGTCCCTGTGTCTCTCTCGGTCACTGTCTCTCTCTCGGTCCCTGTGTCTCTCTCTCTCGGTCCCTCTGTCTCTCTCGGTACCTCTGTCTCTCTCTCGCTCCCTGTCTTTCCCTCTCGGACGATTGTGTCTCTCTCTCGGTCCCTGTGTCTCACTCGGTCCCTCTGTCTCTCACTCGGTCACTGTCTCTCTCTCTCGGTCCCTGTGACTCGCTCAGTCCCTGTGTCTCTCTCTCGGTCCCTGTGTCTCTCTCACTCGGTCCCTGTCTCTCTCTCTCAGTTTCAGTGTCTCTGTCAGTCCCTGTCTCTCTCTCTCAGTCCCTGTGACTCTCTCGGTCCCTGTGTCTCTCTCTAGGTCCTTGTGTCTCTCTCGGTCCCTGTGTCTCTCTCTCTCTCGGTCCCTGTGTCTCTCTCGGTCCCTGTCACTCTCTCTCGGTCCCTGTGTCTCTCTCTCGGTCCCTGTGACCCTCTCGATCCCTGTGTCTCTCTCTCGGTCCCTGTGTCTCTCACTCATTCCCTGTGTCTCTCTCTCCCAGTCCCTCTGTCTCTCTCGGTCCCTGTGTCTCTCTCTCGGTCCCTGTGTCTCTCTCGGTCCCTGTGTCTCTCTCTCGGTCCCTGTGTCTCACTCTCGGTCCCTGTCTCTCTATCTCGGTCCCTGTGTCTCTCTCTCGGTCCCTGTCTCCCTCTCGGTCCCTGTCTCTCTCTCACTCGGTCCCTTACTCTCGCTCTCAGTTTCAGTGTCTCTGTCGGTCCCTGTGACTCTCTCTAGGTCCTTGTGTCTCTCTCGGTCCCTGTGTCTCTCTCTCTCGGTCCCTGTGTCTCACTCGGTCCCTGTCACTCTCTCGGTCCCTGTGTCTCTCTCTCGATCCCTGTCTCTCTCTCTCGGTCCCTGTCTCTCTCTCTCGGTCACTCTGTTTCTCTCGGTCCCTGTGTCTCTCTCTCGGTCCCTGTGTCCCTCTCGATCCCTGTGTCTCTCTCTCGGTCCCTGTGTCTCTCTCGGTCCCTGTGACTCTCTCTCGGTCTCTGTGTCTCTCTCTCGGTCCCTGTGTCCGCTCGGTCCCTATGTATCCCTCTCAGTCCCTGTGTCTCTCTCGGTCCTTGTGTCTCTCTCTCGGTCGCTGTGTCTCTCTCTCCCTCAGTCCCTGTGTCTCTCTCGGTCAATGTCTCTCTCGGTCCCTGTGTCTCTCTCGGTCCCTGTGTCTCTCTCAGTCCCTGTGTCTCACTCGGTGCCTGTGTCTCTCTCGTTCCTTGTGTCTCTCTCTCGGTCCCTGTGTCTCTCGCGGTCTCTGTGTCTCACTCGGTCACTGTGTCTCTCTCGGTCCCGGTGTCTCTCTCGGTCCCTGTGTCTCTCTCTTGCTCCCTGTGTCTTTCTCGGTCCCTGTGTCTGCCCGGTCCCTGTCTCTCTCTCTCAGTCCCTGTGTCTCTCTCTCGGTCCTTGTGTCTCTCTCTCGGTCCCTGTGTCTCCCTCGGTCCGTGTGTCTCACTCGTTCCCTGTGTCTCTCTCGGTCCCTGTATCTCTCTCTCACCCCTGTGTCTTTCTCGGTCCTGGTGTCTCTATTGGTCCCTGTGTCTCTCTCTCTCAGTCCCTGTGTCTCTCTCTCAGTCCCTGTGTCTCTCTCTCGTTGCCTGTGTCTCTCTCTCTCAGTCCCTGTGTCTCTCTCTCAGTCCCTGTGTCTCTCTCTCAGTCCCTGTGTCTCACTCGGTCCCTGTGTCTCTCTCTCGGTCGCTGTGTCTCTCTCTCCCTCAGTCCCTGTGTCTCTCTCGGTCCCTGTGTCTCTCTCGGTCCCTGTGTCTCTCTCAGTCCCTGTGTCTCACTCGGTGCCTGTGTCTCTCTCGGTCCTTGTGTCTCTCTCTCGGTCCCTGTGTCTCTCTCTCCCAGTCCCTGTGTCTCTCTCGGTCACTGTCTCTCTCTCGGTCTCTGTGTCTCACTCGGTCACTGTGTCTCTCTCGGTCCCGGTGTCTCTCTCGGTCCCTGTGTCTCTCTCTTGCTCCCTGTGTCTTTCTCGGTCCCTGTGTCTCTCCCGGTCCCTGTCTCTCTCTCTCAGTCCCTGTGTCTCTCTCTCGGTCCTTCTGTCTCTCTCTCGATCCCTGTGTCTCCCTCGGTCCGTGTGTCTCACTCGTTCCCTGTGTCTCTCTCGGTCCCTGTATCTCTCTCTCACCCCTGTGTCTCTCTCGGTCCTGGTGTCTCTCTTGGTCCCTGTGTCTCTCTCTCTCAGTCCCTGTGTCTCTCTCTCGTTGCCTGTGTCTCTCTCTCTCAGTCCCTGTGTCTCTCTCTCAGTCCCTGTGTCTCTCTCTCAGTTCCTGTGTCTCTCTCTCGGTCCCTGTCTCTCTCTCGGTCCCTGTTTCTCTCTCTCGGTCTCTGTGTCTCTCTCTCGGTCCCTGTGCCTGCTATGTCCCTCTGTCTCCCTCTCGGTCCCTGTGTCTCTCTCGGTCCCTGTGACACGCTCAGTCCCTCTGTCTCTCTCTCGGTCCTTGTGTCTCTCTCTCGGTCCCTGTGTCTCTCAATCAGTAACTGTGTCTCTCTTGTTCCCTGTGTCTCTCTCTCGGTCCCTGTGTCTCTCTCGCGGTCTCTGTGTCTCTCTCTCGGTCCCTGTGTCTCTCTCTCGGTCCCTGTGTCTCTCTCTCGGTCCCTGTGTCTCTCAATCAGTAACTGTGTCTCTCTTGTTCCCTGTGTCTCTCTCTCGGTCCCTGTGTCTCTCTCGCGGTCTCTGTGTCTCTCTCTCGGTCCCTGTGTCTGCTTGGTCCCTGTGTCTCCCTCTCGGTCCCTGTGTCTCTCTCGGTCCTTGTGTATCTCTCTCGGTCGCTGTCTCTCTCTCTCTCTCAGTCCCTGTGTCTCTCTCGGTCACTGTCTCTCTCTAGCTCATTGTGTCTCTCTCAGTCCCTGTGCCACTCTCGGTCACTGTCTCTCTCAGTCCATGTGTCTCACTCGGTCCCTGTGATTCTCTTGGTCCTTGTGTCTCTCTCTCGGTCCCTGTGTCTCTCTCTCCCAGTCCCTGTGTCTCTCTCGGTCACTGTTTCTCTCTCGGTCCCTGTGTCTCTCTCGGTCTCTGTGTCTCACTCGGTCCCTGTGTCTCTCTCGGTCCCTTTGTCTCTCTCTCGGTCCCTGTGTCTCTCTCTCGGTCCCTGTGTCTCTCTCGGTCCCTGTGACTCGCTCAGTCCCTGTGTCTCTCACTCGGTCCCTGTGTGTCTCTCTCGGTCCCTGTGTCTCTCTCCCCCGGTCCCTGTCTCTCTCTCGGTCCCTGTGTCTCTCTCGGACCCGGTGACTCGCTCAGTCCCTGTGTCTCCCTCTCTCGGTCCCTGTGTCTCTCTCGGACGCTGTGTCTCACTCGGTCCCTGTGTCTCGCTCGGTCCCTGTGTCTCTCTCGGTCCTTGTGTCTCTCTCTCTCAGTCCCTGTGTCTTTCTCTCTCAGTCCCTGTGTCTCTCCCTCGGTCCCTGTGTCTCTCTCGGTCCCTGTGTCTCTCTCGGTCCCTGTGTCTCACTCGGTCCCTGTGTCTCTCTCGGTCCTTGTGTCTCTCTCTCGGTCCCTGTGTTTCTCTCTTTCAGTCCCTGTGTCTCTCTCGGTCACTGTCTCTCTCTCAGTCCCTGTGACTCTCTCGGTCCCTGTGTCTCTCTCGGTCCCTGTGTCTCTCACTCGGTCCCTGTCTCTCTCTCGGTCCCTGTGTCTCTCTCTAGGTCCTTGTGTCTCTCTCGGTCCCTGTGTCTATCTCTGGGTCCCTGTGTCTCACTCGGTCCCTGTCACTCTCTCGGTCCCTGTGTCTCAATCAGTCCCTGTGTCTCTCTCTCGGTCCCTGTGTCTCTCTCTCGGTCCCTGTGTCTCTCACTCGGTACCTGTCTCTGTCTCGGTCCCTGTGTCTGTCTCTCGGTCCCTGTGTCTCTCACTCAGTACCTTTGTCTCTCTTGTTCCCTGTGTCTCTCTCTCTCGGTCCCTGTGTCTCTCTCTAGGTCCTTGTGTCTCTCTCGGTCCCTGTGTCTATCTCTGGGTCCCTGTGTCTCACTCGGTCCCTGTCACTCTCTCGGTCCCTGTGTCTCAATCAGTCCCTGTGTCTCTCTCCCGGTCCCTGTCTCTCTCTCTCAGTCCCTGTGTCTCTCTCTCGGTCCCTGTCACTCTCTCGGTCCCTGTGTCTCAATCAGTCCCTGTGTCTCTCTCCCGGTCCCTGTCTCTCTCTCTCAGTCCCTGTGTCTCTCTCTCGGTCCCTGTGACTCTCTCGGTCCCTGTGTCTCTCTATAGGTCCTTGTGTCTCTCACGGTCCCTGTGTCGCTCTCTGGGTCCCTGTGTCTCTCTCTCAGTCCCTGTGACTCTCTCAGTCCCTGTGTTTCTCTCTCGGTCCCTGTGTCTCTCTCCCTCGGTCCCTGTGTCTCTCTCGGTCCCTGTGTCTCCCTCGGTCCCTGTGTCTCTCTCGGTCCTGGTGTCTCTCTTGGTCCCTGTGTCGCTCTCTCAGTCCCTGTGTCTCTCTCTCAGTCCCTGTGTCTCTCTCTCGGTGCCTGTGTCTCTCTCTCGGTCCCTGTGACTCTCTCAGTCTCTGTGTCTCTCTCTCGGTGACTGTGTCTCTCTCTCGGTCCCTGCCTCTCTCTCGGTCCCTGTGACTCGCTCAGTCCCTGTCTCTCACTCGGTCACTGTATCTCTCCCTTGGTCCCTGTGTCTTTCTCGGTCCCTGTCTGTCTCTCGGTCCCTGTGTCTCAATCGGTCCCTGTGTCTCCCTCTCACCCCTGTGTCTCACTCGGTCCCTGTGTCTCTCTCAGTCATTTGTGTCTCTCTCTCTCAGTCCCTGTGTCTCTCTCGGTCACTGTCTCTCTCTCGGCCCCTGTGTCTCTCTCGGTCCCTGTCTCTCTCTCGGTCCCTGTGACTCGCTCAGTCCCTGTGTCTCTCTTTGTCCCTGTGTCTCTCTCAGTCCCTGTGTCTCTCTCGGTCCCTGTGTCTCTCTCTCGGTCCCTGTGTCTCTCTCTCTCGGTCCCTGTGTCTCTCTCGGTCCCTGTGTCTCTCTCGTTCGCTGTGTCTCTCTCGGTCCCTGTGTCTCTCTCGGTCCCTGTGTCTCTCTCGGTCCCTGTCACTCACTCGGTCCCTGTGTCCCTCTTGGTCCCTGTCTCTCTCTCTCGGTCCCTGTGCCTCTCTCTCAGTCCCTGTGTCTCTCTCGGTCCCTGTCTCTCTCTCTCGGTCCCTGTGACTCTCTCGGTACCTGTGTCTCTCTCTAGGTCCTTGTGTCTCTCTCGGTCCCTGTGTCTCTCTCTGGGTCCCTGTGTCTCTCTCTCGGTCGCTGTGTCTCACTCGGTCCCTGTCACTCTCTGGGTCCCTGTGTCTCTCTCGGTCCCTGTGTCTCTCTCGGACACTGTCTCTCTCCCTCGGTCCCTGTGTCTCTCTCTCGGTCCCTGTGTCTCTCTCCCTCGGTTCTTGTGTCTCTCTCGGTCCTGGTGTCTCTCTTGGTCCCTGTGTCTCTCTCTCGGTCCCTGTGACTCTCTCTCGGTCCCTGTCTCTCACTCGGTCCCTGTGACTCGCTCAGTCCTTCTGTCTCTCACTCAGTCCTTGTGTCTCTCACTCGGTCCCTGTGTCTCTCTCGGTCCCTGTGTCTCTCTCGGTCCCTGTGTCTCTCTCGGTCCCTGTGTCTCTCTCTCGGTCCCTGTTTCTCTCTGTCTCGGTCCCTGTGTCTCTCTCGGTCGCTGTGTCTCAATCGGTCCCTGTGTCTCTCTCGGTCCCTGTGTCTCTCTCTCGGTCCCTGTGTCTCTCTGTCTCGGTCCCTGTGTCTCTCTCGGTCGCTGTGTCTCAATCGATCCCTGTGTCTCTCTCTCAGTCCCTGTGTCTCTCTCTGTCACTGTGTCTCTCTCTAGGTCCTTGTGTCTCTCTCTCGGTCCCTGTCTCTCTCTCTCGTTCCCTGTGTCTCTCTCTAGGTCCTTGTGTCTCTCTCGGTCCCTGTGTCTCTCTCTCACGGTCCCTGTGTCTCACTCGGTCCTGTGTCTCTCTCTCGGTCTCTGTCTCTCTCTCTCGGTCCCTGTCTCTCTCTCTCGGTCACTCTGTTTCTCTCGGTCCCTGTGTCTCTCTCTCGGTCCCTGTGTCCCTCTCAGTCCCTGTGTCTCTCTCTCAGTCCCTGTGTCTCTCATTCGGTCCCTGTGTCTCTCTCTCTCCCAGTCCCTGTGTCTCTCTCAGTCACTGTCTCTCTCTCGGTCCCTGTGTCTCTCTCTCTCGGTCCTTCTGTCTCTCTCGGTCCCTCTGTCTCTCTCTCGCTCCCTGTCTTTCCCTCTCGGACGATTGTGTCTCTCTCTCGGTCCCTGTGTCTCACTCGGTCCCTCTGTCTCTCACTCGGTCACTGTCTATCTCTCTCGGTCCCTGTGACTCGGTCAGTCCCTGTGTCTCTCTCTCGGTCCCTTTGTCTCTCTCACTCGGTCCCTGTGTCTCTCTCTCAGTCCCTGTGACTCTCTCGGTCCCTGTGTCTCTCTCTAGGTCCTTGTGTCTCTCTCGGTCCCTGTGTCTCTCTCTCTCTCGGTCCCTGTGTCTCACTCGGTCCCTGTCACTCTCTCGGTCCCTGTGTCTCTCTCTCGGTCCCTGTCTCTCTCTCTCGGTCCCTGTGTCTCTCTCTCGGTCCCTGTGTCCCTCTCGGTCCCTGTGTCTCTCTCTCGGTCCCTGTGTCTCTCACTCGTTCCCTGTGTCTCTCTCTCCCAGTCCCTGTGTCTCTCTCGGTCACTGTCTCTCTCTCGGTCCCTGTGTCTCTCTCGGTCCCTGTGTCTCTCTCTCGGTCCCTGTGTCTCTCTCGGTCCCTGTGTCTCTCTCGGTCCCTGTCTCTCTCTCGGTCCCTGTGTCTCTCTGTCGGTCCCTGCCTCTCTCTCTCGGTCCCTGTGTCTCTCTCTCGGTCCCTGTGTCCCTCTCGGTCCCTGTGTCTCTCTCTCTCGGTCCCTGTGTCTCTCACTCGGTCCCTGTGTCTCTCTCTCCCAGTCCCTGTGTCTCTCTCGGTCACTGTCTCTCTCTCGGTCCCTGTGTCTCTCTCGGTCCCTGTGTCTCTCTCTCGGTCCCTGTGTCTCTCTCGGTCCCTGTGTCTCTCTCTCGCTCCCTGTCTTTCTCTCTCGGACGATTGTGTCTCTCTCTCGGTCCCTGTGTCTCACTCAGTCCCTCTGTCTCTCACTCGGTCCCTGTCTCTCTCTTGGTCCCTGTGTCTCACTCGATCCCTGTCTCTCTCTCTCTCAGATTCAGTGTCTCTGTCGGTCCCTGTGTCTCTCTCTCGGTCCCTGTGACTCTCTAGGTCCCTGTGTCTCACTCTAGATCCTTGTGTCTCTCTCGGTCCCTGTGTCTCTCTCTCTCGGTCCCTGTGTCTCTCTCGGTCCCTGTGTCTCTCTCTCGCTCCCTGTGTTTCTCTCTCGGACGATTGTGTCTCTCTCTCGGTCCCTGTGTCTCGCTCTAGGTCCTTGTGTCTCTCTCGGTCCCTGTGTCTCTCTCTCTCGGTCCCTGTGTCTTTCTCTCTCGGTCCCTGTCACTCTCTCGGTCCCTGTGAATCAATCGGTCCCTCTGTCTCTCACTCGGTCACTGTCTCTCTCTCGGTCCCTGTGTCTCTCTCACTCAGTCCCTGTCTCTCTCTCTCAGTTTCAGTGTCTCTCTCAGTCCCTGTGACTCTCTCGGTCCCTGTGTCTCACTCTCTCGGTCCCTGTGTCCCTCTTGGTCCCTGTGTCTCTCTCTCAGTCCCTGTGTCTCTCTCTCGGTGCCTGTGTCTCTCTCTCGGTCCCTGTGAGTCTCTCAGTCCCTGTGTCTCTGTTGGTCCCTGTCTCTCTCTCGGTCCCTGTGTCTCTCACTCGGTCCCTGTCTCTCTCTCGGTCCCTGTGACTCGCTCAGTCCCTGTGTCTCTCTCTCGGTCCCTGTGTCTCTCACTCGGTCCCTGTGTCTCTCTCTCGGACCATGTGTCTCTCTCCCTCGGTCCCTGTCTCTCTCTCGGTCCCTGTGTCTCTCTCGGTCCCTGTGTCTCTCTCGGTCCCTGTGTCTCCCTCTCACCCCTGGGTCTCACTCGGTCCCTGTGTCTCTCTCGGTCCCTGTGTCTCTCTCTCGGTTCCTGTCTCTGTCTCGTTCCCTGTGTCTCTCCCGGTCCCTGTCTCTCTGTCGGTCCCTGTGTCTCTCTCTAGGTCCTTGTATCTCTCTCGGTCCCTGTGTCTCTCTCTCTCGGTCCCCGTGTCTCTCACTCGGTCCCTGTGTCTCTCTCTCCCAGTCCCTGTGTCTCTCTCGGTCACTGTCTCTCTCTCGGTCCCTGTGTCTCTCTCTCTCGGTCCCTCTGTCTCTCTCGGTACCTCTGTCTCTCTCTCGCTCCCTGTCTTTCCCTCTCGGACGATTGTGTCTCTCTCTCGGTCCCTGTGTCTCACTCGGTCCCTCTGTCTCTCACTCGGTCACTGTCTCTCTCGGTCCCTGTGACTCGCTCAGTCCCTGTGTCTCTCTCTCGGTCCCTGTGTCTCTCTCACTCGGTCCCTGTCTCTCTCTCTCAGTTTCAGTGTCTCTGTCAGTCCCTGTCTCTCTCGCTCAGTCCCTGTGACTCTCTCGGTCCCTGTGTCTCTCTCTAGGTCCTTGTGTCTCTCTCGGTCCCTGTGTCTCTCTCTCTCTCGGTCCCTGTGTCTCTCTCGGTCCCTGTCACTCTCTCTCGGTCCCTGTGTCTCTCTCTCGGTCCCTGTGACCCTCTCGATCCCTGTGTCTCTCTCTCGGTCCCTGTGTCTCTCACTCATTCCCTGTGTCTCTCTCTCCCAGTCCCTGTGTCTCTCTCGGTCCCTGTGTCTCTCTCTCGGTCCCTGTGTCTCTCTCTCGATCCCTGTCTCTCTCTCTCGGTCCCTGTCTCTCTCTCTCGGTCACTCTGTTTCTCTCGGTCCCTGAGTCTCTCTCTCGGTCCCTGTGTCCCTCTCGATCCCTGTGTCTCTCTCTCGGTCCCTGTGTCTCTCACTCGGTCCCTGTGTCTCTCTCGGTCCTTGTGTCTCTCTCTCGGTCACTGTCTCTGTCTCAGTCCCTGAGTCTCTCTTGGTCCCTGTGTCAGCTCGGTCCCTGTGTCTCCATCTCGGTCCCTGTGTATCTCTCGGTCCTTGTGTCTCTTTCTCGGTCACTGGCTCTCTCTCGGTCCCTGTGTCTCTCTCGGTCCCTGTGACTCTCTCTCGGTCTCTGTGTCTCTCTCTCGGTCCCTGTGTCCGCTCGGTCCCTATGTATCCCTCTCAGTCCCTGTGTCTCTCTCGGTCCTTGTGTCTCTCTCTCGGTCGCTGTGTCTCTCTCTCCCTCAGTCCCTGTGTCTCTCTCGGTCAATGTCTCTCTCGGTCCCTGTGTCTCTCTCGGTCCCTGTGTCTCTCTCAGTCCCTGTGTCTCACTCGGTGCCTGTGTCTCTCTCGTTCCTTGTGTCTCTCTCTCGGTCCCTGTGTCTCTCGCGGTCTCTGTGTCTCACTCGGTCACTGTGTCTCTCTCGGTCCCGGTGTCTCTCTCGGTCCCTGTGTCTCTCTCTTGCTCCCTGTGTCTTTCTCGGTCCCTGTGTCTGCCCGGTCCCTGTCTCTCTCTCTCAGTCCCTGTGTCTCTCTCTCGGTCCTTGTGTCTCTCTCTCGGTCCCTGTGTCTCCCTCGGTCCGTGTGTCTCACTCGTTCCCTGTGTCTCTCTCGGTCCCTGTATCTCTCTCTCACCCCTGTGTCTTTCTCGGTCCTGGTGTCTCTATTGGTCCCTGTGTCTCTCTCTCTCAGTCCCTGTGTCTCTCTCTCAGTCCCTGTGTCTCTCTCTCGTTGCCTGTGTCTCTCTCTCTCAGTCCCTGTGTCTCTCTCTCAGTCCCTGTGTCTCTCTCTCAGTCCCTGTTTCTCACTCGGTCCCTGTGTCTCTCTCTCGGTTGCTGTGTCTCTCTCTCCCTCAGTCCCTGTGTCTCTCTCGGTCCCTGTGTCTCTCTCGGTCCCTGTGTCTCTCTCAGTCCCTGTGTCTCACTCGGTGCCTGTGTCTCTCTCGGTCCTTGTGTCTCTCTCTCGGTCCCTGTGTCTCTCTCTCCCAGTCCCTGTGTCTCTCTCGGTCACTGTCTCTCTCTCGGTCTCTGTGTCTCACTCGGTCACTGTGTCTCTCTCGGTCCCGGTGTCTCTCTCGGTCCCTGTGTCTCTCTCTTGCTCCCTGTGTCTTTCTCGGTCCCTGTGTCTCTCCCGGTCCCTGTCTCTCTCTCTCAGTCCCTGTGTCTCTCTCTCGGTCCTTCTGTCTCTCTCTCGATCCCTGTGTCTCCCTCGGTCCGTGTGTCTCACTCGTTCCCTGTGTCTCTCTCGGTCCCTGTATCTCTCTCTCACCCCTGTGTCTCTCTCGGTCCTGGTGTCTCTCTTGGTCCCTGTGTCTCTCTCTCTCAGTCCCTGTGTCTCTCTCTCGTTGCCTGTGTCTCTCTCTCTCAGTCCCTGTGTCTCTCTCTCAGTCCCTGTGTCTCTCTCTCAGTTCCTGTGTCTCTCTCTCGGTCCCTGTCTCTCTCTCGGTCCCTGTTTCTCTCTCTCGGTCTCTGTGTCTCTCTCTCGGTCCCTGTGCCTGCTATGTCCCTCTGTCTCCCTCTCGGTCCCTGTGTCTCTCTCGGTCCCTGTGACACGCTCAGTCCCTCTGTCTCTCTCGGTCCCTGTGTCTCTCTCTCGGTCCCTGTGTCTCTCTCTCGGTCCCTGTGTCTCTCAATCAGTAACTGTGTCTCTCTTGTTCCCTGTGTCTCTCTCTCGGTCCCTGTGTCTCTCTCGCGGTCTCTGTGTCTCTCTCTCGGTCCCTGTGTCTGCTTGGTCCCTGTGTCTCCCTCTCGGTCCCTGTGTCTCTCTCGGTCCTTGTGTATCTCTCTCGGTCGCTGTCTCTCTCTCTCTCTCAGTCCCTGTGTCTCTCTCGGTCACTGTCTCTCTCTAGCTCATTGTGTCTCTCTCAGTCCCTGTGCCACTCTCGGTCACTGTCTCTCTCAGTCCATGTGTCTCACTCGGTCCCTGTGATTCTCTTGGTCCTTGTGTCTCTCTCTCGGTCCCTGTGTCTCTCTCTCCCAGTCCCTGTGTCTCTCTCGGTCACTGTTTCTCTCTCGGTCCCTGTGTCTCTCTCGGTCTCTGTGTCTCACTCGGTCCCTGTGTCTCTCTCGGTCCCTTTGTCTCTCTCTCGGTCCCTGTGTCTCTCTCTCGGTCCCTGTGTCTCTCTCGGTCCCTGTGACTCGCTCAGTCCCTGTGTCTCTCACTCGGTCCCTGTGTGTCTCTCTCGGTCCCTGTGTCTCTCTCCCCCGGTCCCTGTCTCTCTCTCGGTCCCTGTGTCTCTCTCGGACCCGGTGACTCGCTCAGTCCCTGTGTCTCCCTCTCTCGGTCCCTGTGTCTCTCTCGGACGCTGTGTCTCACTCGGTCCCTGTGTCTCGCTCGGTCCCTGTGTCTCTCTCGGTCCTTGTGTCTCTCTCTCTCAGTCCCTGTGTCTTTCTCTCTCAGTCCCTGTGTCTCTCCCTCGGTCCCTGTGTCTCTCTCGGTCCCTGTGTCTCTCTCGGTCCCTGTGTCTCACTCGGTCCCTGTGTCTCTCTCGGTCCCTGTGTTTCTCTCTTTCAGTCCCTGTGTCTCTCTCGGTCACTGTCTCTCTCTCAGTCCCTGTGACTCTCTCGGTCCCTGTGTCTCTCTCGGTCCCTGTGTCTCTCACTCGGTCCCTGTCTCTCACTCGGTCCCTGTCTCTCTCTCGGTCCCTGTGTCTCTCTCTAGGTCCTTGTGTCTCTCTCGGTCCCTGTGTCTATCTCTGGGTCCCTGTGTCTCACTCGGTCCCTGTCACTCTCTCGGTCCCTGTGTCTCAATCAGTCCCTGTGTCTCTCTCTCGGTCCCTGTGTCTCTCTCTCGGTCACTGTGTTTCTCTCGGTCCCAGTGTCTCACTCTCGGTCCCTGTGTCTCTCACTCGGTACCTGTCTCTGTCTCGGTCCCTGTGTCTGTCTCTCGGTCCCTGTGTCTCTCACTCAGTACCTTTGTCTCTCTTGTTCCCTGTGTCTCTCTCTCTCGGTCCCTGTGTCTCTCTCTAGGTCCTTGTGTCTCTCTCGGTCCCTGTGTCTATCTCTGGGTCCCTGTGTCTCACTCGGTCCCTGTCACTCTCTCGGTCCCTGTGTCTCAATCAGTCCCTGTGTCTCTCTCCCGGTCCCTGTCTCTCTCTCTCAGTCCCTGTGTCTCTCTCTCGGTCCCTGTCACTCTCTCGGTCCCTGTGTCTCAATCAGTCCCTGTGTCTCTCTCCCGGTCCCTGTCTCTCTCTCTCAGTCCCTGTGTCTCTCTCTCGGTCCCTGTGACTCTCTCGGTCCCTGTGTCTCTCTATAGGTCCTTGTGTCTCTCACGGTCCCTGTGTCGCTCTCTGGGTCCCTGTGTCTCTCTCTCGGTCCCTGTGACTCTCTCAGTCCCTGTGTTTCTCTCTCGGTCCCTGTGTCTCTCTCCCTCGGTCCCTGTGTCTCTCTCGGTCCCTGTGTCTCCCTCGGTCCCTGTGTCTCTCTCGGTCCTGGTGTCTCTCTTGGTCCCTGTGTCGCTCTCTCAGTCCCTGTGTCTCTCTCTCAGTCCCTGTGTCTCTCTCTCGGTGCCTGTGTCTCTCTCTCGGTCCCTGTGACTCTCTCAGTCTCTGTGTCTCTCTCTCGGTGACTGTGTCTCTCTCTCGGTCCCTGCCTCTCTCTCGGTCCCTGTGACTCGCTCAGTCCCTGTCTCTCACTCGGTCACTGTATCTCTCCCTTGGTCCCTGTGTCTTTCTCGGTCCCTGTCTGTCTCTCGGTCCCTGTGTCTCAATCGGTCCCTGTGTCTCTCTGTCTCGGTCCATGTGTCTCTCTCGGTCCCTGTCTCTCTCTCGGTCCCTGTGTCTCAATCGGTCCCTGTGTCTCTCTCGGTCCCTGTGTCTCCCTCTCACCCCTGTGTCTCACTCGGTCCCTGTGTCTCTCTCAGTCATTTGTGTCTCTCTCTCTCAGTCCCTGTGTCTCTCTCGGTCACTGTCTCTCTCTCGGCCCCTGTGTCTCTCTCGGTCCCTGTCTCTCTCTCGGTCCCTGTGACTCGCTCAGTCCCTGTGTCTCTCTTTGTCCCTGTGTCTCTCTCAGTCCCTGTGTCTCTCTCGGTCCCTGTGTCTCTCTCTCGGTCCCTGTGTCTCTCTCTCTCGGTCCCTGTGTCTCTCTCCCTCGGTTCCTGTGTCTCCCTCTCACCCCTGTGTCTCACTCGGTCCCTGTGTTTCCCTCGTTCCCTGTGTCTCTCTCACAGTCCCTGTGTCCCTCTCGGTCCCTGAGTCTCACTCGGTCACTGTGTCTCACTCGGTCCCTGTGTCACTCTCTCGGTCCCTGTGTTTCTTTCGGTCACTGTGTTTCTCTCAGTCCCTGTGTCTCACTCGGTCACTGTCTCTCTCTCGGTCCCTGTGTCTCTCTCTTGCTCCCTGTGTCTTTCTCGGTCCCTGTGTCTCTCCCGGTCCCTGTGTCACTCTCTCGGTCCCTGTCTCTCTCTCTCGGTCCCTGTGTCTCTCTCTCGGTCCCTGTGTCTCTCTCGGTCACTGCGTCTCTCTCTTGCTCCCTGTGTCTTTCTCGGTCCCTGTGTCACTCTCTCGGTCCCTGTCTCTCTCTCTCGGTCCCTGTGTCTCTCTCTCGGTCCCTGTGACTCGCTCAGTCCCTGTGTCTCACTCGGAACCTGTGTCTCTCTCTCGGTCCATGTGTCTCCCTCGGTCCCTGTGTCTCTGTCTCGGTGCCTGTGTCTATCTCGGTCCCTGTGTCTCTGTCTCGGTGCCTGTATCTCTCTCTCGGTCCCTGTGTCTCTCTCGGTCCCTGTCTCTCTCTCGGTCCCTGTCACTATCTCAGTCCCTGTGTCTCTCTCAGTCCCTGTGTCTATCTCGGTCCCTGTGTCTCTGTCTCGGTGCCTGTATCTCTCTCTCGGTCCCTGTGTCTCTCTCGGTCCCTGTCTCTCTCTCGGTCCCTGTCACTATCTCAGTCCCTGTGTCTCTCTCGGTCCCTGTGTCTCTCTCTGTCCCTGTCTCTCTCTCTCGGTCCCTCTGCCTCTCTATCGGTCCCTGTGTCTCTCTCTCGGTCCCTGTGTCTATCTCTTGGTCCCTGTCTCTCTCTCGGTCCCTGTGTCTCTCTCTCGGTGCCTGTGTCTCTCTCTCGGTCCCTGTGTCTCTCTCTCTGTACCTGTGTCTCTCTCTCGGTCCCTGTGTCTCTCTCAGTCCCTGTGTCTCTCTAGGTATCTGTGTCTCTCTCTCGGTCCCTGTGTCTTTCTCTCGGTCCCTGTGTCTCTCTCGGTCCCTTTGACTCTCTCTCTCTCGGTCCCTGTGTCTCTCTCTCAGTCCCTGTCTCTCTCTCGGTCCCTGTGTCTCTCTCGGTCCCTCTGTCTCTCTCGGTCCCAGTGTCGCTCTCAGTCCCTCTGTCTCTCTCTCGGTCCCTGTCTCTCTCTCGGTCCCTGTCACTCTCTCAGTCGCTGTGTCTCACTCGGTCCCTGTCTCCCTCTCGGTCCCTGTGCCTCTCTCTAAGACCCTGTGTCTCTCTCTTGATCCCTGTGTCTCTCTCTCAGTCCCTGTATCTCTCTCGGTCCCTGTGTCTCTCTCGGTCCCTGTGTCTCTCTCGGTCCCTGTGCCTCTCTCTAAAACCCTGTGTCTCTCTCCCCGCCCTTGTGTCTCTCTCAGTCCCTGTATCTCTCTCGGTCCCTGTGTCTCTCTCGGTCCCTGTATCTCTCTGTCGGTCCCAGTGTCTCTCTCAGTCCCTGTTTCTCTCTCGGTCCCTGTGTGTCTCTCAGTCCCTGTGACTCTCTCTCGGTCCCTGTGTCTCTCTCTCTCGGTCCCTCTGCCTCTCTATCGGTCCCTGTGTCTCTCTCTCGGTCCCTGTGTCTCTCTCTTGGTCCCTGTCTCTCTCTCGGTCCCTGTGTCTCTCTCAGTCCCTGTGTCTCTCTCGGTACCTGTGTCTCTCTCTCGGTCCCTGTGTCTCTCTCAGTCCCTGTGTCTCTCTCGGTACCTGTGTCTCTCTCGGTCCCTGTGTCTCTCTCGGTCCCAGTGTCGCTCTCAGTCCCTCTGTCTCTCTCTCGGTCCCTGTCACTCTCTCAGTCCCTGTGTCTCACTCGGTCCCTGTCTCCCTCTCGGTCCCTGTGCCTCTCTCTAAGACACTGTGTCTCTCTCGGTCACTGTGTCTCTCTCTCGGTCCCTGTGTCTCTCTCAGTCCGTGTCTCTCTCGGTCCCTGTGTCTCTCTCTCGGTCCCTATGTCTCTCTCGGTCACTGTGTCTCTCTCTCGGTCCCTCTGTCTCTCTCGGTCCCTGTCTCTCTCTCGGTCCCTGTCACTCTCTCAGTCGCTGTGTCTCACTCGGTCCCTGTCTCCCTCTCGGTCCCTGTGCCTCTCTCTAAGACCCTGTGTCTCTCTCTTGATCCCTGTGTCTCTCTCTCAGTCCCTGTATCTCTCTCGGTCCCTGTGTCTCTCTCGGTCCCTGTGTCTCTCTCGGTCCCTGTGCCTCTCTCTAAAACCCTGTGTCTCTCTCCCCGCCCTTGTGTCTCTCTCAGTCCCTGTATCTCTCTCGGTCCCTGTGTCTCTCTCGGTCCCTGTATCTCTCTGTCGGTCCCAGTGTCTCTCTCAGTCCCTGTTTCTCTCTCGGTCCCTGTGTGTCTCTCAGTCCCTGTGACTCTCTCTCGGTCCCTGTGTCTCTCTCTCTCGGTCCCTCTGCCTCTCTATCGGTCCCTGTGTCTCTCTCTCGGTCCCTGTGTCTCTCTCTTGGTCCCTGTCTCTCTCTCGGTCCCTGTGTCTCTCTCAGTCCCTGTGTCTCTCTCGGTACCTGTGTCTCTCTCTCGGTCCCTGTGTCTCTCTCAGTCCCTGTGTCTCTCTCGGTACCTGTGTCTCTCTCGGTCCCTGTGTCTCTCTCGGTCCCAGTGTCGCTCTCAGTCCCTCTGTCTCTCTCTCGGTCCCTGTCACTCTCTCAGTCCCTGTGTCTCACTCGGTCCCTGTCTCCCTCTCGGTCCCTGTGCCTCTCTCTAAGACACTGTGTCTCTCTCGGTCACTGTGTCTCTCTCTCGGTCCCTGTGTCTCTCTCAGTCCGTGTCTCTCTCGGTCCCTGTGTCTCTCTCTCGGTCCCTATGTCTCTCTCGGTCACTGTGTCTCTCTCTCGGTCCCTCTGTCTCTCTCGGTCCCTGTCTCTCTCTCGGTCCCTGTATCTCTCTGTCGGTCCCTGTGTCTCTCTCGGTCACTGTGCCTCACTCGGTCCCTGTGACTCTCTCGGTCCCTGTGTCTCTCTCTCACACCCCTGTGTCTCTCTCGGTCCCGGTGTCTCTCTCGGTCCCTGTGTCTCTCTCTCGGTCCCTGTGACTCTCTCAGTCCCTGTGTTTCTCTCTCGGTCCCTGTGTCTCTCTCCCTCGGTCCCTGTGTCTCTCTCGGTCCCTGTGTCTCCCTCGGTCCCTGTGTCTCTCTCGGTCCTGGTGTCTCTCTTGGTCCCTGTGTCGCTCTCTCAGTCCCTGTGTCTCTCTCTCAGTCCCTGTGTCTCTCTCTCTCGGTGCCTGTGTCTCTCTCTCGGTCCCTGTGACTCTCTCAGTCTCTGTGTCTCTCTCTCGGTGACTGTGTCTCTCTCTCGGTCCCTGTCTCTCTCTCGGTCCCTGTGACTCGCTCAGTCCCTGTCTCTCACTCGGTCACTGTATCTCTCCCTCGGTCCCTGTGTCTTTCTCAGTCCCTGTCTCTCTCTCGGTCCCTGTGTCTCAATCGGTCCCTGTGTCTCTCTGTCTCGGTCCCTGTGTCTCTCTCGGTCCCTGTCTCTCTCTCGGTCCCTGTGTCTCAATCGGTCCCTGTGTCTCTCTCGGTCCCTGTGTCTCCCTCTCACCCCTGTGTCTCACTCGGTCCCTGTGTCACTCTCAGTCATTTGTGTCTCTCTCTCTCAGTCCCTGTGTCTCTCTCGGTCACTGTCTCTCTCTCGGCCCCTGTGTCTCTCTCGGTCCCTGTCTCTCTCTCGGTCCCTGTGACTCGCTCAGTCCCTGTGTCTCTCTTTGTCCCTGTGTCTCTCTCAGTCCCTGTGTCTCTCTCGTTCCCTGTGTCTCTCTCTCGGTCCCTGTGTCTCTCTCCCTCGGTCCCTGTTTCTCCCTCTCACCCCTGTGTCTCACTCGGTCCCTGTGTTTCTCTCGTTCCCTGTGTCTCTCTCTCAGTCCCTGTGTCCCTCTCGGTCCCTGTGTCACTCTCTCGGTCCCTGTGTTTCTCTCGGTCACTGTGTTTCTCTCGGTCCCAGTGTCTCACTCGGTCACTGTCTCTCTCTCGGTCCCTGTATCTCTCCCGGTCCCTGTGTCACTCTCTCGGTCCCTGTCTCTCCCTCGGTCCCTGTGTCTCTCTCTTGCTCCCTGTGTCTTTCTCGGTCCCTGTGTCTCCCTCTCACCCCTGTGTCTCACTCGGTCCCTGTGTCTCTCTCAGTCATTTGTGTCTCTCTCTCTCAGTCCCTGTGTCTCTCTCGGTCACTGTCTCTCTCTCGGCCCCTGTGTCTCTCTCGGTCCCTGTCTCTCTCTCGGTCCCTGTGACTCGCTCAGTCCCTGTGTCTCTCTTTGTCCCTGTGTCTCTCTCAGTCCCTGTGTCTCTCTCGGTCCCTGTGTCTCTCTCTCGGTCCCTGTGTCTCTCTCTCTCGGTCCCTGTGTCTCTCTCCCTCGGTTCCTGTGTCTCCCTCTCACCCCTGTGTCTCACTCGGTCCCTGTGTTTCCCTCGTTCCCTGTGTCTCTCTCACAGTCCCTGTGTCCCTCTCGGTCCCTGAGTCTCACTCGGTCACTGTGTCTCACTCGGTCCCTGTGTCACTCTCTCGGTCCCTGTGTTTCTTTCGGTCACTGTGTTTCTCTCAGTCCCTGTGTCTCACTCGGTCACTGTCTCTCTCTCGGTCCCTGTGTCTCTCTCTTGCTCCCTGTGTCTTTCTCGGTCCCTGTGTCTCTCCCGGTCCCTGTGTCACTCTCTCGGTCCCTGTCTCTCTCTCTCGGTCCCTGTGTCTCTCTCTCGGTCCCTGTGTCTCTCTCGGTCACTGCGTCTCTCTCTTGCTCCCTGTGTCTTTCTCGGTCCCTGTGTCACTCTCTCGGTCCCTGTCTCTCTCTCTCGGTCCCTGTGTCTCTCTCTCGGTCCCTGTGACTCGCTCAGTCCCTGTGTCTCACTCGGAACCTGTGTCTCTCTCTCGGTCCATGTGTCTCCCTCGGTCCCTGTGTCTCTGTCTCGGTGCCTGTGTCTATCTCGGTCCCTGTGTCTCTGTCTCGGTGCCTGTATCTCTCTCTCGGTCCCTGTGTCTCTCTCGGTCCCTGTCTCTCTCTCGGTCCCTGTCACTATCTCAGTCCCTGTGTCTCTCTCAGTCCCTGTGTCTATCTCGGTCCCTGTGTCTCTGTCTCGGTGCCTGTATCTCTCTCTCGGTCCCTGTGTCTCTCTCGGTCCCTGTCTCTCTCTCGGTCCCTGTCACTATCTCAGTCCCTGTGTCTCTCTCGGTCCCTGTGTCTCTCTCTGTCCCTGTCTCTCTCTCTCGGTCCCTCTGCCTCTCTATCGGTCCCTGTGTCTCTCTCTCGGTCCCTGTGTCTATCTCTTGGTCCCTGTCTCTCTCTCGGTCCCTGTGTCTCTCTCTCGGTGCCTGTGTCTCTCTCTCGGTCCCTGTGTCTCTCTCTCTGTACCTGTGTCTCTCTCTCGGTCCCTGTGTCTCTCTCAGTCCCTGTGTCTCTCTAGGTATCTGTGTCTCTCTCTCGGTCCCTGTGTCTTTCTCTCGGTCCCTGTGTCTCTCTCGGTCCCTTTGACTCTCTCTCTCTCGGTCCCTGTGTCTCTCTCTCAGTCCCTGTCTCTCTCTCGGTCCCTGTGTCTCTCTCGGTCCCTCTGTCTCTCTCGGTCCCAGTGTCGCTCTCAGTCCCTCTGTCTCTCTCTCGGTCCCTGTCTCTCTCTCGGTCCCTGTCACTCTCTCAGTCGCTGTGTCTCACTCGGTCCCTGTCTCCCTCTCGGTCCCTGTGCCTCTCTCTAAGACCCTGTGTCTCTCTCTTGATCCCTGTGTCTCTCTCTCAGTCCCTGTATCTCTCTCGGTCCCTGTGTCTCTCTCGGTCCCTGTGTCTCTCTCGGTCCCTGTGCCTCTCTCTAAAACCCTGTGTCTCTCTCCCCGCCCTTGTGTCTCTCTCAGTCCCTGTATCTCTCTCGGTCCCTGTGTCTCTCTCGGTCCCTGTATCTCTCTGTCGGTCCCAGTGTCTCTCTCAGTCCCTGTTTCTCTCTCGGTCCCTGTGTGTCTCTCAGTCCCTGTGACTCTCTCTCGGTCCCTGTGTCTCTCTCTCTCGGTCCCTCTGCCTCTCTATCGGTCCCTGTGTCTCTCTCTCGGTCCCTGTGTCTCTCTCTTGGTCCCTGTCTCTCTCTCGGTCCCTGTGTCTCTCTCAGTCCCTGTGTCTCTCTCGGTACCTGTGTCTCTCTCTCGGTCCCTGTGTCTCTCTCAGTCCCTGTGTCTCTCTCGGTACCTGTGTCTCTCTCGGTCCCTGTGTCTCTCTCGGTCCCAGTGTCGCTCTCAGTCCCTCTGTCTCTCTCTCGGTCCCTGTCACTCTCTCAGTCCCTGTGTCTCACTCGGTCCCTGTCTCCCTCTCGGTCCCTGTGCCTCTCTCTAAGACACTGTGTCTCTCTCGGTCACTGTGTCTCTCTCTCGGTCCCTGTGTCTCTCTCAGTCCGTGTCTCTCTCGGTCCCTGTGTCTCTCTCTCGGTCCCTATGTCTCTCTCGGTCACTGTGTCTCTCTCTCGGTCCCTCTGTCTCTCTCGGTCCCTGTCTCTCTCTCGGTCCCTGTCACTCTCTCAGTCGCTGTGTCTCACTCGGTCCCTGTCTCCCTCTCGGTCCCTGTGCCTCTCTCTAAGACCCTGTGTCTCTCTCTTGATCCCTGTGTCTCTCTCTCAGTCCCTGTATCTCTCTCGGTCCCTGTGTCTCTCTCGGTCCCTGTGTCTCTCTCGGTCCCTGTGCCTCTCTCTAAAACCCTGTGTCTCTCTCCCCGCCCTTGTGTCTCTCTCAGTCCCTGTATCTCTCTCGGTCCCTGTGTCTCTCTCGGTCCCTGTATCTCTCTGTCGGTCCCAGTGTCTCTCTCAGTCCCTGTTTCTCTCTCGGTCCCTGTGTGTCTCTCAGTCCCTGTGACTCTCTCTCGGTCCCTGTGTCTCTCTCTCTCGGTCCCTCTGCCTCTCTATCGGTCCCTGTGTCTCTCTCTCGGTCCCTGTGTCTCTCTCTTGGTCCCTGTCTCTCTCTCGGTCCCTGTGTCTCTCTCAGTCCCTGTGTCTCTCTCGGTACCTGTGTCTCTCTCTCGGTCCCTGTGTCTCTCTCAGTCCCTGTGTCTCTCTCGGTACCTGTGTCTCTCTCGGTCCCTGTGTCTCTCTCGGTCCCAGTGTCGCTCTCAGTCCCTCTGTCTCTCTCTCGGTCCCTGTCACTCTCTCAGTCCCTGTGTCTCACTCGGTCCCTGTCTCCCTCTCGGTCCCTGTGCCTCTCTCTAAGACACTGTGTCTCTCTCGGTCACTGTGTCTCTCTCTCGGTCCCTGTGTCTCTCTCAGTCCGTGTCTCTCTCGGTCCCTGTGTCTCTCTCTCGGTCCCTATGTCTCTCTCGGTCACTGTGTCTCTCTCTCGGTCCCTCTGTCTCTCTCGGTCCCTGTCTCTCTCTCGGTCCCTGTATCTCTCTGTCGGTCCCTGTGTCTCTCTCGGTCACTGTGCCTCACTCGGTCCCTGTGACTCTCTCGGTCCCTGTGTCTCTCTCTCACACCCCTGTGTCTCTCTCGGTCCCGGTGTCTCTCTCGGTCCCTGTGTCTCTCTCTCGGTCCCTGTGACTCTCTCAGTCCCTGTGTTTCTCTCTCGGTCCCTGTGTCTCTCTCCCTCGGTCCCTGTGTCTCTCTCGGTCCCTGTGTCTCCCTCGGTCCCTGTGTCTCTCTCGGTCCTGGTGTCTCTCTTGGTCCCTGTGTCGCTCTCTCAGTCCCTGTGTCTCTCTCTCAGTCCCTGTGTCTCTCTCTCTCGGTGCCTGTGTCTCTCTCTCGGTCCCTGTGACTCTCTCAGTCTCTGTGTCTCTCTCTCGGTGACTGTGTCTCTCTCTCGGTCCCTGTCTCTCTCTCGGTCCCTGTGACTCGCTCAGTCCCTGTCTCTCACTCGGTCACTGTATCTCTCCCTCGGTCCCTGTGTCTTTCTCAGTCCCTGTCTCTCTCTCGGTCCCTGTGTCTCAATCGGTCCCTGTGTCTCTCTGTCTCGGTCCCTGTGTCTCTCTCGGTCCCTGTCTCTCTCTCGGTCCCTGTGTCTCAATCGGTCCCTGTGTCTCTCTCGGTCCCTGTGTCTCCCTCTCACCCCTGTGTCTCACTCGGTCCCTGTGTCACTCTCAGTCATTTGTGTCTCTCTCTCTCAGTCCCTGTGTCTCTCTCGGTCACTGTCTCTCTCTCGGCCCCTGTGTCTCTCTCGGTCCCTGTCTCTCTCTCGGTCCCTGTGACTCGCTCAGTCCCTGTGTCTCTCTTTGTCCCTGTGTCTCTCTCAGTCCCTGTGTCTCTCTCGTTCCCTGTGTCTCTCTCTCGGTCCCTGTGTCTCTCTCCCTCGGTCCCTGTTTCTCCCTCTCACCCCTGTGTCTCACTCGGTCCCTGTGTTTCTCTCGTTCCCTGTGTCTCTCTCTCAGTCCCTGTGTCCCTCTCGGTCCCTGTGTCACTCTCTCGGTCCCTGTGTTTCTCTCGGTCACTGTGTTTCTCTCGGTCCCAGTGTCTCACTCGGTCACTGTCTCTCTCTCGGTCCCTGTATCTCTCCCGGTCCCTGTGTCACTCTCTCGGTCCCTGTCTCTCCCTCGGTCCCTGTGTCTCTCTCTTGCTCCCTGTGTCTTTCTCGGTCCCTGTGTCTCTCCCGGTCCCTGTGTCACTCTCTCGGTCCCTGTCTCTCTCTCTCGGTCCCTGTGTCTCTCTCTCGGTTCCTGTGTCTCTCTCGGTCACTGCGTCTCTCTCTTGCTCCCTGTGTCTTTCTCGGTCCCTGTGTCTCTCCCGGTCCCTGTGTCACTCTCTCGGTCCCTGTCTCTCTCTCTCGGTCCCTGTGTCTCTCTCTCGGTCCCTGTGACTCGCTCAGTCCCTGTGTCTCACTCGGTGCCTGTATCTCTCTCTCGGTCCCTGTGTCTCTCTCGGTCCCTGTGTCTCTGTCTCGGTGCCTGTATCTCTCTCTCGGTCCCTGTGTCTCTCTCGGTCCCTGTCTCTCTCTCGGTCCCTGTCACTATCTCAGTCCCTCTCTCGGTCCCTGTGTCTCTCTCTTGGTCCCTGTCTCTCTCTCGGTCCCTGTGTCTCTCTCTCGGTCCCTGTCTCTCTCTCGGTCCCTGTGTCTCAATCTCGGTCCCTGTGTCTCTCTCTCGGTCACTGTGTCTCTCTCTCTGTACCTGTGTCTCTCTCTCGGTCCCTGTGACTCTCTCAGTCCCTGTGTCTCTCTCGGTACCTGTGTCTCTCTCTCGGTCCCTGTGTCTTTCTCTCGGTCCCTGTGTCTCTCTCGGTCCCTTTGACTCTCTCTCTCTCGGTCCCTGTGTCTCTCTCTCAGTCCCTGTCTCTCTCTCGGTCCCTGTGTCTCTCTCGGTCCCTGTGTCTCTCTTGGTCCCTGTGTCTCTCTCGGTCCCAGTGTCGCTCTCAGTCCCTCTGTCTCTCTCTCGGTCCCTGTCTCTCTCTCGGTCCCTGTCACTCTCTCAGTCCCTGTGTCTCACTCGGTCCCTGTCTCCCTCTCGGTCCCTGTGCCTCTCTCTAAGACCCTGTGTCTCTCTCTCGGTCCCTGTGTCTCTCTCTCAGTCTCTGTATCTCTCTCGGTCCCTGTGTCTCTCTCGGTCCCTGTGTCTCTCTCCCCGCCCTTGTGTCTCTCTCAGTCCCTGTATCTCTCTCGGTCCCTGTGTCTCTCTCGGTCCCTGTATCTCTCTGTCGGTCCCTGTGTCTCTCTCAGTCCCTGTTTCTCTCTCGGTCCCTGTGTGTCTCTCAGTCCCTGTGACTCTCTCTCGGTCCCTGTGTCTCTCTCTCTCGGTCCCTCTGCCTCTCTATCGGTCCCTGTGTCTCTCTCTCGGTCCCTGTGTCTCTCTCTTGGTCCCTGTCTCTCTCTCGGTCCCTGTGTCTCTCTCAGTCCCTGTGTCTCTCTCGGTACCTGTGTCTCTTTCTCGGTCCTTGTGTCTCTCTCCCCGCCCTTGTGTCTCTCTCAGTCCCTGAATCTCTCTCGGTCCCTGTGTCTCTCTCGGTCCCTGTGTCTCACTCTCGGTCCCTGTGTCTCTCTCGGTCACTGTGTCTCTCTCTCGGCCCCTGTGTCTCTCTCAGTCCGTGTCTCTCTCTCGGTCCCTGTGTCTCTCTCGGTCCCTGTCTCTCTCTCGGTCCCTGTATCTCTCTGTCGGTCCCTGTGTCTCTCTCGGTCACTGTGTCTCACTCGGTCCCTGTGACTCTCTCGGTCCCTGTGTCTCTCTCTCTCACCCCTTTGTCTCTCTCGGTCCCGGTGTCTCTCTCGGTCCCTGTGTCTCTCTCTCGGTCCCAGTGTCTCTCTCGGTCACTGTGCCTCTCTCAGTCCCTGTGTCTCACTCGGTCCCTGTCTCTCTCTCGGTTCCTGTGCCACTCTCTAAGACCCTGTGTCTCTCTGTTGTCCCTGAGTCTCTCTCTCAGTTCCTGTGTCTCACTCGGTCCCTGTCTCTCTCTCTGTCCCGGTGTCTCTCTGTCAGTCCCTGTGTCTCTCTCTCGGTCTGTGTCTCTCTCTCGGTGCCTGTGTCTCTCTCTCGGACCTTGTGTCTCTCTCAGTCCCTGTGTCCCCCTTGGTACCTGTGTTTCTCTCTCGGTCCCTGTGTGTCTCTCAGTCCCTGTGACTCTCTCTCGGTCCCTGTGTCTCTCTTGGTCCCTGTGACTCTCTCGGTCCCTGTATCTCTCTCTCGGTCCCTGTGTCTCTCTCTTGGTCCCTGTGACTCGCTCAATCCCTGTGTCTCTCTCTCGGTCCCTGTGTCTCTCTCTCGGTCCCTGTGTCTCTCTCTCGGTCCCTGTGTCTCTCTCGGTCCCTGTGACTCGCTCAATCCCTGTGTCTCTCTCTCGGTCCCTGTGTCTCACTCGGTCCCTGTGTCTCTCTCTCGGTCCCTGTGTCTCTCTCTCACCCCTGTGTCTCTCTCGGTCCGTGTGTCTCTCTCGGTCGCTGTGTCTCTCTCGGTCCCTGTGACTCGCTCAATCCCTGTGTCTCTCTCTCGGTCCCTGTGTCTCACTCGGTCCCTGCGTCTCTCTCTCGGTCCCTGTGTCTCTCTCTCGGTCCCTGTGTCTCTCTCTCGGTCCCTGTGTCTCTTTCAGTCCCGGTGTCTCTCTCGGTCCCTGTCTCTCTATCTTACTCTCTGTGTCTCTCTCAGTCCCTGTCTCTTTCTCAGTCCCTGTGTCTCTTTCTCGTTCCCTGTGTCTCTCTCTCGGTCCCTGTGTCTCTCCCTTGCTCCCTGTGTCTCTCTCGGTCCCTGTGTCTCGCTCTCGGTCCCTGTGTCTTTCTCTCGGTCCCTGTGTCTCTCTCTCGGTCCCTGTGTCTCTCTCGGTCCCTGTATCTCTCTGTCGGTCAAGGTGTCTCTCTCGGTCCCTGTTTCTCTCTCGGTCCCTGTGTGTCTCTCAGTCCCTGTGACTCTCTCTCGGTCCCTGTGTCTCTCTCTCTCGGTCCCTCTGCCTCTCTATCGGCCCCTGTGTCTCTCTCTCGGTCCCTGTGTCTCTCTCTTGGTCCCTGTCTCTCTCTCGGTCCCTGTGTCTCTCTCAGTCCCTGTGTCTCTCTCGGTACCTGTGTCTCTTTCTCGGTCCTTGTGTCTCTCTCAGTCCCTGAATCTCTCTCGGTCCCTGTGTCTCACTCTCGGTCCCTGTGTCTCTCTCGGTCACTGTGTCTCTCTCTCGGTCCCTGTGTCTCTCTCTCAGTCCCTGTGTCTCTCTCAGTCCGTGTCTCTCTCTCGGTCCCTGTGTCTCTCTCGGTCCCTGTGTCTCTCTCTCTCTCGGTCCCTGTATCTCTCTGTCGGTCCCTGTGTCTCTCTCGGTCACTGTGTCTCACTCGGTCCCTGTGACTCTCTCGGTCCCTGTGTCTCTCTCTCTCACCCCTTTGTCTCTCTCGGTCCCGGTGTCTCTCTCGGTCCCTGTGTCTCTCTCTAGGTCCCAGTGTCTCTCTCGGTCACTGTGCCACTCTCTAAGACCCTGTGTCTCTCTGTTGTCCCTGAGTCTCTCTCTCAGTTCCTGTGTCTCACTCGGTCCCTGTCTCTCTCTCTCTCCCGGTGTCTCTCTGTCAGTCCCTGTGTCTCTCTCTCGGTCTGTGTCTCTCTCTCGGTGCCTGTGTCTCTCTCTCGGACCTTGTGTCTCTCTCAGTCCCTGTGTCCCCCTTGGTACCTGTGTTTCTCTCTCGGTCCCTGTGTGTCTCTCAGTCCCTGTGACTCTCTCTCGGTCCCTGTGTCTCTCTTGGTCCCAGTGACTCTCTCGGTCCCTGTATCTCTCTCTCGGTCCCTGTGTCTCTCTCTCGGTCCCTGTGACTCGCTCAATCCCTGTGTCTCTCTCTCGGTCCCTGTGTCTCTCTCTCGGTCCCTGTGTCTCTCTCTCGGTCCCTGTGTCTCTCTCGGTCCCTGTGACTCGCTCAATCCCTGTGTCTCTCTCTCGGTCCCTGTGTCTCACTCGGTCCCTGTGTCTCTCTCTCGGTCCCTGTGTCTCTCTCTCACCCCTGTGTCTCTCTCGGTCCGTGTGTCTCTCTCGGTCGCTGTGTCTCTCTCGGTCCCTGTGACTCGCTCAATCCCTGTGTCTCTCTCTCGGTCCCTGTGTCTCACTCGGTCCTGCGTCTCTCTCTCGGTCATTGTGTCTCTCTCTCGGTCCCTGTGTCTCTCTCTCGGTCCCTGTGTCTCTTTCAGTCCCGGTGTCTCTCTCGGTCCCTGTCTCTCTATCTTACTCTCTGTGTCTCTCTCAGTCCCTGTCTCTTTCTCAGTCCCTGTGTCTCTTTCTCGTTCCCTGTGTCTCTCTCTCGGTCCCTGTGTCTCTCCCTTGCTCCCTGTGTCTCTCTCGGTCCCTGTGTCTCGCTCTCGGTCCCTGTGTCTTTCTCTCGGTCCCTGTGTCTCTCTCTCGGTCCCTGTCTCTCTCTCGGTCCCTGTGTCTCTCTAGGTCCAGGTGTCTCTCTCGGTCCCTGTGTCTCTCTCTCGGTCCCTGTCTCTCTCTCAGTCCCTGTGTCTCACTCTCGGTCCCTGTGTCTCTCTCTCGGTCCCTGTGTCACTCATTCGGTCCCTGTTTCTCTCTCAGTCCCTGTGTCTCTCTCGGTCCCTGTGTCTCTCCCTCCATCGCTGTGTCTATCTCTCGGTCCCTGTGTCTCTCTCGGTCCTTGTGTCTCTCTCTCCATCCCTGGGTCTCTCTCTCGGTCCCCGTGACTCTCTAAGACCCTCAGTCTCACTCGGTCCCTGTGTCTCTCTCGGTGCCGTTCTCTCTCTCTCACCCCTGTGTCTCTCTCCGTCCAGATGTCTCTCTCGGTCCCTGTGTCTCTCTCGGTCCCTGTCTCTCTCTCGGTCCCTGTATCTCTCTGTCGGTCCCTGTGTCTCTCTCGGTCACTGTGTCTCACTCGGTCCCTGTGTCTCTCTCGGTCCCTGTGTCTCTCTCTCACACCCCTGTGTCTCTCTCGGTCCCGGTGTCTCTCTCGGTCCCTGTCTCTCTCTCGGTCCCTGTATCTCTCTGTCGGTCCCTGTGTCTCTCTCGGTCACTGTGTCTCACTCGGTCCCTGTGTCTCTCTCGGTCCCTGTGTCTCTCTCTCACACCCCTGTGTCTCTCTCGGTCCCGGTGTCTCTCTCGGTCCCTGTGTCTCTCTCTCGGTCCCTGTGTCTTTCTCGGTCACTGTGCCTCTCTCAGTCCCTGTGTCTCACTCGGTCCCTGTCTCTCTCTCGGTCCCTGTGCCACTCTCTAAGACCCTGTGTCTCTCTGTTGTCCCGGAGTCTCTCTCTCAGTTCCTGTGTCTCACTCGGTCCCTGTCTCTCTCTCTGTCCCGGTGTCTCTCTCTCGGTCCCTGTGTCTCTCTCTCGGTTCCTGTGTCTCTCTTGGTCCCTGTGTCTCTCTGTCAGTCCCTGTGTCTCTCTCTCGGTCTGTGTCTCTCTCTCGGTGCCTGTGTCTCTCTCTCGGACCTTGTGTCTCTCTCAGTCCCTGTGTCCCCCTTGGTACCTGTGTCTCTCTTGGTCCCTGTGACTCTCTCGGTCCCTGTGTGTCTCTCAGTCCCTGTGACTCTCTCTCGGTCCCTGTGTGTCTCTCAGTCCCTGTGACTCTCTCTCGGTCCCTGTGTCTCTCTTGGTCCCTGTGACTCTCTCGGTCCCTGTGTCTCTCTCGGTACCTGTGTCTCTCTCTCGGTCCCTGTGTCTCTCTCTCGGTCCCTGTGACTCGCTCAATCCCTGTGTCTCTCTCTCGGTCCCTGTGTCTCTCTCTCGGTCCCTGTGTCTCTCTCTCGGTCCCTGTGTCTCTCTCGGTCCCTGTGACTCGCTCAATCCCTGTGTCTCTCTCTCGGTCCCTGTGTCTCTCTCTCGGTCCCTGTGTCTCTCTCTCGGTCCCTGTGTCTCTCTCGGTCCCTGTGACTCGCTCAATCCCTGTGTCTCTCTCTCGGTCCCTGTGTCTCACTCGGTCCCTGTGTCTCTCTCTCGGTCCCTGTGTCTCTCTCTCACCCCTGTGTCTCTCTCGGTCCGTGTGTCTCTCTCGGTCGCTGTGTCTCTCTCGGTCCCTGTGACTCGCTCAATCCCTGTGTCTCTCTCTCTCGGTCCCTGTGTCTCACTCGGTCCCTGTGTCTCTCTCTCGGTCCCTGTGTCTCTCTCGGTCCCTGTGTCTCTCTCTCGGTCTCTGTGTCTCTCTCTCACCCCTGTGTCTGTCTCTGTCCCGGTGTCTCCCTCGGTCCGTCTCTCTCACGGTCCCTGTCACTTTCTCAGTCCCTGTGTCTCACTCGGTCCCTGTCTCCCTCTCGGTCCCTGTGCCTCTCTCTAAGACTCTGTGTCTCTATCTTGGTCCCCGTGTCTCTCTCAGTCCCTGTGTCTCTCTCTCTCGGTCCTGGTGTCTCTCTCGGTCCCTGTGTCTGACTCTCGGTCCCTGTGTCTCTCTCTCTGTCCCTGTGTCACTCACTCGGACCCTGTTTCTCTCTCAGTCCCTGTGTCTCTCTCGGTCCCTGTGTCTCTCTCTCCATCCCTGTGTCTCTCTCTCTCGGTCCCTGTGTCTCTCTCTCGGTCCCTGTGTCTCTCTCGGTCGCTGTGTCTCACTCGGTCCCTGTGTCTCTCTCGGTCCCTGTGTCTCTCTCTCGGTCCCTGTGTCTCTCTCTGGGTCCCTGTGTCTCACTCGGTCCCTGTCTCTCTCTCTGTCTCTGTGTCTCTCTCTTGGTCACTGTGTCTCTCTCTCGGTCCCTGTCTCTCACTCTCGGTCACGGTGTCTCACTTGGTCCCTGTGTCTCACTCTTGGTCCCTGTGTCTCTCTCTCGGTCCCTGTGTCTCTCTCGGTCCCTGTATTTCTCACTCGGTACCTGTCTCTGTCTCGGTCCCTGTGTCTCGCTCAATCCCTGTGACTCTCTCGGTCCCTGTGTCTCACTCGGTACCTGTGTCTCTCTCTCGGTCCCTGTGTCTCTCTCTAGGTCCCTGTGTCTCTCTCTCGGTCCCTGTGTCTCTCTCGGTCCCTGTCTCTCTCTCAGTCCCTGTGTCTCTCTCTCGGTCCCTGTGTCTCTCTCTCGTTCCCTGTGTCTCTCTCGGTCCCTGTGTCTCTCTCTCGGTCCCTGTGTCTCTCTCTTGGTCCCTGTGTCTCTCTCTCGGTCCCTGTGTCTCTCTCGGTCCCTGTATTTCTCACTCGGTACCTGTCTCTGTCTCGGTCCCTGTGTCTCGCTCAATCCCTGTGACTCTCTCGGTCCCTGTGTCTCATTCGGTACCTGTGTCTCTCTCTCGGTCCCTGTGTCTCTCTCTAGGTCCCTGTGTCTCTCTCTCGGTCCCTGTGTCTCTCTCGGTCCCTGTCTCTCTCTCAGTCCCTGTGTCTCCCTCTCGGTCCCTGTGTCTCTCTCTCGCTCCCTGTGTCTCTCTCGGTCCCTGTGTCTCTCTCTCAGTCCCTGTGTCTCTCTCTCGGTCCCTGTGTCTCTCTCGGTCCCTGTGTCTCTCTCGGACGCTGTGTCTCTCTCGGTCCCTGTGTCTCTCTCTCGGTCCCTGTGTCTCTCTCGGTCCCTGTGTCTTACTCGGTTCCTGTGACTCTCTCAGTCCCTGTCTCTCTCTCAGTCTCTGAATCTCTCTCTCGGTCCCTGTCTCTCTCTCGGTCCCTGTGTCTCTCTCGGTCCCTGTGTCTCTCTCGGTCCCTGTGTCTCTCTCGGTCCCTATGTCTGTCTCTCGGTCACTGTGTCTCGCTCTCGGCCCCTGTGTCTCTCTCTCGGTCCCTATGTCTCTCTCTCGGTCCCTGTCTCTCTCTCGGTCCCTGTGACTCTCTCGGTCCCGCTGTCTCTCTCGGTCCCTGTCTCTCTATCTTACTATCTGTGTCTCTCTCGGTCCCTGTCTCTCTCTCAGTCCCTGTGTCTCTCTCTCACCCCATGTCTCTCTATGTCCCGGTGTCTCTCTCGGTCCCTGTCTCTCTCACGTTCCCTGTCACTCTCTCAGTCCCTGTGTCTCACTCGGTCCCTGTCTCCCTCTCGGTCCCTGTGCCTTTCTCTAAGACCCTGTGTCTCTCTCTTGGTCCCTGTGTCTCTCTCAGTCCCTGTGTCTCTCTCGGTCCCTGTGTCTCACTCTCGGTCCCTGTGTCTCTCTCTCGGTCCCTTGTCACTCACTCGGTCCCTGTTTCTCTCTCAGTCCCTGTGTCTCTCTCGGACCCTGTGTCTCTCCCTCCATCGCTGTGTCTCTCTCTTGGTCCCTGTGTCTCTCTCGGTCCCTGTGTCTCTCTCTCCATCCCTGTGTCTCTCTCTCGGTCCCTGTGTCTCTCTAAGACCCTGTGTCTCACTCGGTCCCTGTCTCTCTCTCCATCCCTGTGTCTCTCTCTCGGTCCCTGTGTCTCTCTAAGACCCTGTGTCTCACTCGGTCCCTGTCTCTCACTCGGTCCCTCTGTCTCTCTCTCGGTCCCTGTCTCTCTCTCTCGGTCACTATGTCTCTCTTGGTCCCTGTGTCTCTCTCTTGGTCCCTGTATTTCTCACTCGGTACCTGACTCTGTCTCGGTCCCTGTGTCTCGCTCGGTCCATGTGTCACTCTCGGTCCCTGTGTGTCACTCGGTCCCTGTGTCATTCTCGGTCCCTGTCTCTCTCTCAGTCCCTGTCTCTCTCTCAGTCCCTGTGTCTCTCTCTCGGT
Organism: Prionace glauca; assembly: GCA_037974335.1. Taxonomy (NCBI): domain Eukaryota; kingdom Metazoa; phylum Chordata; class Chondrichthyes; order Carcharhiniformes; family Carcharhinidae; genus Prionace; species Prionace glauca. The sequence continues at coordinate 192,288 of JBBMRE010000201.1, forward strand.
CCCTGTGTCTCTCTCGGTCCCTGTGTCTTACTCGGTCCCTGTGACTCTCTGAGTCCCAGTCTCTCTCAGTCTCTGAGTCTCTCTCTCGGTCCCTGTCTCTCTCTCGGTCCCTGTGTCTCTCTCGGTCCCGGTGTCTCTCTCGGTCCCTGTGTCTCTCTCGCGGTCCCTTTGTCTCTCTCGGTTCCGGTTTCTCTCTCAGTCCCTGTGTCTCTTTCTCGGTCCCTGTCTCTCTCTCTCTTGCTCTCTGCGTATCTCTCGGTCCCTGTGTCTCACTTTGTCCCTGTCTCTCTCTTGGTCCCTGTCTCTCTCTCGGTCCCTGTGTCTCTTTCAGTCCCGGTGTCTCTCTCGGTCCCTGTCTCTCTATCTTACTCTCTGTGTCTCTCTCAGTCCCTGTCTCTTTCTCAGTCCCTGTGTCTCTTTCTCGGTCCCTGTGTCTCTCTCTCGGTCCCTGTGTCTCTCCCTTGCTCCCTGTGTCTCTCTCGGTCCCTGTGTCTCGCTCTCGGTCCCTGTGTCTTTCTCTCGGTCCCTGTGTCTCTCTCTCGGTCCCTGTCTCTCTCTCGGTCCCTGTGTCTCTCTAGGTCCAGGTGTCTCTCTCGGTCCCTGTGTCTCTCTCTGGGTCCCTGTCTCTCTCTCAGTCCCTGTGTCTCACTCTCGGTCCCTGTGTCTCTCTCTCGGTCCCTGTGTCACTCATTCGGTCCCTGTTTCTCTCTCAGTCCCTGTGTCTCTCTCGGTCCCTGTGTCTCTCCCTCCATCGCTGTGTCTCTCTCTCGGTCCCTGTGTCTCTCTCGGTCCTTGTGTCTCTCTCTCCATCCCTGGGTCTCTCTCTCGGTCCCTGTGTCTCTCTAAGACCCTGAGTCTCACTCGGTCCCTGTGTCTCTCTCCGTCCCGATGTCTCTCTCGGTCCCTGTGTCTCTCTCGGTCCCTGTCTCTCTCTCGGTCCCTGTATCTTTCTGTCGGTCCCTGTGTCTCTCTCGGTCACTGTGTCTCACTCGGTCCCTGTGTCTCTCTCGGTCCCTGTGTCTCTCTCTCACAACCCCTGTGTCTCTCTCGGTCCCGGTGTCTCTCTCGGTCCCTGTGTCTCTCTCTCGGTCCCTGTGTCTCTCTCGGTCACTGTGCCTCTCTCAGTCCCTGTGTCTCACTCGGTCCCTGTCTCTCTCTCGGTCCCTGTGCCACTCTCTAAGACCCTGTGTCTCTCTGTTGTCCCTGAGTCTCTCTCTCAGTTCCTGTGTCTCACTCGGTCCCTGTCTCTCTCTCTCTCCCGGTGTCTCTCTCTCGGTCCCTGTGTCTCTCTCTCGGTTCCTGTGTCTCACTTGGTCCCTGTGTCTCTCTCTCCATCCCTGGGTCTCTCTCTCGGTCCCTGTGTCTCTCTAAGACCCTGTCTCTCTCTCGGTCCCTGTGCCACTCTCTAAGACCCTGTGTCTCTCTGTTGTCCCTGAGTCTCTCTCTCAGTTCCTGTGTCTCACTCGGTCCCTGTCTCTCTCTCTGTCCCGGTGTCTCTCTCTCGGTCCCTGTGTCTCTCTCTCGGTTCCTGTGTCTCTCTTGGTCCCTGTGTCTCTCTGTCAGTCCCTGTGTCTCTCTCTCGGTCTGTGTCTCTCTCTCGGTGCCTGTGTCTCTCTCTCGGACCTTGTGTCTCTCTCAGTCCCTGTGTCCCCCTTGGTACCTGTGTCTCTCTTGGTCCCTGTGACTCTCTCGGTCCCTGTGTCTCTCTCGGTCCCTGTGTCTCTCTCTCGGTCCCTGTGTCTCTCTCTCGGTCCCTGTGACTCGCTCAATCCCTGTGTCTCTCTCTCGGTCCCTGTGTCTCTCTCTCGGTCCCTGTGTCTCTCTCTCGGTCCCTGTGTCTCTCTCGGTCCCTGTGACTCGCTCAATCCCTGTGTCTCTCTCTCGGTCCCTGTGTCTCTCTCTCGGTCCCTGTGTCTCTCTCTCGGTCCCTGTGTCTCTCACTCGGTCCCTGTGTCTCTCTCTCGGTCCCTGTGTCTCACTCGGTCCCTGTGTCTCTCTCTCGGTCCCTGTGTCTCTCTCTCACCCCTGTGTCTCTCTCGGTCCGTGTGTCTCTCTCGGTCGCTGTGTCTCTCTCGGTCCCTGTGACTCGCTCAATCCCTGTGTCTCTCTCTCTCTCGGTCCCTGTGTCTCACTCGGTCCCTGTGTCTCTCTCTCGGTCCCTGTGTCTCTCTCGGTCCCTGTGTCTCTCTCTCGGTCTCTGTGTCTCTCTCTCACCCCTGTGTCTGTCTCTGTCCCGGTGTCTCCCTCGGTCCGTCTCTCTCACGGTCCCTGTCACTTTCTCAGTCCCTGTGTCTCACTCGGTCCCTGTCTCCCTCTCGGTCCCTGTGCCTCTCTCTAAGACTCTGTGTCTCTATCTTGGTCCCCGTGTCTCTCTCAGTCCCTGTGTCTCTCTCTCTCGGTCCTGGTGTCTCTCTCGGTCCCTGTGTCTGACTCTCGGTCCCTGTGTCTCTCTCTCTGTCCCTGTGTCACTCACTCGGACCCTGTTTCTCTCTCAGTCCCTGTGTCTCTCTCGGTCCCTGTGTCTCTCTCTCCATCCCTGTGTCTCTCTCTCGGTCCCTGTGTCTCTCTCTCGGTCCCTGTGTCTCTCTCGGTCGCTGTGTCTCACTCGGTCCCTGTGTCTCTCTCGGTCCCTGTGTCTCTCTCGGTCCCTGTGTCTCTCTCTCGGTCCCTGTGTCTCTCTCTGGGTCTCTGTGTCTCACTCGGTCCCTGTCTCTCTCTCTGTCTCTGTGTCTCTCTCTTGGTCACTGTGTCTCTCTCTCGGTCCCTGTCTCTCACTCTCGGTCACGGTGTCTCACTTGGTCCCTGTGACTCACTCTTGGTCCCTGTGTCTCTCTCTCGGTCCCTGTGTCTCTCTCGGTCCCTGTATTTCTCACTCGGTACCTGTCTCTGTCTCGGTCCCTGTGTCTCGCTCAATCCCTGTGTCTCTCTCGGTCCCTGTGTCTCACTCGGTACCTGTGTCTCTCTCTCGGTCCCTGTGTCTCTCTCTAGGTCCCTGTGTCTCTCTCTCGGTCCCTGTGTCTCTCTCGGTCCCTGTCTCTCTCTCAGTCCCTGTGTCTCTCTCTCGGTCCCTGTGTCTCTCTCTCGTTCCCTGTGTCTCTCTCGGTCCCTGTGTCTCTCTCTCGGTCCCTGTGTCTCTCTCTTGGTCCCTGTGTCTCTCTCTCGGTCCCTGTGTCTCTCTCGGTCCCTGTATTTCTCACTCGGTACCTGTCTCTGTCTCGGTCCCTGTGTCTCGCTCAATCCCTGTGACTCTCTCGGTCCCTGTGTCTCATTCGGTACCTGTGTCTCTCTCTCGGTCCCTGTGTCTCTCTCTAGGTCCCTGTGTCTCTCTCTCGGTCCCTGTGTCTCTCTCGGTCCCTGTCTCTCTCTCAGTCCCTGTGTCTCCCTCTCGGTCCCTGTGTCTCTCTCTCGCTCCCTGTGTCTCTCTCGGTCCCTGTGTCTCTCTCTCAGTCCCTGTGTCTCTCTCTCGGTCCCTGTGTCTCTCTCGGTCCCTGTGTCTCTCTCAGTCCCTGTATTTCTCACTCGGTACCTGTCTCTGTCTCGGTCCCTGTGTCTCGCTCAATCCCTGTGACTCTCTCGGTCCCTGTGTCTCATTCGGTACCTGTGTCTCTCTCTCGGTCCCTGTGTCTCTCTCTAGGTCCCTGTGTCTCTCTCTCGGTCCCTGTGTCTCTCTCGGTCCCTGTCTCTCTCTCAGTCCCTGTGTCTCCCTCTCGGTCCCTGTGTCTCTCTCTCGCTCCCTGTGTCTCTCTCGGTCCCTGTGTCTCTCTCTCAGTCCCTGTGTCTCTCTCTCGGTCCCTGTGTCTCTCTCGGTCCCTGTGTCTCTCTCGGACGCTGTGTCTCTCTCGGTCCCTGTGTCTCTCTCTCGGTCCCTGTGTCTCTCTCGGTCCCTGTGTCTTACTCGGTTCCTGTGACTCTCTCAGTCCCTGTCTCTCTCTCAGTCTCTGAATCTCTCTCTCGGTCCCTGTCTCTCTCTCGGTCCCTGTGTCTCTCTCGGTCCCTTTGTCTCTCTCGGTCCCTGTGTCTCTCTCGGTCCCTATGTCTGTCTCTCGGTCACTGTGTCTCGCTCTCGGCCCCTGTGTCTCTCTCTCGGTCCCTATGTCTCTCTCTCGGTCCCTGTCTCTCTCTCGGTCCCTGTGACTCTCTCGGTCCCGCTGTCTCTCTCGGTCCCTGTCTCTCTATCTTACTATCTGTGTCTCTCTCGGTCCCTGTCTCTCTCTCAGTCCCTGTGTCTCTCTCTCACCCCATGTCTCTCTATGTCCCGGTGTCTCTCTCGGTCCCTGTCTCTCTCACGTTCCCTGTCACTCTCTCAGTCCCTGTGTCTCACTCGGTCCCTGTCTCCCTCTCGGTCCCTGTGCCTTTCTCTAAGACCCTGTGTCTCTCTCTTGGTCCCTGTGTCTCTCTCAGTCCCTGTGTCTCTCTCGGTCCCTGTGTCTCACTCTCGGTCCCTGTGTCTCTCTCTCGGTCCCTTGTCACTCACTCGGTCCCTGTTTCTCTCTCAGTCCCTGTGTCTCTCTCGGACCCTGTGTCTCTCCCTCCATCGCTGTGTCTCTCTCTTGGTCCCTGTGTCTCTCTCGGTCCCTGTGTCTCTCTCTCCATCCCTGTGTCTCTCTCTCGGTCCCTGTGTCTCTCTAAGACCCTGTGTCTCACTCGGTCCCTGTCTCTCTCTCCATCCCTGTGTCTCTCTCTCGGTCCCTGTGTCTCTCTAAGACCCTGTGTCTCACTCGGTCCCTGTCTCTCACTCGGTCCCTCTGTCTCTCTCTCGGTCCCTGTCTCTCTCTCTCGGTCACTATGTCTCTCTTGGTCCCTGTGTCTCTCTCTTGGTCCCTGTATTTCTCACTCGGTACCTGACTCTGTCTCGGTCCCTGTGTCTCGCTCGGTCCATGTGTCACTCTCGGTCCCTGTGTGTCACTCGGTCCCTGTGTCATTCTCGGTCCCTGTCTCTCTCTCAGTCCCTGTCTCTCTCTCAGTCCCTGTGTCTCTCTCTCGGTCCCGGTGTCTCTCTCGGTCCCTGTGTCTCTCTCGCGGTCCCTTTGTCTCTCTCGGTTCCGGTTTCTCTCTCAGTCCCTGTGTCTCTTTCTCGGTCCCTGTCTCTCTCTCTCTTGCTCTCTGCGTATCTCTCGGTCCCTGTGTCTCACTTTGTCCCTGTCTCTCTCTTGGTCCCTGTCTCTCTCTCGGTCCCTGTGTCTCTTTCAGTCCCGGTGTCTCTCTCGGTCCCTGTCTCTCTATCTTACTCTCTGTGTCTCTCTCAGTCCCTGTCTCTTTCTCAGTCCCTGTGTCTCTTTCTCGGTCCCTGTGTCTCTCTCTCGGTCCCTGTGTCTCTCCCTTGCTCCCTGTGTCTCTCTCGGTCCCTGTGTCTCGCTCTCGGTCCCTGTGTCTTTCTCTCGGTCCCTGTGTCTCTCTCTCGGTCCCTGTCTCTCTCTCGGTCCCTGTGTCTCTCTAGGTCCAGGTGTCTCTCTCGGTCCCTGTGTCTCTCTCTGGGTCCCTGTCTCTCTCTCAGTCCCTGTGTCTCACTCTCGGTCCCTGTGTCTCTCTCTCGGTCCCTGTGTCACTCATTCGGTCCCTGTTTCTCTCTCAGTCCCTGTGTCTCTCTCTCGGTCCCTGTGTCTCTCTCGGTCCTTGTGTCTCTCTCTCCATCCCTGGGTCTCTCTCTCGGTCCCTGTGTCTCTCTAAGACCCTGAGTCTCACTCGGTCCCTGTGTCTCTCTCCGTCCCGATGTCTCTCTCGGTCCCTGTGTCTCTCTCGGTCCCTGTCTCTCTCTCGGTCCCTGTATCTCTCTGTCGGTCCCTGTGTCTCTCTCGGTCACTGTGTCTCACTCGGTCCCTGTGTCTCTCTCGGTCCCTGTGTCTCTCTCTCACACCCCTGTGTCTCTCCCGGTCCCGGTGTCTCTCTCGGTCCCTGTGTCTCTCTCTCGGTCCCTGTGTCTCTCTCGGTCACTGTGCCTCTCTCAGTCCCTGTGTCTCAATCGGTCCCTGTCTCTCTCTCGGTCCCTGTGCCAGTCTCTAAGACCCTGTGTCTCTCTGTTGTCCCGGAGTCTCTCTCTCAGTTCCTGTGTCTCACTCGGTCCCTGCCTCTCTCTCTGTCCCGGTGTCTCTCTCTCGGTCCCTGTGTCTCTCTCTCAGTTCCTGTGTCTCTCTTGGTCCCTGTGTCTCTCTGTCAGTCCCTGTGTCTCTCTCTCGGTCTGTGTCTCTCTCTCGGTGCCTGTGTCTCTCTCTCGGTCCCTGTGTCTCTCTTGGTCCCTGTGACTCTCTCGGTCCCTGTGTCTCTCTCGGTACCTGTGTCTCTCTCTCGGTCCCTGTGACTCGCTCAATCCCTGTGTCTCTCTCTCGGTCCCCGTGTCTCTCTCTCGGTCCCTGTGTCTCTCTCTCGGTCCCTGTGTCTCTCTCGGTCCCTGTGACTCGCTCAATCCCTGTGTCTCTCTCTCGGTCCCTGTGTCTCACTCGGTCCCTGTGTCTCTCTCTCGGTCCCTGTGTCTCTCTCTCACCCCTGTGTCTCTCTCGGTCCGTGTGTCTCTCTCGGTCCCTGTGTCTCTCTCGGTCCCTGTGTCTCACTCGGTCCCTGTGTCTCTCTCTCGGTCCCTGTGTCTCTCTCGGTCCCTGTGTCTCTCTCTCGGTCTCTGTGTCTCTCTCTCACCCCTGTGTCTGTCTCTGTCCCGGTGTCTCCCTCGGTCCGACTCTCTCACGGTCCCTGTCACTTTCTCAGTCCCTGTGTCTCACTCGGTCCCTGTCTCCCTCTCGGTCCCTGTGCCTCTCTCTAAGACTCTGTGTCTCTATCTTGGTCCCCGTGTCTCTCTCAGTCCCTGTGTCTCTCTCTCTCGGTCCTGGTGTCTCTCTCGGTCCCTGTGTCTGACTCTCGGTCCCTGTGTCTCTCTCTCTGTCCCTGTGTCACTCACTCGGACCCTGTTTCTCTCTCAGTCCCTGTGTCTCTCTCGGTCCCTGTGTCTCTCTCTCCATCCCTGTGTCTCTCTCTCGGTCCCTGTGTCTCTCTCTCGGTCCCTGTGTCTCTCTCGGTCGCTGTGTCTCACTCGGTCCCTGTCTCTCTCTCTGTCTCTGTGTCTCTCTCTTGGTCACTGTGTCTCTCTGTCGGTCCCTGTGTCTCTCTCTCGGTCACGGTGTCTCACTTGGTCCCTGTGTCTCACTCTTGGTCCCTGTGTCTCTCTCTCGGTCCCTGTGTCTCTCTCGGTCCCTGTATTTCGCACTCGGTACCTGTCTCTGTCTCGGTCCCTGTGTCTCTCTCTGGGTCCCTGTGTCTCACTCGGTCCCTGTCTCTCTCTCTGTCTCTGTGTCTCTCTCTTGGTCACTGTGTCTCTCTCTCGGTCCCTGTCTCTCACTCTCGGTCACGGTGTCTCACTTGGTCCCTGTGTCTCACTCTTGGTCCCTGTGTCTCTCTCTTGGTCCCTGTGTCTCTCTCGGTCCCTGTATTTCTCACTCGGTACCTGTCTCTGTCTCGGTCCCTGTGTCTCGCTCAATCCCTGTGACTCTCTCGGTCCCTGTGTCTCACTCGGTACCTGTGTCTCTCTCTCGGTCCCTGTGTCTCTCTCTAGGTCCCTGTGTCTCTCTCTCGGTCCCTGTGTCTCTCTCGGTCCCTGTCTCTCTCTCAGTCCCTGTGTCTCTCTCGGTCCCTGTGTCTCTCTTGGACGCTGTGTCTCTCTCGGTCCCTGTGTCTCTCTCTCGGTCCCTGTGTCTCTCTCGGTCCCTGTGTCTTACTCGGTTCCTGTGACACTCTCAGTCCCTGTCTCTCTCTCAGTCTCTGAATCTCTCTCTCGTTCCCTGTCTCTCTCTCGGTCCCTGTGTCTCTCTCGGTCCCTGTGTCTCTCTCGGTCCCTGTGTCTCTCTCGGTCCCTATGTCTGTCTCTCGGTCACTGTGTCTCTCTCTCGGTCCCTATGTCTCACTCTCGGTCCCTGTGTCTCACTCGGTCCCTGTGTCTCTCTCTCCGACCCTGTCTCTCTCTCTCGGTCCCTGTGACTCTCTCGGTCCCTGTGACTCTCTCGGTCCCACTGTCTCTCTCGGTCCCTGTCTCTCTATCTTACTATCTGTGTCTCTCTCGGTCCCTGTCTCTCTCTCAGTCCCTGTGTCTCTCTCTCACCCCATGTCTCTCTCTGTCCCGGTGTCTCTCTCGGTCCCTGTCTCTCTCACTTTCCCTGTCACTCTCTCAGTCCCTGTGTCTCACTCGGTCCCTGTGTCTCTCTCGGTCCCTGTGTCTCTCTCTCGGTCCCTGTCTCTCTCTCGGTCCCTGTGACTCTCTCGGTCCCGCTGTCTCTCTCGGTCCCTGTCTCTCTATCTTACTATCTGTGTCTCTCTCGGTCCCTGTCTCTCTCTCAGTCCCTGTGTCTCTCTCTCACCCCATGTCTCTCTATGTCCCGGTGTCTCTCTCGGTCCCTGTCTCTCTCACGTTCCCTGTCACTCTCTCAGTCCCTGTGTCTCACTCGGTCCCTATCTCCCTCTCGGTCCCTGTGCCTTTCTCTAAGACCCTGTGTCTCTCTCTTGGTCCCTGTGTCTCTCTCAGTCCCTGTGTCTCTCTCGGTCCCTGTGTCTCACTCTTGGTCCCTGTGTCTCTCTCTCGGTCCCTTGTCACTCACTCGGTCCCTGTTTCTCTCTCAGTCCCTGTGTCTCTCTCGGACCCTGTGTCTCTCCCTCCATCGCTGTGTCTCTCTCTCGGTCCCTGTGTCTCTCTCGGTCCCTGTGTCTCTCTCTCCATCCCTGTGTCTCTCTCTCGGTCCCTGTGTCTCTCTAAGACCCTGTGTCTCACTCGGTCCCTGTCTCTCTCTCCATCCCTGTGTCTCTCTCTCGGTCCCTGTGTCTCTCTAAGACCCTGTGTCTCACTCGGTCCCTGTCTCTCACTCGGTCCCTCTGTCTCTCTCTCGGTCCCTGTCTCTCTCTCTCGGTCACTATGTCTCTCTTGGTCCCTGTGTCTCTCTCTTGGTCCGTGTATTTCTCACTCGGTACCTGACTCTGTCTCGGTCCCTGTGTCTCGCTCGGTCCATGTGTCACTCTCGGTCCCTGTGTGTCACTCGGTCCCTGTGTCATTCTCGGTCCCTGTGTCTCTCTCGGTCCCTGTCTCTCTCTCAGTCCCTGTGTCTCTCTCTCGGTCCCTGTGTCTCTCTCGGTCCCTGTGTCTTACTCGGTCCCTGTGACTCTCTCAGTCCCTGTCTCTCTCTCAGTCTCTGAGTCTCTCTCTCGGTCCCTGTCTCTCTCTCGGTCCCTGTGTCTCTCTCGGTCCCGGTGTCTCTCTCGGTCCCTGTGTCTCGCTCGGTCCCTGTGTCTTACTCGGTCCCTGTGACTCTCTCAGTCCCTGTCTCTCTCTCAGTCTCTGAGTCTCTCTCTCGGTCCCTGTGTCTCTCTCGGTTCCGGTTTCTCTCTCGGTCCCTGTGTCTCTTTCTCGGTCCCTGTCTCTCTCTCTCTTGCTCTCTGCGTATCTCTCGGTCCCTGTGTCTCACTTTGTCCCTGTCTCTCTCTCGGTCCCTGTCTCTCTCTCGGTCCCTGTGTCTCTTTCAGTCCCGGTGTCTCTCTCGGTCCCTGTCTCTCTATCTTACTCTCTGTGTCTCTCTCAGTCCCTGTCTCTTTCTCAGTCCCTGTGTCTCTTTCTCGGTCCCTGTGTCTCTCTCTCGGTCCCTGTGTCTCTCCCTTGCTCCCTGTGTCTCTCTCGGTCCCTGTGTCTCGCTCTCGGTCCCTGTGTCTTTCTCTCGGTCCCTGTGTCTCTCTCTCGGTCCCTGTCTCTCTCTCGGTCCCTGTGTCTCTCTAGGTCCAGGTGACTCTCTCGGTCCCTGTGTCTCTCTCTCGGTCCCTGTCTCTCTCTCAGTCCCTGTGTCTCACTCTCGGTCCCTGTGTCTCTCTCTCGGTCCCTGTGTCACTCATTCGGTCCCTGTTTCTCTCTCAGTCCCTGTGTCTCTCTCGGTCCCTGTGTCTCTCCCTCCATCGCTGTGTCTCTCTCTCGGTCCCTGTGTCTCTCTCGGTCCTTGTGTCTCTCTCTCCATCCCTGGGTCTCTCTCTCGGTCCCCGTGTCTCACTCTCGGTCCCTGTGTCTCTCTCGGTCCCTGTGTCTCTCTCTCGGTCCCTGTGTCTCTCTCAGTCACTGTGTCTCACTCTCGGTCCCTGTGTCTCTCTCTCGGTCCCTGTGTCTCTCTCGGTCCCTGTGTCTCTCACTCGGCCCCTGTGTCTCTCTCGGTCCCTGTGTCTCTCTCTCGGTCCCTGTGTCACTCATTCGGTCCCTGTTTCTCTCTCAGTCCCTGTGTCTCTCTCGGTCCCTGTGTCTCTCCCTCCATCGCTGTGTCTCTCTCTCGGTCCCTGTGTCTCTCTCGGTCCTTGTGTCTCTCTCTCCATCCCTGGGTCTCTCTCTCGGTCCCTGTGTCTCTCTAAGACCCTGAGTCTCACTCGGTCCCTGTGTCTCTCTCCGTCCGATGTCTCTCTCGGTCCCTGTGTCTCTCTCGGTCCCTGTCTCTCTCTCTCGGTCCCTGTATCTCTCTGTCGGTCCCTGTGTCTCTCTCGGTCACTGTGTCTCACTCGGTCCCTGTGTCTCTCTCGGTCCCTGTTTCTCTCTCTCTCACACCCCTGTGTCTCTCTCGGTCCCGGTGTCTCTCTCGGTCCCTGTGTCTCTCTCTCGGTCCCTGTGTCTCTCTCGATCACTGTGCCTCTCTCAGTCCCTGTGTCTCACTCGGTCCCTGTCTCTCTCTCGGTCCCTGTGCCACTCTCTAAGACCCTGTGTCTCTCTGTTGTCCCTGAGTCTCTCTCTCAGTTCCTGTGTCTCACTCGGTCCCTGTCTCTCTCTCTGTCCCGGTGTCTCTCTCTCGGTCTGTGTCTCTCTCTCGGTCCCTGTGTCTCTCTCGGACCCTGTGTCCCCCTTGGTACCTGTGTCTCTCTCTCGGTCCCTGTGACTCTCTCTCGGTCCCTGTGTCTCTCTCAGTCCCTGTGACTCTCTCTCGGTCCCTGTGTCTCTCTTGGTCCCTGTGACTCTCTCGGTCCCTGTGTCTCTCTCGGTCCCTGTGTCTCTCTCTCGGTCCCTGTGTCTCTCTCTCGGTCCCTGTGACTCGCTCAATCCCTATGTCTCTCTCTCGGTCCCTGTGTCTCACTCGGTCCCTGTGTCTCTCTCTCGGTCCCTGTGTCTCTCTCTCACCCCTGTGTCTCTCTCGGTCCGTGTGTCTCTCTCGGTCGCTGTGTCTCTCTCGGTCCCTGTGACTCGCTCAATCCCTGTGTCTCTCTCTCTGGGTCCCTGTGTCTCACTCGGTCCATGTGTCTCTCTCTCGGTCCCTGTGTCTCTCTCGGTCCCTGTGTCTCTCTCTCGGTCTCTGTGTCTCTCTCTCACCCCTGTGTCTGTCTCTGTCCCGGTGTCTCCCTCGGTCCGTCTCTCTCACGGTCCCTGTCACTTTCTCAGTCCCTGTGTCTCACTCGGTCCCTGTCTCCCTCTCGGTCCCTGTGCCTCTCTCTAAGACTCTGTGTCTCTATCTTGGTCCCCGTGTCTCTCTCAGTCCCTGTGTCTCTCTCTCTCGGTCCTGGTGTCTCTCTCGGTCCCTGTGTCTGACTCTCGGTCCCTGTGTCTCTCTCTCTGTCCCTGTGTCACTCACTCGGACCTGTTTCTCTCTCAGTCCCTGTGTCTCTCTCGGTCCCTGTGTCTCTCTCTCCATCCCTGTGTCTCTCTCTCGGTCCCTGTGTCTCTCTCTCGGTCCCTGTGTCTCTCTCGGTCGCTGTGTCTCACTCGGTCCCTGTGTCTCTCTCTGTCCCTGTGTCTCTCTCGGTCCCTGTGTCTCTCTCTCGGTCCCTGTGTCTCTCTCTGGGTCCCTGTGTCTCACTCGGTCCCTGTCTCTCTCCCTGTCTCTGTGTCACTCTCTTGGTCACGGTGTCTCACTTGGTCCCTGTGTCTCACTCTTGGTCCCTGTGTCTCTCTCTCGGTCCCTGTGTCTCTCTCGGTCCCTGTATTTCTCACTCGGTACCTGTCTCTGTCTCGGTCCCTGTGTCTCTCTCTGGGTCCCTGTGTCTCACTCGGTCCCTGTCTCTCTCTCTGTCTCTGTGTCTCTCTCTTGGTCACTGTGTCTCTCTCTCGGTCCCTGTCTCTCACTCTCGGTCACGGTGTCTCACTTGGTCCCTATGTCTCACTCTTGGTCCCTGTGTCTCTCTCTTGGTCCCTGTGTCTCTCTCGGTCCCTGTATTTCTCACTCGGTACCTGTCTCTGTCTCGGTCCCTGTGTCTCGCTCAATCCCTGTGACTCTCTCGGTCCCTGTGTCTCACTCGGTACCTGTGTCTCTCTCTCGGTCCCTGTGTCTCTCTCTAGGTCCCTGTGTCTCTCTCTCGGTCCCTGTGTCTCTCTCGGTCCCTGTCTCTCTCTCAGTCCCTGTGTCTCTCTCTCGGTCCCTGTGTCTCTCTCTCGTTCCCTGTGTCTCTCTCGGTCCCTGTGTCTCTCTCTCGGTCCCTGTGTCTCTCTCGGACGCTGTGTCTCTCTCGGTCCCTATGTCTCTCTCTCGGTCCCTGTGTCTCTCTCGGTCCCTGTGTCTTACTCGGTTCCTGTGACTCTCTCAGTCCCTGTCTCTCTCTCAGTCTCTGAATCTCTCTCTTGGTCCCTGTCTCTCTCTCGGTCCCTGTGTCTCTCTCGAACCCTGTGTCTCTCTCGGTCCCTGTGTCTCTCTCGGTCCCTATGTCTGTCTCTCGGTCACTGTGTCTCGCTCTCGGTCCCTGTGTCTCTCTCTCGGTCCCTATGTCTCACTCTCGGTCCCTGTCTCTCTCTCTCGGTCCCTGTGACTCTCTCGGTCCCTGTGACTCTCTCGGTCCCGCTGTCTCTCTCGGTCCCTGTCTCTCTATCTTACTATCTGTGTCTCTCTCGGTCCCTGTCTCTCTCTCAGTCCCTGTGTCTCTCTCTCACCCCATGTCTCTCTCTGTCCCGGTGTCTCTCTCGGTCCCTGTCTCTCTCACGTTCCCTGTCACTCTCTCAGTCCCTGTGTCTCACTCGGTCCCTGTGTCTCTCTCGGTCCCTGTGTCTCTCTCTCGGTCCCTGTCTCTCTCTCGGTCCCTGTGACTCTCTCGGTCCCGCTGTCTCTCTCGGTCCCTGTCTCTCTATCTTACTATCTGTGTCTCTCTCGGTCCCTGTCTCTCTCTCAGTCCCTGTGTCTCTCTCTCACCCCATGTCTCTCTATGTCCCGGTGTCTCTCTCGGTCCCTGTCTCTCTCACGTTCCCTGTCACTCTCTCAGTCCCTGTGTCTCACTCGGTCCCTGTCTCCCTCTAGGTCCCTGTGCCTTTCTCTAAGACCCTGTGTCTCTCTCTTGGTCCCTGTGTCTCTCTCAGTCCCTGTGTCTCTCTCGGTCCCTGTGTCTCACTCTTGGTCCCTGTGTCTCTCTCTCGGTCCCTTGTCACTCACTCGGTCCCTGTTTCTCTCTCAGTCCCTGTGTCTCTCTCGGACCCTGTGTCTCTCCCTCCATCGCTGTGTCTCTCTCTTGGTCCCTGTGTCTCTCTCGGTCCCTGTGTCTCTCTCTCCATCCCTGTGTCTCTCTCTCGGTCCCTGTGTCTCTCTAAGACCCTGTGTCTCACTCGGTCCCTGTCTCTCTCTCCATCCCTGTGTCTCTCTCTCGGTCCCTGTCTCTCTCTCTCGGTCACTATGTCTCTCTTGGTCCCTGTGTCTCTCTCTTGGTCCCTGTATTTCTCACTCGGTACCTGACTCTGTCTCGGTCCCTGTGTCTCGCTCGGTCCATGTGTCACTCTCGGTCCCTGTGTGTCACTCGGTCCCTGTGTCATTCTCGGTCCCTGTGTCTCTCTCGGTCCCTGTCTCTCTCTCAGTCCCTGTGTCTCTCTCTCTGTCCCTGTGTCTCTCTCGGTCCCTGTGTCTTACTCGGTCCCTGTGACTCTCTCAGTCCCTGTCTCTCTCTCAGTCTCTGAGTCTCTCTCTCGGTCCCTGTCTCTCTCTCGGTCCCTGTGTCTCTCTCGGTCCCGGTGTCTCTCTCGGTCCCTGTGTCTCTCTCGCGGTCCCTTTGTCTCTCTCGGTTCCGGTTTCTCTCTCGGTCCCTGTGTCTCTTTCTCGGTCCCTGTCTCTCTCTCTCTTGTTCTCTGCGTATCTCTCGGTCGCTGTGTCTCACTTTGTCCCTGTCTCTCTCTCGGTCCCTGTCTCTCTCTCGGTCCCTGTGTCTCTTTCAGTCCCGGTGTCTCTCTCGGTCCCTGTCTCTCTATCTTACTCTCTGTGTCTCTCTCAGTCCCTGTCTCTTTCTCAGTCCCTGTGTCTCTTTCTCGGTCCCTGTGTCTCTCTCTCGGTCCCTGTGTCTCTCCCTTGCTCCCTGTGTCTCTCTCGGTCCCTGTGTCTCGCTCTCGGTCCCTGTGTCTTTCTCTCGGTCCCTGTGTCTCTCTCTCGGTCCCTGTCTCTCTCTCGGTCCCTGTGTCTCTCTAGGTCCAGGTGTCTCTCTCGGTCCCTGTGTCTCTCTCTCGGTCCCTGTCTCTCTGTCAGTCCCTGTGTCTCACTCTCGGTCCCTGTGTCTCTCTCTCGGTCCCTGTGTCACTCATTCGGTGCCTGTTTCTCTCTCAGTCCCTGTGTCTCTCTCGGTCCCTGTGTCTCTCCCTCCATCGCTGTGTCTCTCTCTCGGTCCCTGTGTCTCTCTCGGTCCTTGTGTCTCTCTCTCCATCCCTGGGTCTCTCTCTCGGTCCCCGTGTCTCTCTAAGACCCTGAGTCTCACTCGGTCCCTGTGTCTCTCTCGGTGCCTTTCTCTCTCTCTCACCCCTGTGTCTCTCTCGGTCCCGATGTCTCTCTCGGTCCCTGTGTCTCTCTCGGTCCCTGTCTCTCTCTCGGTCCCTGTATCTCTCCGTCGGTCCCTGTGTCTCTCTCTGTCACTGTGTCTCACTCGGTCCCTGTGTCTCTCTCGGTCCCTGTGTCTCTCTCTCACACCACTGTGTCTCTCTCGGTCCCGGTGTCTCTCTCGGTCCCTGTCTCTCTCTCGGTCCCTGTATCTCTCTGTCGGTCCCTGTGTCTCTCTCGGTCACTGTGTCTCACTCGGTCCCTGTGTCTCTCTCGGTCCCTGTGTCTCTCTCTCACACCCCTGTGTCTCTCTCGGTCCCGGTGTCTCTCTCGGTCCCTGTGTCTCTCTCTCGGTCCCTGTGTCTCTCTCGGTCACTGTGCCTCTCTCAGTCCCTGTGTCTCACTCGGTCCCTGTCTCTCTCTCGGTCCCTGTGCCACTCTCTAAGACCCTGTGTCTCTCTGTTGTCCCGGAGTCTCTCTCTCAGTCCCTGTGTCTCACTCGGTCCCTGTCTCTCTCTCTGTCCCGGTGTCTCTCTCTCGGTCCCTGTGTCTCTCTCTCGGTCTGTGTCTCTCTCTCGGTGCCTGTGTCTCTCTTGGTCCCTGTGACTCTCTCGGTCCCTGTGTCTCTCTCGGTACCTGTGTCTCTCTCTCGGTCCCTGTGTCTCTCTCTCGGTCCCTGTGACTCGCTCAATCCCTGTGTCTCTCTCTCGGTCCCTGTGTCTCTCTCTCGGTCCCTGTGTCTCTCTCTCGGTCCCTGTGTCTCTCTCGGTCCCTGTGACTCGCTCAATCCCTGTGTCTCTCTCTCGGTCCCTGTGTCTCACTCGGTCCCTGTGTCTCTCTCTCGGTCCCTGTGTCTCTCTCTCACCCCTGTGTCTCTCTCGGTCCGTGTGTCTCTCTCGGTCGCTGTGTCTCTCTCGGTCCCTGTGACTCGCTCAATCCCTGTGTCTCTCTCTCTCGGTCCCTGTGTCTCACTCGGTCCCTGTGTCTCTCTCTCGGTCCCTGTGTCTCTCTCTCACCCCTGTGTCTCTCTCGGTCCGTGTGTCTCTCTCGGTCGCTGTGTCTCTCTCGGTCCCTGTGACTCGCTCAATCCCTGTGTCTCTCTCTCTCGGTCCCTGTGTCTCACTCGGTCCCTGTGTCTCTCTCTCGGTCCCTGAGTCTCACTCGGTCCCTGTGTCTCTCTCCGTCCCGATGTCTCTCTCGGTCCCTGTCTCTCTCTCGGTCCCTGTATCTCTCTGTCGGTCCCTGTGTCTCTCTCGGTCACTGTGTCTCACTCGGTCCCTGTGTCTCTCTCGGTCCCTGTGTCTCTCTCTCGGTCCCTGTGTCTCTCTCGGTCACTGTGCCTCTCTCAGTCCCTGTGTCTCACTCGGTCCCTGTCTCTCTCTCGGTCCCTGTGCCACTCTCTAAGACCCTGTGTCTCTCTGTTGTCCCGGAGTCTCTCTCTCAGTCCCTGTGTCTCACTCGGTCCCTGTGTCTCTCTCTCGGTTCCTGTGTCTCTCTTGGTCCCTGTGTCTCTCTGTCAGTCCCTGTGTCTCTCTCTCGGTCTGTGTCTCTCTCTCGGTGCCTGTGTCTCTCTCTCGATCCCTGTGTGTCTCTCAGTCCCTGTGACTCTCTCTCGGTCCCTGTGTCTCTCTTGGTCCCTGTGACTCTCTCGGTCCCTGTGTCTCTCTCTCGGTCCCTGTGTCTCTCTCTCGGTCCCTGTGACTCGCTCAATCCCTGTGTCTCTCTCTCGGTCCCTGTGTCTCTCTCTCGGTCCCTGTGTCTCTCTCTCGGTCCCTGTGTCTCTCTCGGTCCCTGTGACTCGCTCAATCCCTGTGTCTCTCTCTCGGTCCCTGTGTCTCACTCGGTCCCTGTGTCTCTCTCTCGGTCCCTGTGTCTCTCTCTCACCCCTGTGTCTCTCTCGGTCCGTGTGTCTCTCTCGGTCGCTGTGTCTCTCTCGGTCCCTGTGACTCGCTCAATCCCTGTGTCTCTCTCTCTCGGTCCCTGTGTCTCACTCGGTCCCTGTGTCTCTCTCTCGGTCCCTGTGTCTCTCTCGGTCCCTGTGTCTCTCTCTCGGTCTCTGTGTCTCTCTCTCACCCCTGTGTCTGTCTCTGTCCCGGTGTCTCCCTCGGTCCGTCTCTCTCACGGTCCCTGTCACTTTCTCAGTCCCTGTGTCTCACTCGGTCCCTGTCTCCCTCTCGGTCCCTGTGCCTCTCTCTAAGACTCTGTGTCTCTATCTTGGTCCCCGTGTCTCTCTCAGTCCCTGTGTCTCTCTCTCTCAGTCCTGGTGTCTCTCTCGGTCCCTGTGTCTGACTCTCGGTCCCTGTGTCTCTCTCACTGTCCCTGTGTCTCACTCGGTCACTGTCTCTCTCTCTCGGTCCCTGTGTCTCTCCCGGTCCCTGTGTCACTCTCTCGGTCCCTGTCTCTCCCTCGGTCCCTGTGTCTCTCTCTTGCTCCCTGTGTCTTTCTCGGTCCCTGTGTCTCTCCCGGTCCCTGTGTCACTCTCTCGGTCCCTGTCTCTCTCTCTCGGTCCCTGTGTCTCTCTCTCGGTCCCTGTGTCTCTCTCGGTCACTGCGTCTCTCTCTTGCTCGCTGTGTCTTTCTCGGTCCCTGTGTCTCTCCCGGTTCCTGTGTCACTCTCTCGGTCCCTGTCTCTCTCTCTCGGTCCCTGTGTCTCTCTCTCGGTCCCTGTGACTCGCTCAGTCCCTGTGTCTCACTCGGAACCTGTGTCTCTCTCTCGGTCCATGTGTCTCCCTCGGTCCCTGTGTCTCTGTCTCGGTGCCTGTGTCTATCTCGGTCCCTGTGTCTCTGTCTCGGTGCCTGTATCTCTCTCTCGGTCCCTGTGTCTCTCTCGGTCCCTGTCTCTCTCTCGGTCCCTGTCACTATCTCAGTCCCTGTGTCTCTCTCAGTCCCTGTGTCTATCTCGGTCCCTGTGTCTCTGTCTCGGTGCCTGTATCTCTCTCTCGGTCCCTGTGTCTCTCTCGGTCCCTGTCTCTCTCTCGGTCCCTGTCACTATCTCAGTCCCTGTGTCTCTCTCGGTCCCTGTGTCTCTCTCTGTCCCTGTCTCTCTCTCTCAGTCCCTCTGCCTCTCTATCGGTCCCTGTGTCTCTCTCTCGGTCCCTGTGTCTCTCTCTTGGTTCCTGTCTCTCTCTCGGTCCCTGTGTCTCTCTCTCGGTCCCTGTGTCTCTCTCTCGGTCACTGGGTCTCTCTCTCTGTACCTGTGTCTCTCTCTCGGTCCCTATGTCTCTCTCAGTCCCTGTGTCTCTCTCGGTATCTGTGTCTCTCTCTCGGTCCCTGTGTCTTTCTCTCGGTCCCTGTGTCTCTCTCGGTCCCTTTGACTCTCTCTCTCTCGGTCCCTGTGTCTCTCTCTCAGTCCCTGTCTCTCTCTCGGTCCCTGTGTCTCTCTCGGTCCGTGTGTCTCTCTCGGTCCCTGTGTCTCTCTCAGTCCCAGTGTCGCTCTCAGTCCCTCTGTCTCTCTCTCGGTCCCTGTCTCTCTCTCGGTCCCTGTCACTCTCTCAGTCCCTGTGTCTCACTCGGTCCCTGTCTCCCTCTCGGTCCCTGTGCCTCTCTCTAAGACCCTGTGTCTCTCTCTCTCGGTCCCTGTGTCTCTCTCTCAGTCCCTGTATCTCTCTCGGTCCTTGTGTCTCTCTCGGTCCCTGTGTCTCTCTCCCCGCCCTTGTGTCTCTCTCAGTCCCTGTATCTCTCCCGGTCCCTGTGTCTCTCTCGGTCCCTGTATCTCTCTGTCGGTCCCAGTGTCTCTCTCAGTCCCTGTTTCTCTCTCGGTCCCTGTGTGTCTCTCAGTCCCTGTGACTCTCTCTCGGTCCCTGTGTCTCTCTCTCTCGGTCCCTCTGCCTCTCTATCGGTCCCTGTGTCTCTCTCTCGGTCCCTGTGTCTCTCTCTCGGTCCCTGTGTCTCTCTCGGTCCCTGTCTCTCTCTCAGTCCCTGTGTCTCTCTCTCGGTCCCTGTGTCTCTCTCTCGTTCCCTGTGTCTCTCTCGGTCCCTGTGTCTCTCTCTCGGTCCCTGTGTCTCTCTCGGACGCTGTGTCTCTCTCGGTCCCTATGTCTCTCTCTCGGTCCCTGTGTCTCTCTCGGTCCCTGTGTCTTACTCGGTTCCTGTGACTCTCTCAGTCCCTGTCTCTCTCTCAGTCTCTGAATCTCTCTCTTGGTCCCTGTCTCTCTCTCGGTCCCTGTGTCTCTCTCGAACCCTGTGTCTCTCTCGGTCCCTGTGTCTCTCTCGGTCCCTATGTCTGTCTCTCGGTCACTGTGTCTCGCTCTCGGTCCCTGTGTCTCTCTCTCGGTCCCTATGTCTCACTCTCGGTCCCTGTCTCTCTCTCTCGGTCCCTGTGACTCTCTCGGTCCCTGTGACTCTCTCGGTCCCGCTGTCTCTCTCGGTCCCTGTCTCTCTATCTTACTATCTGTGTCTCTCTCGGTCCCTGTCTCTCTCTCAGTCCCTGTGTCTCTCTCTCACCCCATGTCTCTCTCTGTCCCGGTGTCTCTCTCGGTCCCTGTCTCTCTCACGTTCCCTGTCACTCTCTCAGTCCCTGTGTCTCACTCGGTCCCTGTGTCTCTCTCGGTCCCTGTGTCTCTCTCTCGGTCCCTGTCTCTCTCTCGGTCCCTGTGACTCTCTCGGTCCCGCTGTCTCTCTCGGTCCCTGTCTCTCTATCTTACTATCTGTGTCTCTCTCGGTCCCTGTCTCTCTCTCAGTCCCTGTGTCTCTCTCTCACCCCATGTCTCTCTATGTCCCGGTGTCTCTCTCGGTCCCTGTCTCTCTCACGTTCCCTGTCACTCTCTCAGTCCCTGTGTCTCACTCGGTCCCTGTCTCCCTCTAGGTCCCTGTGCCTTTCTCTAAGACCCTGTGTCTCTCTCTTGGTCCCTGTGTCTCTCTCAGTCCCTGTGTCTCTCTCGGTCCCTGTGTCTCACTCTTGGTCCCTGTGTCTCTCTCTCGGTCCCTTGTCACTCACTCGGTCCCTGTTTCTCTCTCAGTCCCTGTGTCTCTCTCGGACCCTGTGTCTCTCCCTCCATCGCTGTGTCTCTCTCTTGGTCCCTGTGTCTCTCTCGGTCCCTGTGTCTCTCTCTCCATCCCTGTGTCTCTCTCTCGGTCCCTGTGTCTCTCTAAGACCCTGTGTCTCACTCGGTCCCTGTCTCTCTCTCCATCCCTGTGTCTCTCTCTCGGTCCCTGTCTCTCTCTCTCGGTCACTATGTCTCTCTTGGTCCCTGTGTCTCTCTCTTGGTCCCTGTATTTCTCACTCGGTACCTGACTCTGTCTCGGTCCCTGTGTCTCGCTCGGTCCATGTGTCACTCTCGGTCCCTGTGTGTCACTCGGTCCCTGTGTCATTCTCGGTCCCTGTGTCTCTCTCGGTCCCTGTCTCTCTCTCAGTCCCTGTGTCTCTCTCTCTGTCCCTGTGTCTCTCTCGGTCCCTGTGTCTTACTCGGTCCCTGTGACTCTCTCAGTCCCTGTCTCTCTCTCAGTCTCTGAGTCTCTCTCTCGGTCCCTGTCTCTCTCTCGGTCCCTGTGTCTCTCTCGGTCCCGGTGTCTCTCTCGGTCCCTGTGTCTCTCTCGCGGTCCCTTTGTCTCTCTCGGTTCCGGTTTCTCTCTCGGTCCCTGTGTCTCTTTCTCGGTCCCTGTCTCTCTCTCTCTTGTTCTCTGCGTATCTCTCGGTCGCTGTGTCTCACTTTGTCCCTGTCTCTCTCTCGGTCCCTGTCTCTCTCTCGGTCCCTGTGTCTCTTTCAGTCCCGGTGTCTCTCTCGGTCCCTGTCTCTCTATCTTACTCTCTGTGTCTCTCTCAGTCCCTGTCTCTTTCTCAGTCCCTGTGTCTCTTTCTCGGTCCCTGTGTCTCTCTCTCGGTCCCTGTGTCTCTCCCTTGCTCCCTGTGTCTCTCTCGGTCCCTGTGTCTCGCTCTCGGTCCCTGTGTCTTTCTCTCGGTCCCTGTGTCTCTCTCTCGGTCCCTGTCTCTCTCTCGGTCCCTGTGTCTCTCTAGGTCCAGGTGTCTCTCTCGGTCCCTGTGTCTCTCTCTCGGTCCCTGTCTCTCTGTCAGTCCCTGTGTCTCACTCTCGGTCCCTGTGTCTCTCTCTCGGTCCCTGTGTCACTCATTCGGTGCCTGTTTCTCTCTCAGTCCCTGTGTCTCTCTCGGTCCCTGTGTCTCTCCCTCCATCGCTGTGTCTCTCTCTCGGTCCCTGTGTCTCTCTCGGTCCTTGTGTCTCTCTCTCCATCCCTGGGTCTCTCTCTCGGTCCCCGTGTCTCTCTAAGACCCTGAGTCTCACTCGGTCCCTGTGTCTCTCTCGGTGCCTTTCTCTCTCTCTCACCCCTGTGTCTCTCTCGGTCCCGATGTCTCTCTCGGTCCCTGTGTCTCTCTCGGTCCCTGTCTCTCTCTCGGTCCCTGTATCTCTCCGTCGGTCCCTGTGTCTCTCTCTGTCACTGTGTCTCACTCGGTCCCTGTGTCTCTCTCGGTCCCTGTGTCTCTCTCTCACACCACTGTGTCTCTCTCGGTCCCGGTGTCTCTCTCGGTCCCTGTCTCTCTCTCGGTCCCTGTATCTCTCTGTCGGTCCCTGTGTCTCTCTCGGTCACTGTGTCTCACTCGGTCCCTGTGTCTCTCTCGGTCCCTGTGTCTCTCTCTCACACCCCTGTGTCTCTCTCGGTCCCGGTGTCTCTCTCGGTCCCTGTGTCTCTCTCTCGGTCCCTGTGTCTCTCTCGGTCACTGTGCCTCTCTCAGTCCCTGTGTCTCACTCGGTCCCTGTCTCTCTCTCGGTCCCTGTGCCACTCTCTAAGACCCTGTGTCTCTCTGTTGTCCCGGAGTCTCTCTCTCAGTCCCTGTGTCTCACTCGGTCCCTGTCTCTCTCTCTGTCCCGGTGTCTCTCTCTCGGTCCCTGTGTCTCTCTCTCGGTCTGTGTCTCTCTCTCGGTGCCTGTGTCTCTCTTGGTCCCTGTGACTCTCTCGGTCCCTGTGTCTCTCTCGGTACCTGTGTCTCTCTCTCGGTCCCTGTGTCTCTCTCTCGGTCCCTGTGACTCGCTCAATCCCTGTGTCTCTCTCTCGGTCCCTGTGTCTCTCTCTCGGTCCCTGTGTCTCTCTCTCGGTCCCTGTGTCTCTCTCGGTCCCTGTGACTCGCTCAATCCCTGTGTCTCTCTCTCGGTCCCTGTGTCTCACTCGGTCCCTGTGTCTCTCTCTCGGTCCCTGTGTCTCTCTCTCACCCCTGTGTCTCTCTCGGTCCGTGTGTCTCTCTCGGTCGCTGTGTCTCTCTCGGTCCCTGTGACTCGCTCAATCCCTGTGTCTCTCTCTCTCGGTCCCTGTGTCTCACTCGGTCCCTGTGTCTCTCTCTCGGTCCCTGTGTCTCTCTCGGTCCCTGTGTCTCTCTCTCGGTCTCTGTGTCTCTCTCTCACCCCTGTGTCTGTCTCTGTCCCGGTGTCTCCCTCGGTCCGTCTCTCTCACGGTCCCTGTCACTTTCTCAGTCCCTGTGTCTCACTCGGTCCCTGTCTCCCTCTCGGACCCTGTGCCTCTCTCTAAGACTCTGTGTCTCTATCTTGGTCCCCGTGTCTCTCTCAGTCCCTGTGTCTCTCTCTCTCAGTCCTGGTGTCTCTCTCGGTCCCTGTGTCTGACTCTCGGTCCCTGTGTCTCTCTCTCTGTCCCTGTGTCTCACTCGGTCACTGTCTCTCTCTCTCGGTCCCTGTGTCTCTCCCGGTCCCTGTGTCACTCTCTCGGTCCCTGTCTCTCCCTCGGTCCCTGTGTCTCTCTCTTGCTCCCTGTGTCTTTCTCGGTCCCTGTGTCTCTCCCGGTCCCTGTGTCACTCTCTCGGTCCCTGTCTCTCTCTCTCGGTCCCTGTGTCTCTCTCTCGGTCCCTGTGTCTCTCTCGGTCACTGCGTCTCTCTCTTGCTCGCTGTGTCTTTCTCGGTCCCTGTGTCTCTCCCGGTTCCTGTGTCACTCTCTCGGTCCCTGTCTCTCTCTCTCGGTCCCTGTGTCTCTCTCTCGGTCCCTGTGACTCGCTCAGTCCCTGTGTCTCACTCGGAACCTGTGTCTCTCTCTCGGTCCATGTGTCTCCCTCGGTCCCTGTGTCTCTGTCTCGGTGCCTGTGTCTATCTCGGTCCCTGTGTCTCTGTCTCGGTGCCTGTATCTCTCTCTCGGTCCCTGTGTCTCTCTCGGTCCCTGTCTCTCTCTCGGTCCCTGTCACTATCTCAGTCCCTGTGTCTCTCTCAGTCCCTGTGTCTATCTCGGTCCCTGTGTCTCTGTCTCGGTGCCTGTATCTCTCTCTCGGTCCCTGTGTCTCTCTCGGTCCCTGTCTCTCTCTCGGTCCCTGTCACTATCTCAGTCCCTGTGTCTCTCTCGGTCCCTGTGTCTCTCTCTGTCCCTGTCTCTCTCTCTCAGTCCCTCTGCCTCTCTATCGGTCCCTGTGTCTCTCTCTCGGTCCCTGTGTCTCTCTCTTGGTTCCTGTCTCTCTCTCGGTCCCTGTGTCTCTCTCTCGGTCCCTGTGTCTCTCTCTCGGTCACTGGGTCTCTCTCTCTGTACCTGTGTCTCTCTCTCGGTCCCTATGTCTCTCTCAGTCCCTGTGTCTCTCTCGGTATCTGTGTCTCTCTCTCGGTCCCTGTGTCTTTCTCTCGGTCCCTGTGTCTCTCTCGGTCCCTTTGACTCTCTCTCTCTCGGTCCCTGTGTCTCTCTCTCAGTCCCTGTCTCTCTCTCGGTCCCTGTGTCTCTCTCGGTCCGTGTGTCTCTCTCGGTCCCTGTGTCTCTCTCAGTCCCAGTGTCGCTCTCAGTCCCTCTGTCTCTCTCTCGGTCCCTGTCTCTCTCTCGGTCCCTGTCACTCTCTCAGTCCCTGTGTCTCACTCGGTCCCTGTCTCCCTCTCGGTCCCTGTGCCTCTCTCTAAGACCCTGTGTCTCTCTCTCTCGGTCCCTGTGTCTCTCTCTCAGTCCCTGTATCTCTCTCGGTCCTTGTGTCTCTCTCGGTCCCTGTGTCTCTCTCCCCGCCCTTGTGTCTCTCTCAGTCCCTGTATCTCTCCCGGTCCCTGTGTCTCTCTCGGTCCCTGTATCTCTCTGTCGGTCCCAGTGTCTCTCTCAGTCCCTGTTTCTCTCTCGGTCCCTGTGTGTCTCTCAGTCCCTGTGACTCTCTCTCGGTCCCTGTGTCTCTCTCTCTCGGTCCCTCTGCCTCTCTATCGGTCCCTGTGTCTCTCTCTCGGTCCCTGTGTCTCTCTCTTGGTCCCTGTCTCTCTCTCGGTCCCTGTGTCTCTCTCAGTCCCTGTGTCTCTCTCGGTACCTGTGTCTCTCTCTCGGTCCCTGTGTCTCTCTCAGTCCCTGTGTCTCTCTCGGTACCTGTGTCTCTCTCGGTCCCTGTGTCTCTCTCGGTCCCAGTGCCGCTCTCAGTCCCTCTGTCTCTCTCTCGGTCCCTGTCACTCTCTCAGTCCCTGTGTCTCACTCGGTCCCTGTCACCCTCTCGGTCCCTGTGCCTCTCTCTAAGACACTGTGTCTCTCACTCGGTCCCTGTGTCTCTCTCGGTCCATGTGACTCACTCTCGGTCCCTGTATCTCTCTCGGTCACTGTGTCTCTCTCTCGGTCCCTGTGTCTCTCTCAGTCCGTGTCTCTCTCGGTCCCTGTGTCTCTCTCTCGGTCCCTATGTCTCTCTCGGTCACTGTGTCTCTCTCTCGGTCCCTGTGTCTCTCTCGGTCCCTGTCTCTCTCTCGGTCCCTGTATCTCTCTGTCGGTCCCTGTGTCTCTCTCGGTCACTGTGCCTCACTCAGTCCCTGTGACTCTCTCGGTCCCTGTGTCTCTCTCTCTCACACCCCTGTGTCTCTCTCGGTCCCGGTGTCTCTCTCGGTCCCTGTGTCTCTCTCTCGGTCCCTGTGTCTCTCTCGGTTACTGTGCCTCTCTCAGTCCCTGTGTCTCACTCGGTCCCTGTCTCTCTCTCGGTCCCTGTGCCACTCTCTAAGACCCTGTGTCTCTCTGTTGTCCCTGAGTCTCTCTCTCAGTTCCTGTGTCTCACTCGGTCCCTGTCTCTCTCTCTGTCCCGGTGTCTCTCTCTCGGTCCCTGTGTCTCTCTCTCGGTTCCTCTGTCTCTCTTGGTCCCTGTGTCTCTCTGTCAGTCCCTGTGTCTCTCTCTCGGTCTGTGTCTCTCTCTCGGTGCCTGTGTCTCTCTCTCGGACCTTTTGTCTCTCTCAGTCCCTGTGTCCCCCTTGGTACCTGTGTTTCTCTCTCGGTCCCTGTGTGTCTCTCAGTCCCTGTGACTCTCTCTCGGTCCCTGTGTCTCTCTTGGTCCCTGTGACTCTCTCGGTCCCTGTGTCTCTCTCGGTACCTGTGTCTCTCTCTCGGTCCCTGTGTCTCTCTCTCGGTCCCTGTGACTCGCTCAATCCCTGTGTCTCTCTCTCGGTCCCTGTGTCTCTCTCTCGGTCCCTGTGTCTCTCTCTCGGTCCCTGTGTCTCTCTCGGTCCCTGTGACTCGCTCAATCCCTGTGTCTCTCTCTCGGTCCCTGTTTCTCACTCGGTCCCTGTGTCTCTCTCTCGGTCCCTGTGTCTCTCTCTCTCACCCCTGTGTCTCTCTCGGTCCGTGTGTCTCTCTCGGTCGCTGTGTCTCTCTCGGTCCCTGTGACTCGCTCAATCCCTGTGTCTCTCTCTCGGTCCCTGTGTCTCTCTCGGTCCCTGTGTCTCTCTCTCGGTCTCTGTGTCTCTCTCTCACCCCTGTGTCTGTCTCTGTCCCGGTGTGTCTCTCGATCCGTCACTCTCACGGTCCCTGTCACTTTCTCAGTCCCTGTGTCTCACTCGGTCCCTGTCTCCCTCTCGGTCCCTGTGCCTCTCTCTAAGACTCTGTGTCTCTATCTTGGTCCCTGTGTCTCTCTCAGTCCCTGTGTCTCTCTCTCTCGGTCCTGGTGTCTCTCTCGGTCCCTGTGTCTGACTCTCTGTCCCTGTGTCTCTCTCTCTGTCCCTGTTTCACTCACTCGGACCCTGTTTCTCTCTCAGTCCCTGTGTCTCTCTCTCCATCCCTGTGTCTCCCTCTCGGTTCCTGTGTCTCTGTCTCGGTCCCTGTGTCTCTCTCGGTCGCTGTGTCTCACTCGGTCCCTGTGTCTCTCTCGGTCCCTGTGTCTCTCTCTCGGTCCCTGTGTCTCTCTCGGTCCCGATGTCTCTCTCGGTCCCTGTGTCTCTCTCTCGGTCCCTGTGTCTCTCTCTGGGTCCCTGTGTCTCACGCGGTCCCTGTCTCTCTCTCTGTGTCTGTGTCTCTCTCTTGGTCCCTGTGTCTCACTCTTGGTCCCTGTGTCTCTCTCTCGGTCCCTGTCTCTCACTCTCAGTCCCTGTATGTCTCTCTTGGTCCCTGTGTCTCTCTATTGGTCCCTGTGTCTCACTCGGTCCCTGTATTTCTCACTCGGTACCTGTCTCTGTCTCGGTCCCTGTGTCTCGCTCAATCCCTGTGACTCTCTCGGTCCCTGTGTCTCTCTCTCGGTCCCTGTGTCTCTCTCTCGGTCCCTGTGACTCGCTCAATCCCTGTGACTCTCTCGGTCCCTGTGTCTCTCTGTCGATCCCTGTGTCTCTCTCGGTCCCAGTCACTCTCTCAGTCCCTGTGTCTCTCTCTCGGTCCCTGTGTCTCTCTCTCGTTCCCTGTGTCTCTCTCGGTCCCTGTGTCTCTCTCTCAGTCCCTGTGTCTCTCTCTCGGTCCCTGTGTCTCTTTCGGTCCCTGTGTCTCTCTCGGACGCTGTGTCTCTCTCGGTCCCTGTGTCTCTCTCTCGGTCCCTGTGTCTCTCTCGGTCCCTGTGTCTTACTCGGTTCCTGTGACTCTCTCAGTCCCTGTCTCTCTCTCAGTCTCTGAATCTCTCTCTCGGTCCCTGTCTCTCTCTCGGTCCCTCTGTCTCCCTCGGTCCCTGTGTCTCTCTCGGTCCCTGTGTCTCTCTCTCGGTCACTGTGTCTCGCTCTCTGTCCCTGTGTCTCTCTCTCGGTCCCTATGTCTCTCTCTCGGTCCCTGTCTCTCTATCTTACTATCTGTGTCTCTCTCGGTCCCTGTCTCTCTCTCAGTCCCTGTGTCTCTCTCTCACCCCATGTCTCTCTCTGTCCCGGTGTCTCTCTCGGTCCCTGTCTCTCTCACGTTCCCTGTCACTCTCTCTGTCCCTGTGTCTCACTCGGTCCCTGTCTCCCTCTCGGTCCCTGTGCCTTTCTCTAAGACCCTGTGTCTCTCTCTTGGTCTCTGTGTCTCTCTCAGTCCCTGTGTCTCTCTCGGTCCCTGTGTCTCACTCTCGGTCCTTGTGTCTCTCTCTCGGTCCCTTGTCACTCACTCGGTCCCTGTTTCTCTCTCAGTCCCTGTGTCACACGCGGTCCCTGTGTCTCTCTCGGTCCCTGTGTCTCTCCCTCCATCGCTGTGTCTCTCTCTCGGTCCCTGTGTCTCTCTCGGTCCCTGTGTCTCTCTAAGACCCTGTGTCTCACTCGGTCCCTGTCTCTCTCTCGGTCCCTGTGTCTCTCTGTCGGTCCCTCTGTCTCTCTCTCGGTCCCTGTCTCTCTCTCTCGGTCACTATGTCTCTCTTGGTCCCTGTGTCGCTCTCTTGGTCCCTGTATTTCTCACTCGGTACCTGACTCTGTCTCGGTCCCTGTGTCTCGCTCGGTCCATGTGTCACTCTCGGTCCCTGTGTGTCACTCGGCCCCTGTGTCTTTCTCGGTCCCTGTGTCTCTCTCGGTCCCTGTCTCTCTCTCAGTCCCTGTGTCTCTCTCTCGGTCCCTGTGTCTCTCTCGGTCCCTGTGTCTTACTCGGTCCCTGTGAACCTCTCAGTCCCTGTCTCTCTCTCAGTCTCTGAGTCTCTCTCTCGGTCCCTGTCTCTCTCTCGGTCCCTGTGTCTCTCTCGGTCCCTGTGTCTCTCTCGCGGTCCCTGCGTTTCTCTCGGTTCCGGTGTCTCTCTCGGTCCCTGTCTCTCTCTCTCTTGCTCTCTGCGTATCTCTCGGTCCCTGTGTCTCACTTTGTCCCTGTCTCTCTATCGGTCACTGTGTCTCGCTCTCGGTCCCTGTGTCTCTCTCTCGGTCCCTATTTCTCTCTCTCGGTCCCTGTCTCTCTCTCGGTCCCTGTGTCTCTTTCGGTCCTGGTGGCTCTCACGGTCCCTGTCTCTCTATCTTACTCTCTGTGTCTCTCTCGGTCCCTGTCTCTTTCTCAGTCCCTGTGTCTCTTTCTCGGTCCCTGTGTCTCTCTCTCGGTCCCTGTGTCTCTCCCTTGCTCCCTGTGTCTCTCTCGGTCCCTGTGTCTCGCTCTCGGTCCCTGTGTCTTTCTCTCGGTCCCTGTGTCTCTCTCTCGGTCCCTGTCTCTCTCTCGGTCCCTGTGTCTCTCTAGGTCCCAGTGTCTCTCTCGGTCCCTGTGTCTCTCTCTTGGTCCCTGTGTCTCTCTCAGTCCCTGTGTCTCTCTCGGTCCCTGTGTCTCACTCTCGGTCCCTGTGTCTCTCTCTCGGTCCCTGTGTCACTCATTCGGTCCCTGTTTCTCTCTCAGTCCCTGTGTCTCTCTCGGTCCCTGTGTCTCTCCCTCCATCGCTGTGTCTCTCTCTCGGTCCCTGTGTCTCTCTCGGTCCCTGTGTCTCTCTCTCCATCCCTGGGTCTCTCTCTCGGTCCCTGTGTCTCTCTAAGACCCTGAGTCTCACTCGGTCCCTGTGTCTCTCTCCGTCCCGATGTCTCTCTCGGTCCCTGTGTCTCTCTAGGTCCCTGTCTCTCTCTCGGTCCCTGTATCTCTCTGTCGGTCCCTGTGTCTCTCTCGGTCACTGTGTCTCACTCGGTCCCTGTGTCTCTCTCTCACACCCCTGTGTCTCTCTCGGTCCCGGTGTCTCTCTCGGTCCCTGTGTCTCTCTTTCAGTCCCTGTGTCTCTCTCGGTCACTGTGTCTCTCTCAGTCCCTGTGTCTCTCTCTCGGTACCTGTGTCTCTCTCTCGGTCCCTGTGTCTCTCTCTCGGTCCCTGTGACTCGCTCAAACCCTGTGTCTCTCTCTCGGTCCCTGTGTCTCTCTCTCGGTCCCTGTGTCTCTCTCTCGGTCCCTGTGTCTCTCTCGGTCCCTGTGACTCGCTCAATCCCTGTGTCTCTCTCTCGGTCTCTGTGTCTCTCTCTCACCCCTGTGTCTGTCTCTGTCCCGGTGTCTCCCTCGGTCCGTCTCTCTCACGGTCCCTGTCACTTTCTCAGTCCCTGTGTCTCACTCGGTCCCTTTCTCCCTCTCGGTCCCTGTGCCTCTCTCTAAGACTCTGTGTCTCTATCTTGGTCCCCGTGTCTCTCTCAGTCCCTGTGTCTCTCTCTCTCGGTCCTGGTGTCTCTCTCGGTCCCTGTGTCTGACTCTCGGTCCCTGTGTCTCTCTCTCAGTCCCTGTGTCTCTCTCTCTCGGTCCTGGTGTCTCTCTCGGTCCCTGTGTCTGACTCTCGGTCCCTGTGTCTCTCTCTCTGTCCCGTGTCACTCACTCGGACCCTGTTTCTCTCTCAGTCCCTGTGTCTCTCTCGGTCCCTGTGTCTCTCTCTCACCCCTGTGTCTCTCTCGGTCCCTGTGTCTCTCTCTCGGTCCCTGTGTCTCTCTCTGGGTCCCTGTGTCTCACTCGGTCCCTGTCTCTCTCAAGGTCCCTGTGTCTCTCTCGGTCCCTGTGTCTCTCTAAGACCCTATGTCTCACTCGGTCCCTGTGTCTCTCTCGGTCCCTGTGTCTCTCTCGGTCCCGATGTCTCTCTCGGTCCCTGTGTCTCTCTCTCGGTCCCTGTGTCTCTCTCTGGGTCCCTGTGTCTCACTCGGTCCCTGTCTCTCTCTCTGTCTCTGTGTCTCTCTCTTGGTCACTGTGTCTCTCTGTCGGTCGCTGTGTCTCTCTCTTGGTCCCTGTGTCTCTCTCTCGCTCCCTGTGTCTCTCTCGGTCCCTGTATTTCTCACTCGGTACCTGTCTCTGTCTCGGTCCCTGTGTCTCGCTCAATCCCTGTGACTCTCTCGGTCCCTGTGTCTCTCTCTCGGTCCCTGTGACTCGCTCAATCCCTGTGACTCTCTCGGTCCCTGTGTCTCACTCGGTACCTGTGTCTCTCTCTCGGTCCCTGTGTCTCTCTCTAGGTCCCTGTGTCTCTCTCTCGGTCCCTGTGTCTCTCTCGGTCCCTGTGTCTCTCTCAGTCCCTGTGTCTCTCTCTCGGTCCCTGTGTCTCTCTCTCGTTCCCTGTGTCTCTCTCGGTCCCTGTGTCTCTCTCTCAGTCCCTGTGTCTCTCTCTCGGTCCCTGTGTCTCTCTCTCGGTCCCTGTGTCTCTCTCGGTCCCTGTGTCTTACTCGGTTCCTGTGACTCTCTCAGTCCCTGTCTCTCTCTCAGTCTCTGAATCTCTCTCTCGGTCCCTGTCTCTCTCTCGGTCCCTGTGTCTCTCTCGGTCCCTGTGTCTCTCTCGGTCCCTATGTCTGTCTCTCGGTCACTGTGTCTTGCTCTCGGTCCCTGTGTCTCTCTCTCGGTCCCTATGTCTCTCTCTCGGTCCCTGTCTCTCTCTCGGTCCCTGTGACTCTCTCGGTCCCGCTGTCTCTCTCGGTCCCTGTCTCTCTATCTTACTATCTGTGTCTCTCTCGGTCCCTGTCTCTCTCTCAGTCCCTGTGTCTCTCTCTCACCCCATGTCTCTCTATGTCCCGGTGTCTCTCTCGGTCCCTGTCTCTCTCACGTTCCCTGTCACTCTCTCAGTCCCTGTGTCTCACTCGGTCCCTGTCTCCCTCTAGGTCCCTGTGCCTTTCTCTAAGACCCTGTGTCTCTCTCTTGGTCCCTGTGTCTCTCTCAGTCCCTGTGTCTCTCTCGGTCCCTGTGTCTCACTCTCGGTCCCTGTGTCTCTCTCTCGGTCCCTTGTCACTCACTCGGTCCCTGTTTCTCTCTCAGTCCCTGTGTCTCTCTCGGACCCTGTGTCTCTCCCTCCATCGCTGTGTCTCTCTCTTGGTCCCTGTGTCTCTCTCGGTCCCTTTGTCTCTCTCTCCATCCCTGTGTCTCTCTCTCGGTCCCTGTGTCTCTCTAAGACCCTGTGTCTCACTCGGTCCCTGTCTCTCTCTCCATCCCTGTGTCTCTCTCTCGGTCCCTGTGTCTCTCTAAGACCCTGTCTCTCTCTCGGTCCCTGTCTCTCTCTCTCGGTCACTATGTCTCTCTCAGTCCCTGTGTCTCTCTCTCGGTCCCTGTGTCTCTCTCTCGTTCCCTGTGTCTCTCTCGGTCCCTGTGTCTCTCTCTCAGTCCCTGTGTCTCTCTCTCGGTCCCTGTGTCTCTCTCGGTCCCTGTGTCTCTCTCGGACGCTGTGTCTCTCTCGGTCCCTGTGTCTCTCTCTCGGTCCCTGTGTCTCTCTCGGTCCCTGTGTCTTACTCGGTTCCTGTGACTCTCTCAGTCCCTGTCTCTCTCTCAGTCTCTGAATCTCTCTCTCGGTCCCTGTCTGTCTCTCGGTCCCTGTGTCTCTCTCGGTCCCTGTGTCTCTCTCGGTCCCTATGTCTGTCTCTCGGTCACTGTGTCTCGCTCTCGGTCCCTGTGTCTCTCTCTCGGTCCCTATGTCTCTCTCTCGGTCCCTGTCTCTCTCTCGGTCCCTGTGACTCTCTCGGTCCCGCTGTCTCTCTCGGTCCCTGTCTCTCTATCTTACTATCTGTGTCTCTCTCGGTCCCTGTCTCTCTCTCAGTCCCTGTGTCTCTCTCTCACCCATGTCTCTCTATGTCCCGGTGTCTCTCTCGGTCCCTGTCTCTCTCACGTTCCCTGTCACTCTCTCAGTCCCTGTGTCTCACTCGGTCCCTGTCTCCCTCTCGGTCCCTGTGCCTTTCTCTAAGACCCTGTGTCTCTCTCTTGGTCCCTGTGTCTCTCTCAGTCCCTGTGTCTCTCTCGGTCCCTGTGTCTCACTCTCGGTCCCTGTGTCTCTCTCTCGGTCCCTTGTCACTCACTCGGTCCCTGTTTCTCTCTCAGTCCCTGTGTCTCTCTCGGACCCTGTGTCTCTCCCTCCATCGCTGTGTCTCTCTCTTGGTCCCTGTGTCTCTCTCGGTCCCTGTGTCTCTCTCTCCACCCTGTGTCTCTCCCTCGGTCCTGTGTCTCTCTAAGACCCTGTGTCTCACTCGGTCCCTGTCTCTCTCTCCATCCCTGTGTCTCTCTCTCGGTCCCTGTGTCTCTCTAAGACCCTGTCTCTCTCTCGGTCCCTGTCTCTCTCTCTCGGTCACTATGTCTCTCTCAGTCCCTGTGTCTCTCTCTCGGTCCCTGTGTCTCTCTCTCGTTCCCTGTGTCTCTCTCGGTCCCTGTGTCTCTCTCTCAGTCCCTGTGTCTCTCTCTCGGTCCCTGTGTCTCTCTCGGTCCCTGTGTCTCTCTCGGACGCTGTGTCTCTCTCGGTCCCTGTGTCTCTCTCTCGGTCCCTGTGTCTCTCTCGGTCCCTGTGTCTTACTCGGTTCCTGTGACTCTCTCAGTCCCTGTCTCTCTCTCAGTCTCTGAATCTCTCTCTCGGTCCCTGTCTGTCTCTCGGTCCCTGTGTCTCTCTCGGTCCCTGTGTCTCTCTCGGTCCCTATGTCTGTCTCTCGGTCACTGTGTCTCGCTCTCGGTCCCTGTGTCTCTCTCTCGGTCCCTATGTCTCTCTCTCGGTCCCTGTCTCTCTCTCGGTCCCTGTGACTCTCTCGGTCCCTGTCTCTCTATCTTACTATCTGTGTCTCTCTCGGTCCCTGTCTCCCTCTCAGTCCCTGTGTCTCTCTCTCACCCCATGTCTCTCTATGTCCCGGTGTCTCTGTCGGTCCCTGTCTCTCTCACGTTCCCTGTCACTCTCTCAGTCCCTGTGTCTCACTCGGTCCCTGTGTCCCTCTCGGTCCCTGTGCCTTTCTCTAAGACCCTGTGTCTCTCTCTTGGTCCCTGTGTCTCTCTCAGTCCCTGTGTCTCTCTCGGTCCCTGTGTCTCACTCTCGGTCCCTGTGTCTCTCTCTCGGTCCCTTGTCACTCACTCGGTCCCTGTTTCTCTCTCAGTCCCTGTGTCTCTCTCGGACCCTGTGTCTCTCCCTCCATCGCTGTGTCTCTCTCTTGGTCCCTGTGTCTCTCTCGGTCCCTGTGTCTCTCTCTCCATCCCTGTGTCTCTCTCTCGGTCCCTGTGTCTCTCTAAGACCCTGTGTTTCACTCGGTCCCTGTCTCTCTCTCCATCCCGGTGTCTCTCTCTCGGTCCCTGTGTCTCTCTAAGACCCTGTGTCTCACTCGGTCCCTCTGTCTCTCTCTCGGTCCCTGTCTCTCTCTCCCGGTCACTATGTCTCTCTTGGTCCCTGTGTCTCTCTCTTGGTCCCTGTATTTCTCACTCGGTACCTGACTCTGTCTCGGTCCCTGTGTCCCGCTCGGTCCATGTGTCACTCTCGGTCCCTGTGTGTCATTCGGCCCCTGTCTCTTTCTCGGTCCCTGTGTCTCTCTCGGTCCCTGTGTCTCTCTCTCAGTCCCTGTGTCTCTCTCTCGGTCCCTGTGTCTCTCTCGGTCCCTGTGTCTTACTCGGTCCCTGTGACTCTCTCAGTCCCTGTCTCTCTCTCAGTCTCTGAGTCTCTCTCTCGGTCCCTGTCTCTCTCTCGGTCCCTGTGTCTCTCTCGGTCCCGGTGTCTCTCTCGGTCCCTGTGTCTCTCTCGCGGTCCCTGTGTCTCTCTCGGTTCCGGTGTCTCTCTAGGTCCCTGTGTCTCTTTCTCGGTCCCTGTCTCTCTCTCTCTTGCTCTCTGCGTATCTCTCGGTCCCTGTGTCTCACTTTGTCCCTGTCTCTCTCTCGGTCCCTGTCTCTCTCTCGGTCCCTGTGTCTCTTTCAGTCCCGGTGTCTCTCTCGGTCCCTGTCTCTCTATCTTACTCTCTGTGTCTCTCTCAGTCCCTGTCTCTTTCTCAGTCCCTGTGTCTCTTTCTCGGTCCCTGTGTCTCTCTCTTGGTCCCTGTGTCTCTCCCTTGCTCCCTGTGTCTCTCTCGGTCCCTGTGTCTCGCTCTCGGTCCCTGTGTCTTTCTCTCGGTCCCTGTGTCTCACTCTCGGTCCCTGTGCCTCTCTCTCGGTCCCTGTGTCTCTCTCGGTCCCTGTGTCTTACTCGGTCCCTGTGACTCTCTCAGTCCCTGTCTCTCTCTCAGTCTCTGAGTCTCTCTCTCGGTCCCTGTCTCTCTCTCGGTCCCTGTGTCTCTCTCGGTCCCGGTGTCTCTCTCGGTCCCTGTGTCTCTCTCGCGGTCCCTGCGTCTCTCTCGGTTCCGGTGTCTCTCTCGGTCCCTGTCTCTCTCTCTCTTGCTCTCTGCGTATCTCTCGGTCCCTGTGTCTCACTTTGTCCCTGTCTCTCTCTCGGTCACTGTGTCTCGCTCTCGGTCCCTGTGTCTCTCTCTCGGTCCCTATGTCTCTCTCTCGGTCCCTGTCTCTCTCTCGGTCCCTGTGTCTCTTTCGGTCCCGGTGTCTCTCTCGGTCCCTGTCTCTTTCTCAGTCCCTGTGTCTCTTTCTCGGTCCCTGTGTCTCGCTCTCGGTCCCTTTGTCTCTCTCTCGGTCCCTGTGTCTCTCTCGGTCCCTGTGTCTCTCTCTCAGTCCCTGTGTCTCTCTCTCGGTCCCTGTGTCACTCATTCGGTCCCTGTTTCTCTCTCAGTCCCTGTGTCTCTCTCGGTCCCTGTGTCTCTCCCTCCATCGCTGTGTCTCTCTCTCGGTCCCTGTGTCTCTCTCGGTCCCTGTGTCTCACTCTCGGTCCCTGTGTCTCTCTCTTGGTCCCTGTGTCTCTCTCGGTCCCTGTGTCTCTCACTCGGCCCCTGTGTCTCTCTCGGTCCCTGTGTCTCTCTCTCGGTCCCTGTGTCACTCATTCGGTCCCTGTTTCTCTCTCAGTCCCTGTGTCTCTCTCGGTCCCTGTGTCTCTCACTCGGCCCCTGTGTCTCTCTCGGTCCCTGTGTCACTCATTCGGTCCCTGTTTCTCTCTCAGTCCCTGTCTCTCTCTCGGTCCCTGTGTCTCTCTCTCGGTCCCTGTGTCTCTCTCGGTCCTTGTGTCTCTCTCTCCATCCCTGGGTCTCTCTCTCGGTCCCTGTGTCTCTCTAAGACCCTGTCTCTCTCTCTCGGTCCCTGTGCCACTCTCTAAGACCCTGTGTCTCTCTGTTGTCCCTGAGTCTCTCTCTCAGTTCCTGTGTCTCACTCGGTCCCTGTCTCTCTCTCTGTCCCGGTGTCTCTCTCTCGGTCCCTGTGTCTCTCTCTCGGTTCCTGTGTCTCACTTGGTCCCTGTGTCTCTCTGTCAGTCCCTGTGTCTCTCTCTCGGTCTGTGTCTCACTCTCGGTGCCTGTTTCTCTCTCTCGGACCTTGTGTCTCTCTCAGTCCCTGTGTCCCCCTTGGTACCTGTGTTTCTCTCTCGGTCCCTGTGTGTCTCTCAGTCCCTGTGACTCTCTCTCAGTCCCTGTGTCTCTCTCGGTCCCTGTGTCTCTCTCTCGGTCACTGTGTCTCTCTCGGTCCCTGTGACTCGCTCAATCCCTGTGTCTCTCTCTCGGTCCCTGTGTCTCACTCGGCCCCTGTGTCTCTCTCTCGGTCCCTGTGTCTCTCTCTCACCCCTGTGTCTCTCTCGGTCCGTGTGTCTCTCTCGGTCGCTGTGTCTCTCTCGGTCCCTGTGACTCGCTCAATCCCTGTGTCTCTCTCTCGGTCCCTGTGTCTCACTCGGTCCCTGCGTCTCTCTCTCGGTCCCTGTGTCTCTCTCGGTTCCTGTGTCTCTCTCTCGGTCTCTGTGTCTCTCTCTCACCCCTGTGTCTGTCTCTGTCCCGGTGTCTCCCTCGGTCCTTCTCTCTCACGGTCCCTGTCACTTTCTCAGTCCCTGTGTCTCACTCGGTCCCTGTCTCCCTCTCGGTCCCTGTGCCTCTCTCTAAGACTCTGTTTCTCTATCTTTGTCCCCGTGTCTCTCTCAGTCCCTGTGTCTCTCTCTCTCGGTCCTGGTGTCTCTCTCGGTCCCTGTGTCTGACTCTCGGTCCCTGTGTCTCTCGCTCTGTCCCTGTGTCACTTACTCGGACCCTGTTTCTCTCTCAGTCCCTGTGTCTCTCTCGGTCCCTGTGTCTCTCTCTCCATCCCTGTGTCTCTCTCTCGGTCCCTGTGTCTCTCTCTCGGTCCCTGTGTCTCTCTCGGTCGCTGTGTCTCACTCGGTCCCTGTGTCTCTCTCGGTCCCTGTGTCTCTCTCTCACCCCTGTGTCTCTCTCGGTGACGATGTCTCTCTCGGTCCCTGTGTCTCTCTCTCGGTCCCTGTGTCTCTCTCTGGGTCCCTGTGTCTCACTCGGTCCCTGTCTATCTCTCTGTCCCTGTGTCTCTCTCTCGGTCCCTGTCTCTCACTCTCGGTCACGGTGTCTCACTTGGTCCCTGTGTCTCTCTCTTGGTCCCTGTGTCTCTCTCAGTCCCTGTGTCTCTCTTGGTCCCTGTGTCTCACTCTCGGTCCCTGTGTCTCTCTCTCGGTCCCTTGTCACTCACTCGGTCCCTGTTTCTCTCTCAGTCCCTGTGTCTCTCTCGGACCCTGTGTCTCTCCCTCCATCGCTGTGTCTCTCTCTTGGTCCCTGTGTCTCTCTCGGTCCCTGTGTCTCTCTCTCCATCCCTGTGTCTCTCTCTCGGTCCCTGTGTCTCTCTAAGACCCTGTGTCTCACTCGGTCCCTGTCTCTCTCTCTCCATCCCTGTGTCTCTCTCTCGGTCCCTGTGTCTCTCTAAGACCCTGTGTCTCACTCGGTCCCTCTGTCTCTCTCTCGGTCCCTGTCTCTCTCTCTCGGTCACTATGTCTCTCTTGGTCCCTGTGTCTCTCTCTTGGTCCCTGTATTTCTCACTCGGTACCTGACTCTGTCTCGGTCCCTGTGTCTCGCTCGGTCCATGTGTCACTCTCGGTCCCTGTGTGTCACTCGGCCCCTGTCTCTTTCTCGGTCCCTGTGTCTCTCTCGGTCCCTGTGTCTCTCTCTCAGTCCCTGTGTCTCTCTCTCGGTCCCTGTGTCTCTCTCGGTCCCTGTGTCTTACTCGGTCCCTGTGACTCTCTCAGTCCCTGTCTCTCTCTCAGTCTCTGAGTCTCTCTCTCGGTCCCTGTCTCTCTCTCGGTCCCTGTGTCTCTCTCGGTCCCGGTGTCTCTCTCGGTCCCTGTGTCTCTCTCGCGGTCCCTGTGTCTCTCTCGGTTCCGGTGTCTCTCTAGGTCCCTGTGTCTCTTTCTCGGTCCCTGTCTCTCTCTCTCTCTTGCTCTCTGCGTATCTCTCGGTCCCTGTGTCTCACTTTGTCCCTGTCTCTCTCTCGGTCCCTGTCTCTCTCTCGGTCCCTGTGTCTCTTTCAGTCCCGGTGTCTCTCTCAGTCCCTGTCTCTCTATCTTACTCTCTGTGTCTCTCTCAGTCCCTGTCACTTTCTCAGTCCCTGTGTCTCTTTCTCGGTCCCTGTGTCTCTCTCTTGGTCCCTGTGTCTCTCCCTTGCTCCCTGTGTCTCTCTCGGTCCCTGTGTCTCGCTCTCGGTCCCTGTGTCTTTCTCTCGGTCCCTGTGTCTCTCTCTCGGTCCCTGTCTCTCTCTCGGTCCCTGTCTCTCTCTCAGTCCCTGTGTCTCACTCTCGGTCCCTGTGTCTCTCTCTCGGTCCCTGTGTCTCTCTCGGTCCCTGTGTCTTACTCGGTCCCTGTGACTCTCTCAGTCCCTGTCTCTCTCTCAGTCTCTGAGTCTCTCTCTCGGTCCCTGTCTCTCTCTCGGTCCCTGTGTCTCTCTCGGTCCCGGTGTCTCTCTCGGTCCCTGTGTCTCTCTCGCGGTCCCTGCGTCTCTCTCGGTTCCGGTGTCTCTCTCGGTCCCTGTCTCTCTCTCGGTCCCTGTGTCTCTCTCGGTCCCGGTGTCTCTCTCGTTCCCTATGTCTCTCTCGCGGTCCCTGCGTCTCTCTCGGTTCCGGTGTCTCTCTCGGTCCCTGTCTCTCTCTCTCTTGCTCTCTGCGTATCTCTCGGTCCCTGTGTCTCACTTTGTCCCTGTCTCTCTCTCGGTCACTGTGTCTCGCTCTCGGTCCCTGTGTCTCTCTCTCGGTCCCTATGTCTCTCTCTCGGTCCCTGTCTCTCTCTCGGTCCCTGTGTCTCTTTCGGTCCCGGTGTCTCTCTCGGTCCCTGTCTCTTTCTCAGTCCCTGTGTCTCTTTCTCGGTCCCTGTGTCTCGCTCTCGGTCCCTTTGTCTCTCTCTCGGTCCCTGTGTCTCTCTAGGTCCCAATGTCTCTCTCGGTCCCTGTGTCTCTCTCTCAGTCCCTGTGTCTCTCTCTCGGTCCCTGTGTCACTCATTCGGTCCCTGTTTCTCTCTCAGTCCCTGTGTCTCTCTCGGTCCCTGTGTCTCTCTCTCGGTCCCTGTGTCTCTCTCGGTCCCTGTGTCTCACTCTCGGTCCCTGTGTCTCTCTCTCTCGGTCCCTGTGTCTCTCTCGGTCCCTGCGTCTCTCTCTCGGTCCCTGTGTCTCTCTCGGTCCCTGTGTCTCTCTCTCGGTCTCTGTGTCTCTCTCTCACCCGAGTGAGAGACAGGGACCGAGTGAGACACAGGGAACGAGACAGAGACAGGTACCGAGTGAGAGACACAGGGACCGAGAGAGACACAGGGACCGAGAGAGACACAGGGGTGAGAGGGAGACATAGGGACCGAGAGAGACACAGGGACCGATTGAGACACAGCGACCGAGAGAGACACAGGGACCGAGAGAGAGAGACAGGGACCGAGGGAGAGAGACACATGGTCCGAGAGAGAGACACAGGGACCGAGAGAGAGACAGGGACCGAGGGAGAGAGACACATGGTCCGAGAGAGAGACACAGGGACCGAGTGAGAGACACAGGGACCGAGAGAGAGACACAGGGACTGAGCGAGTCACAGGGACCGAGAGAGAGACAGGGACCGAGAGAGAGACACAGGGACTGAGAGAGAGACAGGGACCGAGAGAGACACAGGGACCGAGAGAGAGACACAGGGACCGAGAAAGAGACACAGGGACAGAGAGAGACAGGGACAGAGAGAGACACAGGGACCGAGAAAGACACAGGGGCCGAGTGACACACAGGGACCGAGAGAGACACATGGACCGAGAGAGAGAGACAGGGACCGAGTGAGAGACAAAGGGACCGAGAGAGACATAGTGAACGTGAGAGAGAGACAGGGACCGAGAGAGAGACACAGGGACCGACAGAGAGACACAGTGACCAAGAGAGAGACACAGGGACCGAGAGAGAGACAGGGACCGAGTGAGACACAGGGACCCAGAGAGAGACACAGGGACCGAGAGAGAGACACAGGGACCGAGAGAGACATCGGGACGGAGAGAGACACAGGGGTGAGAGAGAGACAAAGGGACCGAGAGAGACACAGGGACCGAGTGAGACTCAGGGTCTTAGAGAGAGACAGGGACCGAGAGAGAGACACAGGGATGGAGAGAGAGACACAAGGACCGAGAGAGACACAGGGACCGAGAGAGAGACACAGCGATGGAGGGAGAGACACAGGGACCGAGAGAGACACAGGGACTGAGAGAGAAACAGGGACCGAGAGAGAGACAGGGACCGAGAGTGAGACACAGGGACCGAGAGAGACACAGGGACTGAGAGAGACACAGGGACCAAGAGAGAGACACAGGGACCGAGAGAGACACAGGGACCGAGAGAGACACAGGGACCGAGAGAGAGACAGGGACCGAGAGAGAGACTCAGAGACTGAGAGAGAGACAGGGACTGAGAGAGTCACAGGGACCGAGTAAGACACAGGGACCGAGAGAGAGACACAGGGATGGAGAGAGACACAGGGACCGAGAGAGACACCGGGACCTAGAGAGACACAGGGACCGAGAGAGAGACACAGGGACCGAGAGAAAGACACAGGGACTGAGAGAGACACAGGGACCGAGAGAGAGACACAGGGACCGAGAGAGACACAGGGAGCAAGGGAGAGACACAGGGACCGAGAGAGAGACACAGGGACCGAGAGAGAGACACAGGGACTGAGAAAGATACAGGGACCGAGAGAGACACAGAGAGTAAGATAGAGAGACAGGGACCGAGAGAGACACCGGGACCGAAAGAGACACAGGGACCGAGGGAGAGACAGGGACCGAGAGAGAGACAGTGACCGAAAGAGACACAGGGACCGAGAGAGAGACACAGGGACCGAGAGCGAGACACAGGGACCGCGAGAGAGACACAGGGACCGAGAGAGACACAGGGACCGAGAGAGACACAGGGACCGAGAGAGAGACAGGGACCGAGAGAGAGACTCAGAGACTGAGAGAGAGACAGGGACTGAGAGAGTCACAGGGACCGAGTAAGACACAGGGACCGAGAGAGAGACACAGGGATGGAGAGAGAGACACAGGGACCGAGAGAGACACATGGACCGAGAGAGAGACACAGCGATGGAGGGAGAGACACAGGGACCGAGAGAGACACAGGGACTGAGAGAGAAACAGGGACCGAGAGAGAGACACAGCGATGGAGGGAGAGACACAGGGACCGAGAGAGACACAGGGACTGAGAGAGAAACAGGGACCGAGTGAGTGACAAGGGACCGAGAGAGAGACACAGGGACCGAGAGTGAGACACAGGGACCGAGAGAGACACAGGGACTGAGAGAGACACAGGGACCAAGAGAGAGACACAGGGTCTTAGAGAAAGGCACAGGGACCGAGAGGGAGACAGGGACCGAGTGAGACACAGGGACTGAGAGAGTGACAGGGAACGTGAGAGAGACAGGGACCGAGAGAGACACCGGGACAGAGAGAGACATGGGGTGAGAGAGAGACACAGGGACTGAGAGAGAGACAGGGACCGAGAGAGACACAGATAGTAAGATAGAGAGACAGGGACCGAGAGAGACAGCGGGACCGAGAGAGTCACAGGGACCGAGAGAGAGACAGGGACCGAGAGAGAGACATAGGGACCGAGAGAGAGACACAGGGACAGAGAGCGAGACACAGTGACCGAGAGAGAGACACAGGGACCGAGAGAGACACAGGGACCGAGAGAGACACAGGGACCGAGAGAGAGACAGGGACCGAGAGAGAGATTCAGAGACTGAGAGAGAGACAGGGACTGAGAGAGTCACAGGAACCGAGTAAGACACAGGGACCGAGAGAGACACAGGGACCGAGAGAGACACAGGGGTGAGAGAGAGACACAGGGACCGTGAGAGACATCGGGATCGAGAGAGACACAGGGGTGAGAGAGAGACACAGGGACCGAGAGAGACACAGGGACCGAGTGAGACACAGCGACCGAGAGAGACACAGGGACCGAGAGAGAGACAAGGGACCGAGAGAGAGACACAGGGATGGAGAGAGAGACACAGGGACCGAGAGTGAGACACAGGGACCGAGAGAGACACCAGGACCGAGAGAGAGAGAGACACAGGGACTTAGAGAGACACGGGGACCAAGATAGAGACACAGAGTCTTCGAGAGAGGCACAGGGACCGAGAGGGAGACAGGGACCGTGTGAGACACAGGGACTGAGAAAGTGACAGGGACCGTGAGAGAGACGGAACGAGAGAGACACCGGGAGAGAGACAGACACAGGGGTGAGAGAGAGACACAGAGACCGAGAGAGAGACACAGGGACCGAGAGAGACACAGGGACCGGGAGAGAGACACAGGGATTGAGCGAGTCACAGGGACCGAGAGAGACACAGCGACCGAGAGAGACACACGGACCGAGAGAGAGACAGAAGTGAGAGAGAGACACAGGGACCGAGAGAGAGACACAGGGACCGAGTGAGACACAGGGACCGAGAGAGAGACACAGGGATTGAGCGAGTCACAGGGACCGAGAGAGACACAGGGACCGAGAGAGAGACACAGGGACCGAGAGAGAGACACAGGGACCGAGAGAGAGACAAAGGGATTGAGCGAGTCACAGGGACCGAGAGAGAGACACAGGGACCGAGAGAGAGACACAAGGACCGAGAGAGA
The DNA here is from genome assembly GCA_037974335.1 of Prionace glauca. NCBI lineage: Eukaryota > Metazoa > Chordata > Chondrichthyes > Carcharhiniformes > Carcharhinidae > Prionace > Prionace glauca. The sequence goes on from JBBMRE010000201.1 coordinate 233,696, forward strand.
GACACAGGGACCGGGAGAGAGACACAGGTACCGAGAGAGACTCAGGGACCAAGAGAGTCACAGGGACCAAGAGAGACACAGGGACCGAGAGAGAGTCACAGGGACTGAGAGACACAGGGACTGAGCGAGTCACAGGGACCGAGAGAGAAACACAGGTACCGAGAGAGTGACACAGCGATGGAGGGAGAGACACAGGGACCGAGAGAGACACAGGGACCGAGAGAGAGACACAGCGATGGAGGGAGAGACACAGGGACCGAGAGAGACACAGGGACTGAGAGAGAAACAGGGACCGAATGAGTGACACAGGGACCGAGAGAGAGACACAGGGACCGAGAGTGAGACACAGGGACTGAGAGAGAGACAGGGACCGAGAGAGAGACACCGGGACCGAAAGAGACACAGGGACCGAGGGAGAGACAGGGACCGAGAGAGAGACAGTGACCGAAAGAGACACAGGGACCGAGAGAGAGACACAGGGACCGAGAGCGAGACACAGGGACCGCGAGAGAGACACAGGGACCGAGAGAGACACAGGGACCGAGAGAGACACAGGGACCGAGAGAGAGACAGAGACCGAGAGAGAGACTCAGAGACTGAGAGAGAGACAGGGACTGAGAGAGTCACAGGGACCGAGTAAGACACAGGGACCGAGAGAGAGACACAGGGATGGAGAGAGAGACACAGGGACCGAGAGAGACACATGGACCGAGAGAGAGACACAGCGATGGAGGGAGAGACACAGGGACCGAGAGAGACACAGGGACTGAGAGAGAAACAGGGACCGAGAGAGAGACACAGCGATGGAGGGAGAGACACAGGGACCGAGAGAGACACAGGGACTGAGAGAGAAACAGGGACCGAGTGAGTGACAAGGGACCGAGAGAGAGACACAGGGACCGAGAGTGAGACACAGGGACCGAGAGAGACACAGGGACTGAGAGAGACACAGGGACCAAGAGAGAGACACAGGGTCTTAGAGAAAGGCACAGGGACCGAGAGGGAGACAGGGACCGAGTGAGACACAGGGACTGAGAGAGTGACAGGGAACGTGAGAGAGACAGGGACCGAGAGAGACACCGGGACAGAGAGAGACATGGGGTGAGAGAGAGACACAGGGACTGAGAGAGAGACAGGGACCGAGAGAGACACAGATAGTAAGATAGAGAGACAGGGACCGAGAGAGACAGCGGGACCGAGAGAGTCACAGGGACCGAGAGAGAGACAGGGACCGAGAGAGAGACATAGGGACCGAGAGAGAGACACAGGGACAGAGAGCGAGACACAGTGACCGAGAGAGAGACACAGGGACCGAGAGAGACACAGGGACCGAGAGAGACACAGGGACCGAGAGAGAGACAGGGACCGAGAGAGAGATTCAGAGACTGAGAGAGAGACAGGGACTGAGAGAGTCACAGGAACCGAGTAAGACACAGGGACCGAGAGAGACACAGGGACCGAGAGAGACACAGGGGTGAGAGAGAGACACAGGGACCGTGAGAGACATCGGGATCGAGAGAGACACAGGGGTGAGAGAGAGACACAGGGACCGAGAGAGACACAGGGACCGAGTGAGACACAGCGACCGAGAGAGACACAGGGACCGAGAGAGAGACAAGGGACCGAGAGAGAGACACAGGGATGGAGAGAGAGACACAGGGACCGAGAGTGAGACACAGGGACCAAGAGAGACACCAGGACCGAGAGAGAGAGAGACACAGGGACTTAGAGAGACACGGGGACCAAGATAGAGACACAGAGTCTTCGAGAGAGGCACAGGGACCGAGAGGGAGACAAGGCCCGTGTGAGACACAGGGACTGAGAAAGTGACAGGGACCGTGAGAGAGACGGAACGAGAGAGACACCGGGAGAGAGACAGACACAGGGGTGAGAGAGAGACACAGAGACCGAGAGAGAGACACAGGGACCGAGAGAGACACAGGGACCGGGAGAGAGACACAGGGATTGAGCGAGTCACAGGGACCGAGAGAGACACAGCGACCGAGAGAGACACACGGACCGAGAGAGAGACAGAAGTGAGAGAGAGACACAGGGACCGAGAGAGAGACACAGGGACCGAGTGAGACACAGGGACCGAGAGAGAGACACAGGGATTGAGCGAGTCACAGGGACCGAGAGAGACACAGGGACCGAGAGAGAGACACAGGGACCGAGAGAGAGACACAGGGACCGAGAGAGAGACAAAGGGATTGAGCGAGTCACAGGGACCGAGAGAGAGACACAGGGACCGAGAGAGAGACACAAGGACCGAGAGAGAGACACAGGGACCGGGAGAGAGACACAGGTACCGAGAGAGACTCAGGGACCAAGAGAGTCACAGGGACCAAGAGAGACACAGGGACCGAGAGAGAGTCACAGGGACTGAGAGACACAGGGACTGAGCGAGTCACAGGGACCGAGAGAGAAACACAGGTACCGAGAGAGTGACACAGCGATGGAGGGAGAGACACAGGGACCGAGAGAGACACAGGGACCGAGAGAGAGACACAGCGATGGAGGGAGAGACACAGGGACCGAGAGAGACACAGGGACTGAGAGAGAAACAGGGACCGAATGAGTGACACAGGGACCGAGAGAGAGACACAGGGACCGAGAGTGAGACACAGGGACTGAGAGAGAGACAGGGACCGAGAGAGAGACACAGGGACCGAGAGAGACACCTGGACCTAGAGAGACACAGGGACCGAGAGAGAGACAGGGACCGAGAGAGAGACACAGGGACCGAGAGAAAGACACAGGGACCGAGAGCGAGACACAGGGACCGAGAGAGACACAGGGAGCAAGGGAGAGACACAGGGACCGAGAGAGAGACACAGGGACCGAGAAAGAGACACAGGGACTGAGAAAGAGACAGGGACTGAGAGAGACACAGAGAGTAAGATAGAGAGACAGGGACCGAGAGAGACATCGGGACTGAAAGAGACACAGGGACCGAGAGAGAGACAGGGACCAAGAGAGAGACAGGGACAAAGTGAGACACAGGGACCGAGAGATACGCAGAGAGCAAGAGAGAGAGAGACAGGGACCGAGAAAGAGACAAAGGGACCGCGAGAGAGACACAGGGACCGAGAGAGACACCGGGACCGAGAGAGACACAGGGACCGAGAGAGAGACAGGGACCGAGAGAGAGACTCAGAGACTGAGAGAGACTGGGACTCAGAGAGTCACAGGGACCGAGTAAGACACAGGGACTGAGAGAGACACAGGGACCGAGAATGACACAGGGACCGAGTGACACACAGGGACCGAGAGTGACACATGGACCGAGCGAGACACAGGGACCGAGACAGAGTCAGGTACCGAGTGAGAAATACAGGGACCAAGAGAGAGACACAGGGACCAAGAGAGACATAGTGACCGAGAGGGAGAGACAGGGACCGAGAGAGAGACAGAGGGACCGAGTGAGAGACAGGGACCGAGTGAGACACAGGGTCTTAGAGAGACACAGGGACCGAGAGAGAGACACAGGGATGGAGAGAGAGACAGGGACCGAGTGAGACACAGGGTCTTAGAGAGACACAGGGACCGAGAGAGAGACACAGGGATGGAGAGAGAGACACAGGGACCGAGAGAGACACAGGGACCAAGAGAGAGACACAGCGATAGAGGGAGAGACACAGGGTCCGAGAGAGACACAGGGACTGAGAGAGAAACAGGGACCGAGTGAGTGACAAGGGACCGAGAGAGAGACACAGGGACCGAGAGTGAGACACAGGGACCGAGAGAGACACAGGGACTGAGAGAGACACAGGGACCAAGAGAGAGACACAGGGTCTTAGAGAAAGGCACAGGGACCGAGAGGGAGACAGGGACCGAGTGAGACACAGGGACTGAGAGAGTGACAGGGAACGTGAGAGAGACAGGGACCGAGAGAGACACCGGGACATAGAGAGACATGGGGTGAGAGAGAGACACAGGGACTGAGAGAGAGACACAGGGACCGAGAGAGACACAGATAGTAAGATAGAGAGACAGGGACCGAGAGAGACAGCGGGACCGAGAGAGTCACAGGGACCGAGAGAGAGACAGGGACCGAGAGAGAGACATAGGGACCGAGAGAGAGACACGGGGGCCGAGAGCGAGACACAGTGACCGAGAGACAGACATAGGGACCGAGAGAGACACAGGGACCGAGAGAGACACAGGGACCGAGAGAGACACAGGGACCGAGAGAGAGACAGGGACCGAGAGAGAGATTCAGAGACTGAGAGAGAGACAGGGACTGAGAGAGTCACAGGAACCGAGTAAGACACAGGGACCGAGAGAGACACAGGGACCGAGAGAGAGACACAGGGACCGAGAGAGACACAGCGTCCGAGAGAGACACAGGGACCGAGAGAGACACAGGGACCGAGAGAGAGACACAGGGACTGAGAGAGAGACACAGGGACCGAGAGAGACACAGGGAACGAGAGAGAGACACAGGGACCGAGAGGGAGACACAGGGACTGAGAGAGAGACAGGGACCGAGAGAGACACAGGGACCGAGAGAGAGACACAGGTACCGAGTGAGACACAGGGACCGAGAGAGTCACAGGGATTGAGCGAGACACAGGGACCGAGACAGAGACAGGTACCGAGTGAGAAATACAGGGACCGAGAGAGACACAGGGACCGAGAGAGAGACACAGGGACCAAGAGAGAGACACAGGGAACGAGAGAGAGACACAGGGACCGAGAGAGAGACACAGGGACTGAGAGAGAGACAGGGACCGAAAGAGACACAGGGACCGAGAGAGAGACACAGGGACCGAGAGAGAGACACAGGTACCGAGTGAGACACAGGGACCGAGAGAGTCACAGGGATTGAGCGAGACACAGGGACCGAGACAGAGACAGGTACCGAGTGAGAAATACAGGGACCGAGAGAGACACAGGGACCGAGAGAGAGACACAGGGACCAAGAGTGAGACACAGGGACCAAGTGAGACACCGTGACCGAGAGTGAGAGACAGGGACCGAGAGAGAGACACAGTGACCAAGAGAGAGACACAGAGACAGAGAGAGAGACGGGATCGAGTGAGACACAGGGACCCAGAGAGAGACACAGGGACCGAGAGAGAGACACAGGGACCGAGAGAGAGACACAGGATGGAGAGAGAGACACAGGGACCGAGAGAGACACAGGGACTGAGAGAGAAACAGGGTCCGAGTGAGTGACACAGGGACAGAGAGAGAGAGACACAGGGACCGAGAGTCAGACACAGGGACCGAGAGAGACACCAGGACCGAGAGAGAGAGACACAGGGACTGAGAGAGACACGGGGACCAAGATAGAGACACAGAGTCTTAGAGAGAGGCACAGGGACCGAGAGGGAGACAGGGACCGAGTGAGACACAGGGACTGAGAAAGTGACAGGGACCGTGAAGAGACGGACCGAGGAGACACCGGGACAGAGACAGACACAGGGGTGAGAGAGAGACACAGAGACCGAGAGAGAGACACAGGGACCGAGAGAGACACAGGGACCGAGAGAGAGACACAGGGACCGAGTGAGACACAGGGACCGAGAGAGAGAGACACAGGGATTGAGCGAGTCACAGGGACCGAGAGAGACACAGCGACCGAGAGAGACACACGGACCGAGAGAGACACAGGGGTGAGAGAGAGACACAGGGACCGAGAGAGAGACACAGGGACCGAGTGAGACACAGGGACCGAGAGAGAGACACAGGGATTGAGCGAGTCACAGGGACCGAGAGAGACACAGGGACCGAGAGAGAGACACAGGGACCGAGAGAGAGACACAGGGACCGAGAGAGAGACACAGGGATTGAGCGAGTCACAGGGACCGAGAGAGAGACACAGGGACCGAGAGAGAGACACAGGTACCGAGAGAGACACAGGACCGAGAGAGTCACAGGGACCAAGAGAGACACAGGGACCGAGAGAGAGTCACAGGGACTGAGAGACACACAGGGACCGAGAGAGGAACAAAGGTACCAAGGGGGACACAGGGACTGAGAGAGACACAAGGTCCGAGAGAGAGACACAGGCACCGAGAGAGAGACACAGACCGAGAGAGAGACACAGGGACTGACAGAGAGACACAGGGACCAAGAGAGACACAGGAACCGAGAGAGAGACACAGGGACCGAGAGAGAGACACCGGGACAGAGAGAGAGACACAGGGACCGAGAGAGGGACAGGGACCGAGTGAGACACAGGGACTGAGAGAGGCACAGTGACCGAGAGAGACACAGGGACCGAGAGAGAGACACAGGGACCGAGAGAGACACCGGGACCGAGAGAGACACAGGGGTGTGAGAGAGAGACACAGGGACCGAGAGAGACACAGGGACCGAGTGAGACACAGTGACCGAGAGAGACACAGGGACCGACAGAGAGATACAGGGACCGAGAGAGACACCGGGACCGAGAGAGACACAGGGGTGTGAGAGAGAGACACAGGGACCGAGAGAGACACAGGGACCGAGTGAGACACAGTGACCGAGAGAGACACAGGGACCGACAGAGAGATACAGGGACCGAGAGAGAGACAGGGACCGAGAGAGACACAGGGACCGAGAGAGACATCGGGACGGAGAGAGACACAGGGGTGAGAGAGAGAGAAAGGCACCGAGAGAGACACATGGACCGAGTGAGACTCAGGGTCTTAGAGAGACACGGGGACCGAGAGAGAGACCCAGGGATGGAGAGAGAGACACAAGGACCGAGAGAGACACAGGGACCGAGAGAGAGACACAGCGATGGAGGGAGAGACACAGGGACCGAGAGAGACACAGGGACTGAGAGAGAAACAGGGACCGAATGAGTGACACAGGGACCGAGATAGAGACACAGGGACCGAGAGTGAGACACAGGGACTGAGAGAGAGACAGGGACCGAGAGAGAGACACAGGGACCGAGAGAGACACCTGGACCTAGAGAGACACAGGGACCGAGAGAGAGACAGGGACCGAGAGAGAGACACAGGGACCGAGAGAAAGACACAGGGACCGAGAGCGAGACACAGGGACCGAGAGAGACACAGGGAGCAAGGGAGAGACACAGGGACCGAGAGAGACACAAGGTCCGAGAGAGAGACACAGACCGAGAGAGAGACACAGGGACTGACAGAGAGACACAGGGACCAAGAGAGACACAGGAACCGAGAGAGAGACACAGGGACCGAGAGAGAGACACCGGGACAGAGAGAGAGACACAGGGACCGAGTGAGACACAGGGACCGAGAGAGAGACGGGGACCGAGAGAGAGCCAGGGACAAAGTGAGACACAGGAACTGAGAGAGAGACTCAGGGACAACAGAGAGACACAGGGACCGAGAGAGAGACGGGGACCGAGAGAGAGCCAGGGACAAAGTGAGACACAGGGACCGAGAGATACGCAGAGAGCAAGAGAGAGAGAGACAGGGACCGAGAAAGAGACACAGGTACCGAGAGAGACACAGGGACCGAGAGAGTCACAGGGACCAAGAGAGACACAGTGACCGAGAGAGAGACACAGGGACTGAGAGAGAGAGACACAGGGACCGAGAGAGACATTGGGACCTAGAGAGACACAGGGACCGCGAGAGAGACACAGGGACCGAGAGAGACACCGGGACCGAGAGAGACACAGGGACCGAGAGAGAGACAGGGACCGAGAGAGAGACTCAGAGACTGAGAGAGAGACAGGGACTGAGAGAGTCACAGGGACCGAGTAAGACACAGGGACCGAGAGAGACACAGGGACCGAGAGAGAGACACAGGGACCGAGAGTGAGACACAGGGACCGAGAGAAAGACACAGGGACCGAGAGCGAGACACAGGGACCGAGAGAGACACAGGGAGCAAGGGAGAGACACAGGGACCAAGAGAGAGACACAGGGACCGAGAAAGAGACACAGGGACTGAGAAAGAGACAGGGACTGAGAGAGACACAGAGAGTAAGATAGAGAGACAGGGACCGAGAGAGACACCGGGACTGAAAGAGACACAGGGACCGAGAGAGAGACAGGGACCGAGAGAGAGACAGGGACAAAGTGAGACACAGGGACCGAGAGATACGCAGAGAGCAAGAGAGAGAGAGACAGGGACCGAGAAAGAGACACAGGGACCTAGAGAGACACCGGAACCGAGAGAGACACAGGGACCGCGAGAGAGACACAGGGACCGAGAGAGACACCGGGACCGAGAGAGACACAGGGACCGAGAGAGAGACAGGGTCCGAGAGAGAGACTCAGAGACTGAGAGAGAGACAGGGACTGAGAGAGTCACAGGGACCGAGTAAGACACAGGGACCGAGAGAGACACAGGGACCGAGAGAGAGACACAGGGACTGAGAGAGAGACACAGGGACCGAGAGAGACACAGGGACCGAGAAAGAGACAGGGGCCGAGTGACACACAGGGACCGAGAGTGACACATGGACCGAGCGAGACACAGGGACCGAGACAGAGTCAGGTACCGAGTGAGAAATACAGGGACCAAGAGAGAGACACAGGGACCAAGAGAGACATAGAGACCGAGAGAGAGAGACAGGGACCGAGAGAGAGACAGAGGGACCGAGTGAGACACAGGGTCTTAGAGAGACACAGGGACCGAGAGAGAGACACAGGGATGGAGAGAGAGACAGGGACCGAGTGAGACACAGGGTCTTAGAGAGACACAGGGACCGTGAGAGAGACACAGGGATGGAGAGAGAGACACAGGGACCGAGAGAGACACAAGGACCAAGAGAGAGACACAGCGATGGAGGGAGAGACACAGGGTCCGAGAGAGACACAGGGACTGAGAGAGAAACAGGGACCGAGTGAGTGACAAGGGACCGAGAGAGAGACACAGGGACCGAGAGTGAGACACAGGGACCGAGAGAGACACAGGGACTGAGAGAGACACAGGGACCAAGAGAGAGACACAGGGTCTTAGAGAAAGGCACAGGGACCGAGAGGGAGACAGGGACCGAGTGAGACACAGGGACTGAGAGAGTGACAGGGAACGTGAGAGAGACAGGGACCGAGAGAGACACCGGGACATAGAGAGACATGGGGTGAGAGAGAGACACAGGGACTGAGAGAGAGACAGGGACCGAGAGAGACACAGATAGTAAGATAGAGAGACAGGGACCGAGAGAGACAGCGGGACCGAGAGAGTCACAGGGACCGAGAGAGAGACAGGGACCGAGAGAGAGACATAGGGACCGAGAGAGAGACACAGGGACCGAGAGCGAGACACAGTGACCGAGAGACAGACATAGGGACCGAGAGAGACACAGGGACCGAGAGAGACACAGGGACTGAGAGAGAAACAGGGTCTGAGTAAGTGACACAGGGACAGAGCGAGAGACACAGGGACCGAGAGTCAGACACAGGGACCGAGAGAGACACCAGGACCGAGAGAGAGAGACACAGGGACTGAGAGAGACACGGGGACAAAGATAGAGAAACAGAGTCTTAGAGAGAGGCACAGGGACCGAGAGGGAGACAGGGACCGAGTGAGACACAGGGACTGAGAACGTGACAGGGACCGTGAGAGAGAAGGACCGAGGGAGACACCGGGACAGAGACAGACACAGGGGTGAGAGAGAGACACAGAGACCGAGAGAGAGACACAGGGACCGAGAGAGACACAGGGACCGAGAGAGAGACGCAGGGACCAAGTGAGACACAGGGACCGAGAGAGAGACACAGGGATTGAGCGAGTCACAGGGACCGAGAGAGACACAGCGACCGAGAGAGACACACGGACCGAGAGAGACACAGGGACCGAGAGAGAGACACAGGGATTGAGCGAGTCACAGGGACCGAGAGAGACACAGGGACCGAGAGAGAGACACAGGGACCGAGTGAGACACAGGGACCGAGAGAGAGACACAGGGATTGAGCGAGTCACAGGGACCGAGAGAGACACAGTGACCGAGAGAGAGACACAGGGACCGAGAGAGAGACACAGGGACCGAGAGAGAGACACAGGGATTGAGCGAGTCACAGGGACCGAGAGAGAGAGACACAGGGACCGAGAGAGAGACACAGGTACCGAGAGAGACACAGGGACCGAGAGAGTCACAGGGACCAAGAGAGACACAGGGACCGAGAGAGAGTCACAGGGACTGAGAGACACACAGGGACCGAGAGAGAAACACAGGTACCGAGAGTGAGACACAGACCGAGAGAGAGACACAGGGACTGACAGAGAGACACAGGGACCAAGAGAGACACAGGAACCGAGAGAGAGACACAGGGACCGAGAGAGAGAGACACCGGGACAGAGAGAGAGACAGGGACCGAGTGAGACACAGGAACTGAGAGAGAGACTCAGGGACAACAGAGAGACACAGGGTCTTAGAGAGTGGCACAGGGACCGAGAGAGAGACAGGGTCTTAGAGAGACACAGGGACCGAGAGAGAGACCCAGGGATGGAGAGAGAGACACAAGGACCGAGAGAGACACAGGGACCGAGAGAGAGACACAGGGACCGAGAGAGAGACAGGGACTGAGAGAGAAACAGGGACCGAATGAGTGACACAGGGACCGAGAGAGACACAGGGGCCGAGTGAGAGACACAGGGACCGAGAGAGACACAGGGACTGAGAGAGAAACAGGGACCGAATGAGTGACACAGGGACCGAGAGAGAGACACAGGGACCGAGAGAGACACAGGGGCCGAGTGGGAGACACAGGGACCGAGAGAGACACAGGGACCGAGAGAGAGAGACACAGGGACCGAGAGTGAGACACAGGGACCGAGAGAGACACAGGGACCGAGAGAGAGACACAGCGATGGAGGGAGAGACACAGGGACCGAGAGAGACACAGGGACTGAGAGAGAAACAGGGGCCGAATGAGTGACACAGGGACCGAGAGAGAGACACAGGGACCGAGAGAGAGACACAGGGACCGAGAGAGACATTGGGACCTAGAGAGACACAGGGACCGAGAGAGAGACACAGGGACCGAGAGCGAGACACAGGGACCGAGAGAGACACAGGGAGCAAGGGAGAGACACAGGGACCGAGAGAGAGACACAGGGACCGAGAAAGAGACACAGGGACTGAGAAAGAGACAGGGACCGAGAGAGACACCGGGACCGAAAGAGACACAGGGACCGAGAGAGAGACAGGGACCGAGAGAGAGACATAGGGACCGAGAGAGAGACACAGGGACCGAGAGCGAGACACAGTGACCGAGAGAGAGACAGGGACAAAGTGAGACACAGGGACCGAGAGATACGCAGAGAGCAAGAGAGAGAGAGACAGGGACCGAGAGAGACACCGGAACCGAGAGAGACGCAGGGACCGCAAGAGAGACACAGGGACCGAGAGAGACACCGGGACCGAGAGAGACACAGGGACCGAGAGAGAGACAGGGACCGAGAGAGAGACTCAGAGACTGAGAGAGAGACAGGGACTGAGAGAGTCACAGGGACCGAGTAAGACACAGGGACCGAGAGAGACACAGGGACCGAGAGAGAGACACAGGGACCGAGAGTGAGACACAGGGACTGAGAGAGAGACAGGGACCGAGAGAGAGACAGGGACCGAGAGAGAGACACAGGGACCGAGAGAAAGACACAGGGACCGAGAGCGAGACACAGGGACCGAGAGAGACACAGGGAGCAAGGGAGAGACACAGGGACCAAGAGAGAGACACAGGGACCGAGAAAGAGACACAGGGACTGAGAAAGAGACAGGGACTGAGAGAGACACAGAGAGTAAGATAGAGAGACAGGGACCGAGAGAGACACCGGGACTGAAAGAGACACAGGGACCGAGAGAGAGACAGGGACCGAGAGAGAGACAGGGACAAAGTGAGACACAGGGACCGAGAGATACGCAGAGAGCAAGAGAGAGAGAGACAGGGACCGAGAAAGAGACACAGGGACCTAGAGAGACACCGGAACCGAGAGAGACACAGGGACCGCGAGAGAGACACAGGGACCGAGAGAGACATCGGGACCGAGAGAGACACAGGGACCGAGAGAGAGACAGGGACCGAGAGAGAGACTCAGAGACTGAGAGAGAGACAGGGACTGAGAGAGTCACAGGGACCGAGTAAGACACAGGGACCGAGAGAGACACAGGGACCGAGAGAGAGACACAGGGACTGGGAGAGAGACACAGGGACCGAGAGAGACACAGGGACCGAGAAAGAGACAGGGGCCGAGTGACACACAGGGACCGAGAGTGACACATGGACCGAGCGGGACACAGGGACCGAGACAGAGTCAGGTACCGAGTGAGAAATACAGGGACCAAGAGAGAGACACAGGGACCAAGAGAGACATAGTGACCGAGAGAGAGAGACAGGGACCGAGAGAGAGACAGAGGGACCGAGTGAGACACAGGGTCTTAGAGAGACACAGGGACCGAGAGAGAGACACAGGGATGGAGAGAGAGACAGGGACCGAGTGAGACACAGGGTCTTAGAGAGACACAGGGACCGAGAGAGAGACACAGGGATGGAGAGAGAGACACAGGGACCGAGAGAGACACAGGGACCAAGAGAGAGACACAGCGATGGAGGGAGAGACACAGGGTCCGAGAGAGACACAGGGACTGAGAGAGAAACAGGGACCGAGTGAGTGACAAGGGACCGAGAGAGAGACACAGGGACCGAGAGTGAGACACAGGGACCGAGAGAGACACAGGGACTGAGAGAGACACAGGGACCAAGAGAGAGACACAGGGTCTTAGAGAAAGGCACAGGGACCTAGAGGGAGACAGGGACCGAGTGAGACACAGGGACTGAGAGAGTGACAGGGAACGTGAGAGAGACAGGGACCGAGAGAGACACCGGGACATAGAGAGACATGGGGTGAGAGAGAGACACAGGGACTGAGAGAGAGACAGGGACCGAGAGAGACACAGATAGTAAGATAGAGAGACAGGGACCGAGAGAGACAGCGGGACCGAGAGAGTCACAGGGACCGAGAGAGAGACAGGGACCGAGAGAGAGACATAGGGACCGAGAGAGAGACACAGGGACCGAGAGCGAGACACAGTGACCGAGAGACAGACATAGGGACCGAGAGAGACACAGGGACCGAGAGAGACACAGGGACCGAGAGACAGACAGGGACCGAGAGAGAGATTCAGAGACTGAGAGAGAGACAGGGACTGAGAGAGTCACAGGAACCGAGTAAGACACAGGGACCGAGAGAGACACAGGGACCGAGAGAGAGACACAGGGACCGAGAGAGACACAGCGTCCGAGAGAGACACAGGGACCGAGAGAGACACAGGGACCGAGAGAGAGACACAGGGACTGAGAGAGAGACACAGGGACCGAGAGAGACACAGGGAACGAGAGAGAGACACAGGGACCGAGAGAGAGACACAGGGACTGAGAGAGACATAGTGACCGAGAGAGAGAGACAGGGACCGAGAGAGAGACAGGGTCTTAGAGAGACACAGGGACCGAGAGAGAGACACAGGGACTGAGAGAGAGACAGGGACCGAGTGAGACACAGGGTCTTAGAGAGACACAGGGACCGAGAGAGAGACACAGGGATGGAGAGAGAGACACAGGGACCGAGAGAGACACAGGGACCAAGAGAGAGACACAGCGATGGAGGGAGAGACACAGGGTCCGAGAGAGACACAGGGACTGAGAGAGAAACAGGGACCGAGTGAGTGACAAGGGACAGAGAGAGAGACACAGGGACCGAGAGTGAGACACAGGGACCGAGAGAGACACAGGGACTGAGAGAGACACAGGGACCAAGAGAGAGACACAGGGTCTTAGAGAAAGGCACAGGGACCTAGAGGGAGACAGGGACCGAGTGAGACACAGGGACTGAGAGAGTGACAGGGAACGTGAGAGAGACAGGGACCGAGAGAGACACAGGGAGCAAGGGAGAGACACAGGGACCAAGAGAGAGACACAGGGACCGAGAAAGAGACACAGGGACTGAGAAAGAGACAGGGACTGAGAGAGACACAGAGAGTAAGATAGAGAGACAGGGACCGAGAGAGACACCGGGACTGAAAGAGACACAGGGACCGAGAGAGAGACAGGGACCGAGAGAGAGACAGGGACAAAGTGAGACACAGGGACCGAGAGATACGCAGAGAGCAAGAGAGAGAGAGACAGGGACCGAGAAAGAGACACAGGGACCTAGAGAGACACCGGAACCGAGAGAGACACAGGGACCGCGAGAGAGACACAGGGACCGAGAGAGACACCGGGAAAAGGAGAGACACAGGGACCGAGAGAGAGACTCAGAGACTGAGAGAGAGACAGGGACTGAGAGAGTCACAGGGACCGAGTAAGACACAGGGACCGAGAGAGACACAGGGACCGAGAGAGAGACACAGGGACTGAGAGAGAGACACAGGGACCGAGAGAGACACAGGGACCGAGAAAGAGACAGGGGCCGAGTGACACGCAGGGACCGAGAGTGACACATGGACCGAGCGGGACACAGGGACCGAGACAGAGTCAGGTACCGAGTGAGAAATACAGGGACCAAGAGAGCGACACAGGGACCAAGAGAGACATAGTGACCGAGAGAGAGAGACAGGGACCGAGAGAGAGACAGAGGGACCGAGTGAGACACAGGGTCTTAGAGAGACACAGGGACCGAGAGAGAGACACAGGGATGGAGAGAGAGACAGGGACCAAGTGAGACACAGGGTCTTAGAGAGACACAGGGACCGAGAGAGAGACACAGGGATGGAGAGAGAGACACAGGGACCGAGAGAGAGACACAGGGACCAAGAGAGAGACACAGCGATGGAGGGAGAGACACAGGGTCCGAGAGAGACACAGGGACTGAGAGAGAAACAGGGACCGAGTGAGTGACAAGGGACCGAGAGAGAGACACAGGGACCGAGAGTGAGACACAGGGACCGAGAGAGACATAGGGACTGAGAGAGACACAGGGACCAAGAGAGAGACACAGGGTCTTAGAGAAAGGCACAGGGACCGAGAGGGAGACAGGGACCGAGTGAGACACAGGGACTGAGAGAGTGACAGGGAACGTGAGAGAGACAGGGACCGAGAGAGACACCGGGACATAGAGAGACATGGGGTGAGAGAGAGACACAGGGACTGAGAGAGAGACATAGGGACCGAGAGAGAGACACAGGGACCGAGAGCGAGACACAGTGACCGAGAGACAGACATAGGGACCGAGAGAGACACAGGGACCGAAAGAGACACAGGGACCGAGAGACAGACAGGGACCGAGAGAGAGATTCAGAGACTGAGAGAGAGACAGGGACTGAGAGAGTCACAGGAACCGAGTAAGACACAGGGACCGAGAGAGACACAGGGACCGAGAGAGAGACACAGGGACCGAGAGAGACACAGCGTCCGAGAGAGACACAGGGACCGAGAGAGACACAGGGACTGAGAGAGAGACACAGGGACCGAGAGAGACACAGGGAACGAGAGAGAGACACAGGGACCGAGAGAGAGACACAGGGACTGAGAGAGACATAGTGACCGAGAGAGAGAGACAGGGACCGAGAGAGAGACAGGGTCTTAGAGAGACACAGGGACCGAGAGAGAGACACAGGGATGGAGAGGGAGACAGGGACCGAGTGAGACACAGGGTCTTAGAGAGACACAGGGACCGAGAGAGAGACACAGGGATGGAGAGAGAGACACAGGGACCGAGAGAGACACAGGGACCAAGAGAGAGACACAGCGATGGAGGGAGAGACACGGGGTCCGAGAGAGACACAGGGACTGAGAGAGAAACAGGGACCGAGTGAGTGACAAGGGACCGAGAGAGAGACACAGGGACCGAGAGTGAGACACAGGGACCGAGAGAGACACAGGGACTGAGAGAGACACAGGGACCAAGAGAGAGACACAGGGTCTTAGAGAAAGCCACAGGGACCTAGAGGGAGACAGGGACCGAGTGAGACACAGGGACTGAGAGAGTGACAGGGAACGTGAGAGAGACAGGGACCGAGAGAGACACCGGGACATAGAGAGACATGGGGTGAGAGAGAGACACAGGGACTGAGAGAGAGACAGGGACCGAGAGAGACACAGATAGTAAGATAGAGAGACAGGGACCGAGAGAGACAGCGGGACCGAGAGAGTCACAGGGACCGAGAGAGAGACAGGGACCGAGAGAGAGACATAGGGACCGAGAGAGAGACACAGGGACCGAGAGCAAGACACAGTGACCGAGAGACAGACATAGGGACCGAGAGAGACACAGGGACCGAGAGAGACACAGGGACCGAGAGAGACACAGGGACCGAGAGAGAGACAGGGACCGAGAGAGAGATTCAGAGACTGAGAGAGAGACAGGGACTGAGAGAGTCACAGGAACCGAGTAAGACACAGGGACCGAGAGAGACACAGGGACCGAGAGAGAGACACAGGGAACGGGAGAGAGACACAGGGACTGAGAGAGACACACAGGGACCGAGAGAGACACAGGGAACGAGAGAGAGACACAGGGACCGAGAGAGAGACACAGGGACTGAGAGAGACACAGGGACCGAGAGAGACACAGGGACCGAGAGAGAGACACAGGGACCTAGAGAGAGACACAGGGACCGAGAGAGAGACACAGGTACCGAGTGAGACACAGGGACCGAGAGAGTCACAGGGGTTGAGCGAGTCACAGGGACCGAGAGAGAGACACAGGGACCGAGAGAGTCACAGGGATTGAGCGAGACACAGGGACCGAGACAGAGACAGGTACCGAGTGAGAAATACAGGGACCGAGAGAGACACAGGGAGCGAGAGAGAGACACAGGGACCAAGAGAGAGACACAGCGACCGACAGAGAGACACAGTGACCAAGAGAGAGACACAGAGACAGAGAGAGAGACAGGGACCGAGTGAGACACAGGGACCCAGAGGGAGACACAGGGACCGAGAGAGAGACACAGGGACCGAGAGAGACATCGGGACCGAGAGAGACACAGGGACCGAGAGAGACACAGGGACCGAGAGAGAGACAGGGACCGAGTGAGACACAGGGACCCAGAGAGAGACACAGGGACCCAGAGAGAGACACAGGGACCGAGAGAGAGACACAGGGACCGAGAGAGACACAGGGGTGAGAGAGAGACACAGGGACCGAGAGAGACACAGGGACTGAGAGAGAAACAGGGTCCGAGTGAGTGACACAGGGACAGAGAGAGACACAGGGACCGAGAGAGAGACACAGGGACCGAGAGAGAGACACAGGGACCGAGAGAGAGACACAGGGACCGAGAGAGAGAGACACAGGTACCGAGAGAGAGACACAGGGACTGAGAGAGACACAGTGACCGAGAGAGACACAGGGACTGAGAGAGAGACACAGGGACCGAGAGAGACACCGGGACCGTGAGAGACACAGGGGTGTGAGAGAGAGACACAGGGACCGAGTGAGACACAGTGACCGAGAGATACACAGGGACCGACAGAGAGATACAGGGACCGAGAGAGAGACAGGGACCTAGAGAGACACAGGGACCGAGAGAGACATCGGGACGGAGAGAGACACAGGGACCGAGTGAGACTCAGGGTCTTAGAGAGACACAGGGACCGAGAGAGAGACCCAGGGATGGAGAGAGAGACACAGGGACCGAGAGAGACACAGGGACCGAGAGAGAGACACAGCGATGGAGGGAGAGACACAGGGACCGAGAGAGACACAGGGACTGAGAGAGAAACAGGGACCGAATGAGTGACACAGGGACCGAGAGAGAGACACAGGGACCGAGAGTGAGACACAGGGACCGAGAGAGACACAGGGACCGAGAGAGAGACAGGGACCGAGAGAGAGACACAGGGACCGAGAGAAAGACACAGGGACCGAGAGCGAGACACAGGGACCGAGAGAGACACAGGGAGCAAGGGAGAGACACAGGGACCGAGAGAGAGACACAGGGACCGAGAAAGAGACACAGGGACTGAGAAAGAGACAGGGACCGAGAGAGACACAGAGAGTAAGATAGAGAGACAGGGACCGTGAGAGCCACCAGGACCGAAAGAGACACAGGGACCGAGAGAGAGACAGGGACCGAGAGAGAGACACAGGGACCGAGAGAGAGAAATAGGGACCGAGAGAGAGACACAGGGACCGAGAGCGAGACACAGTGACCGAGAGAGAGACAGGGACAAAGTGAGACACAGGGACCGAGAGATACGCAGAGAGCAAGAGAGAGAGAGACAGGGACCGAGAGAGACACCGGAACCGAGAGAAACGCAGGGACCGCGAGAGAGACACAGGGATCGAGAGAGACACCGGGACCGAGAGAGACACAGGGACCGAGAGAGAGACAGGGACCGAGAGAGAGACTCAGAGACTGAGAGAGAGACAGGGACTGAGAGGTTCACAGGGACCGAGTAAGACACAGGGACCGAGAGAGACACAGGGACCGAGAGAGAGACACAGGGACTGAGAGAGAGACAGGGACCGAGAGAGACACAGGGACCGAGAAAGACACAGGGGCCGAGTGACACACAGGGACCGAGAGTGACACATGGACCGAGCGAGACACAGGGACCGAGACAGAGTCAGGTACCGAGTGAGAAATACAGGGACCAAGAGAGCGACACAGGGACCAAGAGAGACATAGTGACCGAGAGAGAGAGACAGGGACCGAGAGAGAGACAGAGGGACCGACAGAGAGACACAGGGACCGAGAGAGAGACAGGGACCGAGTGAGACACAGGGTCTTAGAGAGACACAGGGACCGAGAGAGAGACACAGGGATGGAGAGAGAGACACAGGGACCGAGAGAGACACAGGGACCAAGAGAGAGACACAGCGATGGAGGGAGAGACACAGGGTCCGAGAGAGACACAGGGACTGAGAGAGAAACAGGGACCGAGTGAGTGACAAGGGACCGAGAGAGAGACACAGGGACCGAGAGTGAGACACAGGGACCGAGAGAGACACAGGGACTGAGAGAGACACAGGGACCAAGAGAGAGACACAGGGTCTTAGAGAAAGGCACAGGGACCTAGAGGGAGACAGGGACCGAGTGAGACACAGGGACTGAGAGAGTGACAGGGAACGTGAGAGAGACAGGGACCGAGAGAGACACAGGGAGCAAGGGAGAGACACAGGGACCAAGAGAGAGACACAGGGACCGAGAAAGAGACACAGGGACTGAGAAAGAGACAGGGACTGAGAGAGACACAGAGAGTAAGATAGAGAGACAGGGACCGAGAGAGACACCGGGACTGAAAGAGACACAGGGACCGAGAGAGAGACAGGGACCGAGAGAGAGACAGGGACCGAGAGAGAGACAGGGACAAAGTGAGACACAGGGACCGAGAGATACGCAGAGAGCAAGAGAGAGAGAGACAGGGACCGAGAAAGAGACACAGGGACCTAGAGAGACACCGGAACCGAGAGAGACACAGGGACCGCGAGAGAGACACAGGGACCGAGAGAGACACCGGGACCGAGAGAGACACAGGGACCGAGAGAGAGACAGGGACCGAGAGAGAGACTCAGAGACTGAGAGAGAGACAGGGACTGAGAGAGTCACAGGGACCGAGTAAGACACAGGGACCGAGAGAGACACAGGGACCGAGAGAGAGACACAGGGACTGAGAGAGAGACACAGGGACCGAGAGAGACAGGGACCGAGAAAGAGACAGGGGCCGAGTGACACACAGGGACCGAGAGTGACACATGGACCGAGCGGGACACAGGGACCGAGACAGAGTCAGGTACCGAGTGAGAAATACAGGGACCAAGAGAGAGACACAGGGACCAAGAGAGACATAGTGACCGAGAGAGAGAGACAGGGACCGAGAGAGAGACAGAGGGACCGAGTGAGACACAGGGTCTTAGAGAGACACAGGGACCGAGAGAGAGACACAGGGATGGAGAGAGAGACAGGGACCGAGTGAGACACAGGGTCTTAGAGAGACACAGGGACCGAGAGAGAGACACAGGGATGGAGAGAGAGACACAGGGACCGAGAGAGACACAGGGACCAAGAGAGAGACACAGCGATGGAGGGAGAGACACAGGGTCCGAGAGAGACACAGGGACTGAGAGAGAAACAGGGACCGAGTGAGTGACAAGGGACCGAGAGAGAGACACAGGGACCGAGAGTGAGACACAGGGACCGAGAGAGACATAGGGACTGAGAGAGACACAGGGACCAAGAGAGAGACACAGGGTCTTAGAGAAAGGCACAGGGACCGAGAGGGAGACAGGGACCGAGTGAGACACAGGGACTGAGAGAGTGACAGGGAACGTGAGAGAGACAGGGACCGAGAGAGACACCGGGACATAGAGAGACATGGGGTGAGAGAGAGACACAGGGACTGAGAGAGAGACATAGGGACCGAGAGAGAGACACAGGGACCGAGAGCGAGACACAGTGACCGAGAGACAGACATAGGGACCGAGAGAGACACAGGGACCGAGAGAGATACTGGGACCGAGAGACAGACAGGGACCGAGAGAGAGATTCAGAGACTGAGAGAGAGACAGGGACTGAGAGAGTCACAGGAACCGAGTAAGACACAGGGACCGAGAGAGACACAGGGACCGAGAGAGAGACTCAGGGACCGAGAGAGACACAGCGTCCGAGAGAGACACAGGGACCGAGAGAGACACAGGGACCGAGAGAGAGACACAGGGACTGAGAGAGAGACACAGGGACCGAGAGAGACACAGGGAACGAGAGAGAGACACAGGGACCGAGAGAGAGACACAGGGACTGAGAGAGACATAGTGACCGAGAGAGAGAGACAGGGACCGAGAGAGAGACAGGGTCTTAGAGAGACACAGGGACCGAGAGAGAGACACAGGGATGGAGAGGGAGACAGGGACCGAGTGAGACACAGGGTCTTAGAGAGACACAGGGACCGAGAGAGAGACACAGGGATGGAGAGAGAGACACAGGGACCGAGAGAGACACAGGGACCAAGAGAGAGACACAGCGATGGAGGGAGAGACACGGGGTCCGAGAGAGACACAGGGACTGAGAGAGAAACAGGGACCGAGTGAGTGACAAGGGACCGAGAGAGAGACACAGGGACCGAGAGTGAGACACAGGGACCGAGAGAGACACAGGGACTGAGAGAGACACAGGGACCAAGAGAGAGACACAGGGTCTTAGAGAAAGGCACAGGGACCTAGAGGGAGACAGGGACCGAGTGAGACACAGGGACTGAGAGAGTGACAGGGAACGTGAGAGAGACAGGGACCGAGAGAGACACCGGGACATAGAGAGACATGGGGTGAGAGAGAGACACAGGGACTGAGAGAGAGACAGGGACCGAGAGAGACACAGATAGTAAGATAGAGAGACAGGGACCGAGAGAGACAGCGGGACCGAGAGAGTCACAGGGACCGAGAGAGAGACAGGGACCGAGAGAGAGACATAGGGACCGAGAGAGAGACACAGGGACCGAGAGCAAGACACAGTGACCGAGAGACAGACATAGGGACCGAGAGAGACACAGGGACCGAGAGAGACACAGGGACCGAGAGAGACACAGGGACCGAGAGAGAGACAGGGACCGAGAGAGAGATTCAGAGACTGAGAGAGAGACAGGGACTGAGAGAGTCACAGGAACCGAGTAAGACACAGGGACCGAGAGAGACACAGGGACCGAGAGAGAGACACAGGGACCGAGAGAGAGACACAGGGACTGAGAGAGAGACACAGGGACCGAGAGAGACACAGGGAACGAGAGAGAGACACAGGGACCGAGAGAGAGACACAGGGACTGAGAGAGACACAGGGACCGAGAGAGACACAGGGACCGAGAGAGAGACACAGGGACCTAGAGAGAGACACAGGGACCGAGAGAGAGACACAGGTACCGAGTGAGACACAGGGACCGAGAGAGTCACAGGGGTTGAGCGAGACACAGGGACCGAGACAGAGACAGGTACCGAGTGAGAAATACAGGGACCGAGAGAGACACAGGGAGCGAGAGAGAGACACAGGGACCAAGAGAGAGACACAGCGACCGACAGAGAGACACAGTGACCAAGAGAGAGACACAGAGACAGAGAGAGAGACAGGGACCGAGTGAGACACAGGGACCCAGAGAGAGACACAGGGACCGAGAGAGAGACACAGGGACCGAGAGAGACATCGGGACCGAGAGAGACACAGGGACCGAGAGAGACACAGGGACCGAGTGAGACATAGGGTCTTAGAGAGACACAGGGACCGAGAGAGACACAGGGACCGAGAGAGAGACAGGGACCGAGTGAGACACAGGGACCCAGAGAGAGACACAGGGACCCAGAGAGAGACACAGGGATCGAGAGAGAGACACAGGGACCGAGAGAGACACAGGGGTGAGAGAGAGACACAGGGACCGAGAGAGACACAGGGACTGAGAGAGAAACAGGGTCCGAGTGAGTGACACAGGGACAGAGAGAGACACAGGGACCGAGAGAGAGACACAGGGACCGAGAGAGAGACACAGGGACCGAGAGAGAGACACAGGGTTTGAACGAGTCACAGGGACCGAGAGAGAGACACAGGGACCGAGAGAGAGACACAGGTACCGAGAGAGAGACACAGGGACTGAGAGAGACACAGTGACCGAGAGAGACACAGGGACTGAGAGAGAGACACAGGGACCGAGAGAGACACCGGGACCGAGAGAGACACAGGGGTGTGAGAGAGAGACACAGGGACCGAGTGAGACACAGTGACCGAGAGAGACACAGGGACCGACAGAGAGATACAGGGACCGAGAGAGAGACAGGGACCTAGAGAGACACAGGGACCGAGAGAGACATCGGGACGGAGAGAGACACAGGGACCGAGTGAGACTCAGGGTCTTAGAGAGACACAGGGACCGAGAGAGAGACCCAGGGATGGAGAGAGAGACACAGGGACCGAGAGAGACACAGGGACCGAGAGAGAGACACAGCGATGGAGGGAAAGACACAGGGACCGAGAGAGACACAGGGACTGAGAGAGAAACAGGGACCGAATGAGTGACACAGGGACCGAGAGAGAGACACAGGGACCGAGAGTGAGACACAGGGACCGAGAGAGACACAGGGACTGAGAGAGACACAGGGACCAAGAGAGAGACACAGGGACCGAGAGAGACACTGGGACCTAGAGAGACACAGGGACCGAGAGAGAGACAGGGACCGAGAGAGAGACACAGGGACCGAGAGAAAGACACAGGGACCGAGAGCGAGACACAGGGACCGAGAGAGACACAGGGAGCAAGGGAGAGACACAGGGACCGAGAGAGAGACACAGGGACCGAGAAAGAGACACAGGGACTGAGAAAGAGACAGGGACCGAGAGAGACACAGAGAGTAAGATAGAGAGACAGGGACCGTGAGAGCCACCAGGACCGAAAGAGACACAGGGACCGAGAGAGAGACAGGGACCGAGAGAGAGAAATAGGGACCGAGAGAGAGACACAAGGACCGAGAGCGAGACACAGTGACCGAGAGAGAGACAGGGACAAAGTGAGACACAGGGACCGAGAGATACGCAGAGAGCAAGAGAGAGAGAGACAGGGATCGAGAGAGACACCGGGACCGAGAGAGACACAGGGACCGAGAGAGAGACAGGGACCGAGAGAGAGACTCAGAGACTGAGAGAGAGACAGGGACTGAGAGGTTCACAGGGACCGAGTAAGACACAGGGACCGAGAGAGACACAGGGACCGAGAGAGAGACACAGGGACTGAGAGAGAGACAGGGACCGAGAGAGACACAGGGACCGAGAAAGACACAGGGGCCGAGTGACACACAGGGACCGAGAGTGACACATGGACCGAGCGAGACACAGGGACCGAGACAGAGTCAGGTACCGAGTGAGAAATACAGGGACCAAGAGAGCGACACAGGGACCAAGAGAGACATAGTGACCGAGAGAGAGAGACAGGGACCGAGAGAGAGACAGAGGGACCGACAGAGAGACACAGGGACCGAGAGAGAGACAGGGACCGAGTGAGACACAGGGTCTTAGAGAGACACAGGGACCGAGAGAGACACAGGGACCGAGAGAGAGACACAGCGATGGAGGGAGAGACACAGGGACCGAGAGAGACACAGGGACCGCGTGTGACACAGGGACTGAGAGAGAAACAGGGACCGAGTGAGTGACAAGGGACCGAGAGAGAGACACAAGGACCGAGAGTGAGACACAGGGACCGAGAGAGACACAGGGACTGAGAGAGACACAGAGACCAAGAGAGAGACACAGGGTCTTAGAGAAAGGCACAGGGACCGAGAGGGAGACAGGGACCGAGTGAGACACAGGGACAGAGAGAGTGACAGGGAACGTGAGAGAGACAGGGACCGAGAGAGACACCGGGACAGAGAGACATGGGGTGAGAGAGAGATACAGGGACTGAGAGAGAGACAGGGACCGAGAGAGACACAGATAGTAAGATAGAGAGACAGGGACCGAGAGAGAGACATAGGGACCGAGAGAGAGACACAGGGACAGAGAGCGAGACACAGTGACCGAGAGAGAGACACAGGGACCGAGAGAGACACAGGGACCGAGGGAGACAGAGGGACCGAGAGAGAGACAGGGACCGAGAGAGAGATTCAGAGACTGAGAGAGAGACAGGGACTGAGAGAGTCACAGGAACCGAGTAAGACACAGGGACCGAGAGAGACACAGGGACCGAGAGAGAGACACAGGGACCGAGAGAGACACAGCGTCCGAGAGAGACACAGGGACCGAAAGAGACACAGGGACCGAGAGAGAGACACAGGGACTGAGAGAGAGACACAGGGACAGAGAGAGACACAGGGAACGAGAGAGAGACACAGGGACCGAGAGAGAGACACAGGGACTGAGAGAGTGACTGGGACCGAGAGAGAGACACAGGGACCGAGAGAGTCACAGGGATTGAGCGAGTCACAGGGACCGAGAGAGAGACACAGGGACCGAGAGAGAGACACAGGGACCGAGAGAGTCACAGGGATTGAGCGAGACACAGGGACCGAGACAGAGACAGGTACCGAGTGAGAAATACAGGGACCGAGTGAGACACAGGGACCAATAGAGAGACACAGGGACCAAGAGAGACATACAGGGACTGAGAGTGAGACACAGGGACTGAGAGAGAGAGACACAGGGACCGAGAGAGACACAGGGAACGAGAGAGAGACACAGGGACCGAGAGAGAGACACAGGGACTGAGAGAGTGACTGGGACCGAGAGAGACACAGGGACCGAGAGAGAGACACAGGGACCGAGAGAGTCACAGGGACCGAGAGAGAGACAGAGGGACTGAGAGCGACACTGGGACCGAGAGAGACACAGGGACCGAGAGAGACACAGGTACCGAGAGAGACACAGGGACTGAGAGAGACACAGGGACCGAGAGAGAGACACAGGTACCGAGAGAGACACAGGGACTGAGAGAGACACAGGGACCGAGAGAGAGATAGGGACCAAGAGAGAGACACAGGGACCGAGAGAGAGACACAGGGACCGATAGAGAGGCAGAGGGACCGAGAGAGAGAGACACAGGGACCGAGAGAGAGTCACAGGGACTGAGAGACACACAGGGACCGAGAGAGAAACAGGGACTGAGAGAGACACTGGGACCGACAGAGAGATACAGGGACCGAGAGAGACACAGGGACCGAGAGAGATACAGGGACTGAGAGAGACACAGGGCGGGGAGAGAGACACAGGGACCGAGAGAGACACAAGGACCGAGAGAGATACAGGGACTGAGAGAGAGACACAGGGACCGAGAGAGAGAGACACAGGGTCTTAGAGAGAGGCACAGGGACCGAGAGGGAGACAGGGACCGAGTGAGACACAGGGACTGAGAGAGTGACAGGGACCGAGAGAGAGACAGGGACCGAGAGAGAGACAGAGGGACTGAGAGCGACACTGGGACTGAGAGAGACACAGGGACCGAGAGAGACACACGGACCGAGAGAGACACAGGGACCGAGAGAGAGACAGGGACTGAGAGAGAGAGACACAGGGACCGAGAGAGAGAGAGTCAAAGGGACCGAGAGAGACACAGGGACCGAGAGAAAGACACAGGGACCGAGAGAGAGACACAGATACCGAGAGAGACATAGGGACTGAGAGAGACATAGGGACCGAGAGAGAGACACAGGTACAGAGAGAGAGACCCAGTGACCGAGAGAGAGACACAGGGACCGAGAGAGAGACACAGGGACCGAGAGAGAGACAGGAACCAAGAGAGAGACACAGGGACCGAGAGAGAGACACAGGGACCGATAGAGAGGCAGAGGGACTGAGAGAGAGAGACAGGGACAGAGAGAGACACAGGGACCGAGAGAGACACAGGGACTGAGATAGTGACAGGGACCGAGAGAGAGACAGGGACCGAGAGAGACACAGGGACCGAGAGAGAGATACAGGCACCGAGACAGAGACACAGGGACCGAGATAGACACAGGGACTGAGAGAGACACAGGGACTGAGATAGTGACAGGGACCGAGAGAGAGACAGGGACCGAGAGAGACACAGGGACCGAGAGAGAGATACAGGCACCGAGACAGAGACACAGGGACCGAGATAGACACAGGCACCGAGACAGAGACACAGGGACCGAGGGAGACACATGGACCGAGAGAGAGACACAGGTTCCGAGTGAGACACAGGGACTGAGCGAGTCACAGGGACCGAGAGAGAGACACAGGGACCGAGAGAGAGAGACAGGGACCGAGAGAGTGACACAGGAACCGGGAGAGACACAGGGACCGAGAAAGACACAGGGAGCAAGAGAGAGACGCAGTGACCGAGAGAGACACAGGGACCGAGAGAGAGACACAGGGACCGAGAGAGAGAGACAGGGACCGAGAGAGTGACACAGGGACCGGGAGAGACACAGGGACCGAGAAAGACACAGGGAGCAAGAGAGAGACACAGGGACCGAGGGAGAGACAGGGACCGAGAGAGTGACACAGGGACCGGGAGAGACACAGGGACCGAGAGAGAGAGACAGTGACCGAGTGAGACACAGGGACAGAGAGAGAGACACAGGGACCGAGAGTCAGACACAGGGACCGAGAGAGACACCAGGACTGAGAGAGAGAGACACAGGGACTGAGAGAGACACGGGGACCAAGATAGAGACACAGAGTCTTAGAGAGAGGCACAGGGACCGAGAGGGAGACAGGGACCGAGTGAGACACAGGGACTGAGAAAGTGACAGGGACCGTGAGAGAGACGGACCGAGGGAGACACCGGGACAGAGACAGACACAGGGGTGGAGAGAGACACAGAGACCGAGAGAGAGACACAGGGACCGAGAGAGACACAGGGACCGAGAGAGAGACACAGGGACCGAGTGAGACACAGGGACCGAGAGAGAGAGACACAGGGATTGAGCGAGTCACAGGGACCGAGAGAGACACAGCGACCGAGAGAGACACACGGACCGAGAGAGACACAGGGGTGAGAGAGAGACACAGGGACCGAGAGAGAGACACAGGGACCGAGAGAGAGAGACACAGGGATTGAGCGAGTCACAGGGACCGAGAGAGACACAGGGACCGAGAGAGAGACACAGGGACCGAGAGAGAGACACAGGGACCGAGAGAGAGACACAGGGACCGAGAGAGACACAGGGACCGAGAGAGTCACAGGGACCAAGAGAGACACAGGGACCGAGAGAGAGTCACAGGGACTGAGAGAGAGAGACACATGGTCCGAGAGAGAGACACAGGGACCGAGTGAGAGACACAGGGACCGAGAGAGAGACACAGGGACTGAGCGAGTCACAGGGACCGAGAGAGAGACAGGGACCGAGTGAGAGACACAGGGACCGAGAGAGAGACAGGGACCAACAGAGACACAGGGACTGAGAGACTCACAGGGACCGAGAGAGAGACACAGGCACCGAGAGAGAGACACAGGGACTGAGAGAGAGACACAGGGACCAAGAGGGACACAGGGACCGAGAGAGTGAGACACAGGGACCGAGAGAGTCACAGGGACTGAGAGAGACACTGAAACTGAGAGAGAGAGAGACAGGGACTGAGTGAGAGAGACACAGGGACCGAGAGAGAGACAGTGACCGAGTGAGAGACAGAGGGACCGATTGATTCACAGGGACCGAGAGAGTGACAGGGACCGAGAGAGAAAGACACAGGGACCGAGAGAGAGAGACACAGGGACCGAGAGAGACACAAGGACCTAGAGCGAGACACAGGGACCGAGAGAGAGACACAATCGTCCGAGAGAGAAACACAGGGAGCGAGAGAGAGACACAGGGACCGAGAGAGACACAGGGACCGAGAGAGAGAGACACAGGGACCGAGAGAGACACAAGGATCTAGAGTGAGACACAGGGACCTAGAGAGTCACAGGGACCGAGAGAGAGACACAGGGACCGACAGAGACACTGAATCTGAGAGAGAGAGAGACAGGGATCGAGTGAGACACAGGGACCAAGAGAGAGACAGGGACCGAGTGAGAGACAGAGGGACTGAGTGAGACACAGGGACCGAGAGAGAGACACAATCGTCCGAGAGAGAAAGACAGGGAGCGAGAGAGAGACACAGGGACCGAGAGAGACACAGGGACCGAGAGAGAGACACAGGGACCGAGAGAGACACAGGGACCGAGAGAGAGACAGTGACCGAGAGAGACACAGGGACTGGGAGAGAGAGACACAGGGACCGAGTGAGAGACACAGGGACCGAGAGAGAGAGACACAGGGACCGAGAGGGACACAGGGACCGAGAGAGAGACACAGGGACCGAGAGAGAGAGGCAGGGACCGACAGAGAGACACAGGGACCGAGAGAGAGACAGGGACCGAGAGAGACACAGGGACCGAGAGAGACACAGGGACCGAGAGAGAGACACAGGGACCGAGAGAGACACAGGGACCGAGAGAGAGACAGTGACCGAGAGAGACACAGGGACTGGGAGAGAGAGACACAGGGAACGAGTGAGAGACACAGGGACCGAGAGAGAGACACAGGGACCGAGAGGGACACAGGGACCGAGAGAGAGACACAGGGACCGAGAGAGAGAGACAGGGACCGAGAGAGAGACACAGGGACCGAGAGAGAGACACAGGGACCGAGAGAGTGACAGGGACCGAGTGAGACACAGGGACCGAGAGAGAGAGAGACACAAGGACCGAGAGAGACACAAGGACCTAGAGAGAGACACAGGGACCGAGAGAGTCACAGGGACTGAGAGAGAGACACAGGGACCGAGTGAGAGAGACACAGGGACCGAGAGAGAGACACAGGGACTGAGCGAGTCACAGGGACCGAGAGAGATAGACAGTGACCGAGTGAGAGACAGAGGGACCGAGTGAGACACAGGGACCGAGAGAGATACACAATCGTCCGAGAGGGAAAGACAGGGAGCGAGAGAGAGACAGAGGGACCGAGAGAGACAGAAGGACCGAGAGAGAGAGACACAGGGACCGAGAGAGAGACAGTGACTGAGAGAGACACAGGGACTGGGAGAGAGAGAGACACAGGGACCGAATGAGAGACACAGGGACTGAGAGAGAGACACAGGGACTGAGAGGGACACAGGGACCGAGAGAGAGACACAGGGACCGAGAGAAACAGAGTGACCGAGAGAGAGAGACAGGGACCGAGAGAGAGAGACAGAGACCGAGAGAGAGACACAGGGACCGAGTGAGACACAGGGACCGTGAGAGAGAGACACAGGGACCGAGAGAGACACAAGGACCTAGAGAGAGACACAGGGAACGAGAGAGAGAGACAGGGACCGAGAGAGAGACACAAGGACCTAGAGAGAGACACAGTGACAGAGAGAGACACAGGGACTGAGAGAGAGACACAGGGATCGATTGAGACACAGCGACCGAGAGAGACACAGGGACCGAGACAGAGAGACACAGGGACCGAGAGAGAGACACAGGGACCGAGAGAGACACAGGGACCGATTGAGACACAGCGACCGAGAGAGACACAGGGACCGAGACTGAGAGAAACAGGGACCGAGAGAGAGACACAGGGACCGAGAGAGACACAGGGACCGAGGGAGACACAGGGACCGAGAGAGACACAGGGACCGAGTGAGAGACACAAGGACTGAGTGAGAGACAGAAGGACTGTGCGAGTCACAGGGACCGAGTGAGAGACAGGGACCGAGAGAGAGTCACAGGGACCGAGAGAGAGACACAGGGACCAAGAGAGACACCAGGACCGAGAGAGACACAGGAACCGAGGGAGAGAGACACAGGGACCGAGAGAGAGACACAGGGACCGAGGGAGAGAGACAGTGTCCGAGAGAGACACAGGGACCGAGAGAGACACAGGGACCCAGAGAGTGACAGGGACCGAGTGAGACACAGCGACCGAGAGAGAGACACAGGGACCCAGAGAGAGACACAGGGACCGAGAGAGACACAAGGACCTAGAGAGAGACACAGGTACCGAGAGAGTCACAGGGACCGAGAGAGAGAGACAGGGACCGAGAGAGACACAGGGACTCAGAGAGAGGCACAGGGACCGAGAGAGAGAGACAGGGACCAAGAGGGACACAGGGACCGAGTGAGTGACAGGGACCGAGAGAGACACAGGGACCGAGAGAGACACAGGGACCGAGAGAGACACAGCGACCGAGAGAGACACAGGGACCGAGAGAGACACAGGGACCGAGACAGAGAGACACAGGGACCGAGAGTGAGACAGTGACCGAGTGAGAGACAGAGGGACCGAGTGAGACACAGGGACCGAGAGAGAGACACAATCGTCCGAGAGGGAAAGACAGGGAGCGAGAGAGAGACAGAGGGACCGAGTGAGACACAGGGACCGAGAGAGTGACACAATCGTCCGAGAGGGAAAGACAGGGAGCGAGAGAGAGACAGAGGGACCGAGAGAGACAGAGGGACCGAGAGAGAGAGACACAGGGACCGAGAGAGGGAGACACAGGGACTGAGCGAGTCACCGGGTCCGAGAGAGACACAGGGACCGAGAGAGAGACAGGGACCGGGGGAGAGAGACACAGGGACCGAGAGAGACACACAGGGACCGAGTGAGAGACACAGGGACTGAGCGAGTCACAGGGACCGAGAGAGACACAGGGACCGAGAGAGAGACACAGGGACCGAGAGAGAGACAAAGGGACCGAGAGAGACACAGGGTCCGAGTGAGACACAGAGACCGAGAGAGACACAGGGACCGAGAGAGAAACAGTGACCGAGAGAGACACAGGGACTGGGAGAGAGAGACACAGGGACCGAGAGAGAGACACAAGGACCAAGAGAATCACAGGGACCGAGTGAGACACATGGACTGAGAGAGACAGTGACCGAGAGTGGCACAGGGACTGAGAGAGACACAATGAGCTAGAGAGAGACAGTGACCGAGAGAGACACAGGGACTGAGAGAGAGAGAGAGACAGCGACCGAGAGAGATACACAAGGACCGAGAGAGACACAGGGACCGAGAGGGAGACACAGAGACCAAGCAGACACAGGGACCGAGAGAGAGACACAGAGACCGCGAGAGAGACACAGGGACCGAGAGAGAGACACAGGGAACAAGAGAGACACAGTTACTGATTGAGAGACACAGGGACCGAGAGAGAGACACAGGGACCGAGAGAGAGACACAGGGACCGAGAGAGACAGAGGGACTGAGCGTGTCACAGGGACCGAGAGAGACACAGGGACCGAGAGGGAGACAGAGGGACATAGCAGGCACAGGGACCG
Source organism: Prionace glauca (assembly GCA_037974335.1). Lineage (NCBI taxonomy): Eukaryota > Metazoa > Chordata > Chondrichthyes > Carcharhiniformes > Carcharhinidae > Prionace > Prionace glauca. Next base: position 265,243 of record JBBMRE010000201.1, read on the forward strand.
AGAGAGAGACACAGAGACCGAGAGAGAGAAACAGGGACCGAGAGAGAGACAGGGACCGAGAGAGAGACACAGGAACTGAGAGAGAGACACAGGGACTGAGAGAGAGACACAGGGACTGAGAGAGAGAGACACAGGCAACGAGAGAGAGACACAGGGACTGAGAGAGAGAGACACAGGGACCAAGAGAGACACCAGGACCGAGAGAGACACAGGGGTGAGAGAGAGATACAGGGACCGAGAGATACACAGGGAACGAGTGAGACACACGGACCGAGGGAGACACAGGGATCCAGAGAGAGACAGAAGGACCGAGAGAGAGACACAGGGACTGAGAGAGAGAGACAGGGACCGGGAGAGACACAGGGACCGAGAAAGACACAGGGAGCAAGAGAGAGACACAGGGACCGAGAGAGAGACAGGGACCGAGAGAGAGACTCAGAGACTGAGAGAGAGACAGGGACTGAGAGAGTCACAGGGACCGAGTAAGACACAGGGACCGAGAGAGAGACACAGGAACTGAGAGAGAGACACAGGGACTGAGAGAGAGACACAGGGACTGAGAGAGAGAGACACAGGCAACGAGAGAGAGACACAGGGACTGAGAGAGAGAGACACAGGGACCAAGAGAGACACCAGGACCGAGAGAGACACAGGGGTGAGAGAGAGATACAGGGACCGAGAGAGACACAGTGACCGAGTGAGACACAGAGACCGAGAGAGAGACAGTGACCGAGAGAGACACAGGGACTGGGAGAGAGAGAGACAGGGACCGAGAGAGAGACACAAGGACCGAGAGAGACACAGTAACCGAGTGAGACACAGGGACTGAGAGAGACACAGGGACCGAGAGAGACACAGGGACCGAGAGAGACACAGGGACTGAGGGAGAGAGAGACACAGCGACCGAGAGAGAGACACAGGGACCGAGTGAGACACAGGGACTGAGAGAGAGACACAGGGACTGAGAGAGAGACACAGGGACTGAGAGAGAGAGACACAGGCAACGAGAGAGAGACACAGGGACTGAGAGAGAGACACAGGGACTGAGAGAGAGAGATACAGGGACCAATAGAGACACCAGGACCGAGAAAGACACAGGGGTGAGAGAGAGATACAGGGACCGAGAGAGACACAGGGAACGAGTGAGACACACGGACCGAGGGAGACACAGGGACCGAGAGAGAGACACAAGGACCGAGAGAGAGACACAGGGACTGAGAGAGAGAGACAGGGACCGGGCAGACACAGGGACCGAGAAAGACACAGGGAGCAAGAGAGAGACACAGGGACCGAGAGAGACACCGGGACCGAGAGAGACACAGTGACCGAGTGAGACACAGAGACCGAGAGAGACACAGGGACCGAGAGAGAGACACAAGGAACGAGAGAGACACAGGCACCGAGTGAGACACAGGGACTGAGAGAGACACAGGGACCGAGAGAGACACAGGGACCGAGAGAGACATTGACCGAGAGAGACACAGGGACTGAGGGAGAGAGAGACACAGCGACCGAGAGAGAGACACAAGGACCGAGAGAGACACAGGGACTGAGAGGGATACATAGGGACCGAGCGGACACAGGGACCGAGAGAGAGACACAGAGACCGAGAGAGAGTCACAGGGACCGAGAGAGACACAGGGACCGAGAGAGAGCCAGTGACCGAGAAAGAGACACAAGGACCGAGAGATACACAGGGACCGAGATGGAGACACAGGGACCGAGCTGACACAGGGACCAAGAGAGACTCAGGGACTGAGACAGAGACAGTGACCGAGAGAGAGACACAAGGACCGAGAGAGACACAGGGACCGAGTGAGAGACACAGGGACCGAGAGAGAGACACAGGGATCGAGAGGGACACAGGGACCGAGAGAGAGACACAGGGACCGAGAGAAACAGAGTGACCGAGAGAGAGAGACAGGGACCGAGAGAGAGAGAGACAGGGATCGAGAGAGAGACACAGGGACCGAGAGAGAGACAGGGACCGATTGAGACACAGGGACCGAGAGAGTGACAGGGACCGAGTGAGACACAGGGACCGAGAGAGAGAGACACAGGGACCGAGAGAGACACAAGGACCTAGAGAGAGTCACAGGGACCGACAGAGACACTGAAACTGAGAGCGAGAGTAAGGGACCGAGTGAGAGAGACACAGGGACCGAGAGGGAGACAGGGACCGAGAGAGAGACACAGGGACCGAGAGAGAGAGACAGGGACCGAGAGTGAGACACAGGGACCGAGAGAGAGACACAGGGACCGAGAGAGACACAGGGACCGAGAGAGAGACACAGGGACCGAGAGAGACACAGGGACTGGGAGAGAGAGACACAGGGAATGAGTGAGAGACACAGGGACCGAGAGAGAGACACAGGGATCGAGAGGGTCACAGGGACCGAGAGAGAGACACAGGGACCGAGAGAGAGTGACAGGGACCGAGAGAGACACAGGGACCGAGAGAGAGAGAGACACAGGGACCGAGAGAGACACAAGGACCTAGAGAGAGACACAGGGACCGAGAGAGTCACAGGGACTGAGAGAGAGAGACAGGGACTGACAGAGACACTGAAACTGAGAGAGAGAGACAGGGACCGAGTGAGAGAGACACAGGGACCGAGAGAGAGACACAGGGACTGAGCGAGTCACAGGGACCGAGAGAGAGAGACAGTGACCGAGTGAGAGACAGAGGGACCGAGTGAGACACAGGGACCGAGAGAGAGACACAATCGTCCGAGAGGGAAAGACAGGGAGCGAGAGAGAGACAGAGGTACCGAGAGAGACAGAGGGACCGAGAGAGAGAGACACAGGGACCGAGAGAGAGACAGTGACCGAGAGAGACACAGGGACTGGGAGAGAGAGACACAGGGACCGAGTGAGAGACACGGGGACCGAGAGAGAGAGACACAGGGACCGAGAGAGATACAAGGACCTAGAGAGAGACACAGGGACCGACAGAGAGACAGGGACCGGGAGAGACACAGGGAACGAGACAGAGACAGGAACCGAGAGAGAGACACAGGGACCGAGAGAGACACAGGGACCGAGTGAGACCCAGGGGTGAGAGGGAGACACAGGGACCGAGAGAGACACAGGGACCGAGAGAGACACAGGGACCGAGAGAGAGACAGGGACCGAGGGAGAGAGACACATGGTCCGAGAGAGAGACACAGGGACCGAGTGAGAGACACAGGGACCGAGAGAGAGACACAGGGACTGAGCGAGTCACAGGGACCGAGAGAGAGACAGGGACCGAGTGAGAGACACAGGGACCGAGAGAGAGACAGGGACCAACAGAGACACAGGGACTGAGAGACTCACAGGGACCGAGAGAGAGACACAGGCACCGAGAGAGAGACACAGGGACTGAGAGAGAGACACAGGGACCAAGAGGGACACAGGGACCGAGAGAGTGAGACACAGGGACCGAGAGAGTCACAGGGACTGAGAGAGACACTGAAACTGAGAGAGAGAGAGACAGGGACTGAGTGAGAGAGACACAGGGACCGAGAGAGAGACAGTGACCGAGTGAGAGACAGAGGGACCGATTGATTCACAGGGACCGAGAGAGTGACAGGGACCGAGAGAGAAAGACACAGGGACCGAGAGAGAGAGACACAGGGACCGAGAGAGACACAAGGACCTAGAGCGAGACACAGGGACCGAGAGAGAGACACAATCGTCCGAGAGAGAAACACAGGGAGCGAGAGAGAGACACAGGGACCGAGAGAGACACAGGGACCGAGAGAGAGAGACACAGGGACCGAGAGAGACACAAGGATCTAGAGTGAGACACAGGGACCTAGAGAGTCACAGGGACCGAGAGAGAGACACAGGGACCGACAGAGACACTGAATCTGAGAGAGAGAGAGAGACAGGGATCGAGTGAGACACAGGGACCAAGAGAGAGACAGGGACCGAGTGAGAGACAGAGGGACTGAGTGAGACACAGGGACCGAGAGAGAGACACAATCGTCCGAGAGAGAAAGACAGGGAGCGAGAGAGAGACACAGGGACCGAGAGAGACACAGGGACCGAGAGAGAGACACAGGGACCGAGAGAGACACAGGGACCGAGAGAGAGACAGTGACCGAGAGAGACACAGGGACTGGGAGAGAGAGACACAGGGACCGAGTGAGAGACACAGGGACCGAGAGAGAGAGACACAGGGACCGAGAGGGACACAGGGACCGAGAGAGAGACACAGGGACCGAGAGAGAGAGGCAGGGACCGACAGAGAGACACAGGGACCGAGAGAGAGACAGGGACCGAGAGAGACACAGGGACCGAGAGAGACACAGGGACCGAGAGAGAGACACAGGGACCGAGAGAGACACAGGGACCGAGAGAGAGACAGTGACCGAGAGAGACACAGGGACTGGGAGAGAGAGACACAGGGAACGAGTGAGAGACACAGGGACCGAGAGAGAGACACAGGGACCGAGAGGGACACAGGGACCGAGAGAGAGACACAGGGACCGAGAGAGAGAGACAGGGACCGAGAGAGAGACACAGGGACCGAGAGAGTGACAGGGACCGAGTGAGACACAGGGACCGAGAGAGAGAGAGACACAGGGACCGAGAGAGACACAAGGACCTAGAGAGAGACACAGGGACCGAGAGAGTCACAGGGACTGAGAGAGAGACACAGGGACCGAGTGAGAGAGACACAGGGACCGAGAGAGAGACACAGGGACTGAGCGAGTCACAGGGACCGAGAGAGATAGACAGTGACCGAGTGAGAGACAGAGGGACCGAGTGAGACACAGGGACCGAGAGAGAGACACAATCGTCCGAGAGGGAAAGACAGGGAGCGAGAGAGAGACAGAGGGACCGAGAGAGACAGAAGGACCGAGAGAGAGAGACACAGGGACCGAGAGAGAGACAGTGACTGAGAGAGACACAGGGACTTGGAGAGAGAGAGACACAGGGACCGAATGAGAGACACAGGGACTGAGAGAGAGACACAGGGACTGAGAGGGACACAGGGACCGAGAGAGAGACACAGGGACCGAGAGAAACAGAGTGACCGAGAGAGAGAGACAGGGACCGAGAGAGAGAGACAGAGACCGAGAGAGAGACACAGGGACCGAGTGAGACACAGGGACCGTGAGAGAGAGACACAGGGACAGGGACCGAGAGAGACACAAGTACCTAGAGAGAGACACAGGGAACGAGAGAGAGAGACAGGGACCGAGAGAGAGACACAAGGACCTAGAGAGAGACAAAGTGACAGAGAGAGACACAGGGACTGAGAGAGAGACACAGGGATCGATTGAGACACAGCGACCGAGAGAGACACAGGGACCGAGACAGAGAGACACAGGGACCGAGAGAGAGACACAGGGACCGAGAGAGACACAGGGACCGATTGAGACACAGCGACCGAGAGAGACACAGGGACCGAGACAGAGAGAAACAGGGACCGAGAGAGAGACACAGGGACCGAGAGAGACACAGGGACCGAGGGAGACACAGGGACCGAGAGAGACACAGGGACCGAGTGAGAGACACAAGGACTGAGTGAGAGACAGAAGGACTGAGCGAGTCACAGGGACCGAGTGAGAGACAGGGACCGAGAGAGAGTCACAGGGACCGAGAGAGAGACACAGGGACCAAGAGAGACACCAGGACCGAGAGAGACACAGGAACCGAGGGAGAGAGACACAGGGACCGAGAGAGAGACACAGGGACCGAGGGAGAGAGACAGTGTCCGAGAGAGACACAGGGACCGAGAGAGACACAGGGACCCAGAGAGTGACAGGGACCGAGTGAGACACAGCGACCGAGAGAGAGACACAGGGACCCAGAGAGAGACACAGGGACCGAGAGAGACACAAGGACCTAGAGAGAGACACAGGTACCGAGAGAGTCACAGGGACCGAGAGAGAGAGACAGGGACCGAGAGAGACACAGGGACTGAGAGAGAGGCACAGGGACCGAGAGAGAGAGACAGGGACCAAGAGGGACACAGGGACTTAGTGAGTGACAGGGACCGAGAGAGACACAGGGACCGAGAGAGACACAGGGACCGAGAGAGACACAGCGACCGAGAGAGACACAGGGACCGAGAGAGACACAGGGACCGAGACAGAGAGACACAGGGACCGAGAGTGAGACAGTGACCGAGTGAGAGACAGAGGGACCGAGTGAGACACAGGGACCGAGAGAGAGACACAATCGTCCGAGAGGGAAAGACAGGGAGCGAGAGAGAGACAGAGGGACCGAGTGAGACACAGGGACCGAGAGAGTGACACAATCGTCCGAGAGGGAAAGACAGGGAGCGAGAGAGAGACAGAGGGACCGAGAGAGACAGAGGGACCGAGAGAGAGAGACACAGGGACCGAGAGAGAGACAGTGACTGAGAGAGACACAGGGACTGGAGAGAGAGACACAGGGACCGAGTGAGAGACACAGGGACTGAGAGAGAGACACAGGGACCGAGATGGACACAGGGACCGAGAGAGAGACACAGGGACCAAGGGAAACAGAGTGACCGAGAGAGAGAGAGACAGGGACCGAGAGAGAGAGAGACAGGGACCGAGAGAGAGACACAGGGATCGAGTGAGACACAGGGACCGAGAGAGAGAGACACAGGGACCGAGAGAGACACAAGGACCTAGAGAGAGACACAGGGACCGAAAAAGAGACACAGGGACCGAGAGAGACACAGGGACTGAGAGAGACACAGGGACCGATTGAGACACAGCGACCGAGAGAGACACAGGGACCGAGAGAGAGAGACAGGGACCGAGAGAGAGACACAGGGACCGATTGAGACACAGCGACCGAGAGAGACACAGGGACCGAGAGAGAGACAGTGACCGACAGAGAGTCACAGGGACCGAGAGAGAGACACAGGGACCAAGAGAGACACCAGGACCGAGAGAGACACAGGGGTGAGAGAGACACCGGGACCGAGAGAGACACAGGAACCGAGTGAGACACAGGGACCGAGGGAGAGAGACAGGGTCCGAGAGAGAGAGACACAGGGACCGAATGAGACACAGGGACCGAGAGAGTGACAGGGACCGAGTGAGACACAGGGACCGAGAGAGAGAGACACAGGGACCGAGAGAGACACAGGGACCCAGAGAGAGACACAGGGACCGAGAGAGACACAAGGACCTAGAGAGAGACACAGGTACCGAGAGAGTCACAGGGACCGAGAGAGAGAGACACAGGGACCGAAAGAGAGACACAGGGACCGAGAGAGACACAAGGACCTAGAGAGAGACACAGGTACCGAGAGAGTCACAGGGACCGAGAGAGAGAGACACAGGGACCGAAAGAGAGACACAGGGACCGAGTGAGACACAGGGACCGAGGGAGAGAGACAGGGTCCGAGAGAAAGAGACACAGGGACCGAATGAGACACAGGGACCGAGAGAGTGACAGGGACCGAGTGAGACACAGGGACCGAGAGAGAGAGACACAGGGACCGAGAGAGACACAGGGACCCAGAGAGAGACACAGGGACCGAGAGAGAAACAAGGACCTAGAGAGAGACACAGGTACCGAGAGAGTCACAGGGACCGAGAGAGAGAGACACAGGGACCGAAAGAGAGACACAGGGACCGAGACAGAGAGACACAGGGACCGAAAGAGAGACACAGGGACCGAGACAGAGAGACACAGGGACCAAGAGAGACACAGGGACCGATTGAGACACAGGGACCGAGAGAGACACAGGGACCGAGAGAGACACAGCGACCTAGAGAGACACAGAGACCGAGAGAGACACAGGGACCGATTGAGACACAGGGACCGAGAGAGACACAGGGACCGAGAGAGACACAGCGACCGAGAGAGAAACAGTGACCGAGAGAGACACAGGGACCGGGAGAGAGACACAGGGACCGAGAGAGACACAGGGACCGAGAGAGACACAGCGACCGAGAGAGAGACAGGGACCGAGAGAGAGACACAGGGACCGAGAGAGACACACAGGGACCGAGTGAGAGACACAGGGACTGAGCGAGTCACAGGGACCGAGAGAGACACAGGGACCGAGAGAGAGACACAGGGACCGAGAGAGACACACAGGGACCGAGTGAGAGACACAGGGACTGAGCGAGTCACAGGGACCGAGAGAGACACAGGGATCGGGAGAGAGACACAGGGACCGAGAGAGACACACAGGGACCGAGTGAGAGACACAGGGACTGAGCGAGTCACAGGGACCGAGAGAAAGACACAGGGACCGAGAGAGTCACAGGGACCGAGAGAGACACAGGGACCGAGTGAGACACAGAGACCGAGAGAGAAACAGTGACCGAGAGAGACACAGGGACCGGGAGAGAGACACAGGGACCGAGAGAGATACAAAGGGACCGAGAGAGACACAGGGACCGAGTGAGACACAGAGACCGAGAGAGACACAGGGACCGAGAGAGAAACAGTGACCGAGAGAGACACAGGTACTGGGAGAGAGACACACAGGGACCGAGAGAGAGACACAGGGACCGAGACAGACACAGGGACCGAGTGAGAGAGACACAGGGACCTAGAGAATCACAGGGACCGAGTGAGACACAGGGACTGAGAGAGACAGTGACTGAGAGAGGCACAGGGACCGAGAGAGAGACACAAGGACCGAGAGAGACACAGGGACCGAGAGGGAGACACAGGGACCGAGCAGACACAGGGACCGAGTGAGACACAGGGGTGAGAGTGAGACACAGGGTCCGAGAGAGACACAGGGACCGATTGAGACACAGCGACCGAGAGAGACACAGGGACCGAGAGAGACACAGGGACCCAGTGAGAGACACAAGGACTGAGTGAGAGACAGAAGGACTGAGCGAGTCACAGGGACCGAGAGAGAGACAGGGACCGAGAGAGAGTCACAGGGACCGAGAGAGAGACACAGGGACCAAGAGAGACACCAGGACCGAGAGAGACACAGGGGTGAGAGAGACACCGGGACCGAGAGAGACACAGGAACCGAGGGAGAGAGACACAGGGACCGAGTGAGATACAGGGACCGAGGGAGAGAGACACAGGGACCGAGTGAGACACAGGGACCGAGGGAGAGAGACAGGGTCCGAGAGAGAGAGACACAGGGACCGAATGAGACACAGGGAAGGAGAGAGTGACAGGGACCGAGTGAGACACAGCGACCGAGAGAGACACAGGGACCGAGAGAGAGACACAGGGACCGAGAGAGACACAAGGACCTAGAGAGAGACACAGGGACCGAGAGAGACACAAGGACCTAGAGAGAGACACAGGGACCCAGAGAGAGACACAGGTACCGAGAGAGTCACAGGGACCGAGAGAGAGAGACACAGGGACCGAAAGAGAGACACAGGGACCGAGAGAGACACAGGGACCGAGAGAGAGAGACACAGGGACCAAGAGAGACACAGGGACCGATTGAGACACAGGGACCGAGAGAGACACAGGGACCGAGAGAGACACAGCGACCGAGAGAGACACAGCGACCGAGAGAGACACAGGGACCGAGAGAGAGACACAGGGACCGAGAGAGACACAAGGACCTAGAGAGAGACACAGGGACCGAGAGAGACACAAGGACCTAGAGAGAGACACAGGGACCCAGAGAGAGACACAGGTACCGAGAGAGTCACAGGGACCGAGAGAGAGAGACACAGGGACCGAAAGAGAGACACAGGGACCGAGAGAGACACAGGGACCGAGACAGAGAGACACAGGGACCAAGAGAGACACAGGGACCGATTGAGACACAGGGACCGAGAGAGACACAGGGACCGAGAGAGACACAGCGACCGAGAGAGACACAGGGACCGAGAGACACAGGGACCGATGGAGACACAGCGACCGAGAGAGACACAGGGACCGAGACAGAGAGACACAGGGACCGAGTGAGAGACACAAGGACTGAGTGAGAGACAGAAGGACTGAGCGAGTCACAGGGACCGAGAAAGAGACAGGGACCGAGAGAGAGTCACAGGGACCGAGAGAGAGACACAGGGACCGAGAGAGACACAGGGACTGAGAGAGAGACACAGGGACTGAGAGAGAGACACAGGGACCAAGAGAGACACCAGGACCGAGAGAGACACAGGGGTGAGAGAGACACCGGGACCGAGAGAGACACAGGAACCGAGGGAGAGAGACACAGGGACCGAGTGAGACACAGGGACCGAGAGAGTGACACAGGGATCCAGAGAGAGACACAGGGACCGAGAGAGACACAGGGACTGAGAGAGTCACAGGGTCCGAGAGAGAGACAGTGACCGAGAGAGAGAGACACAGGGACCGAGAGAGAGGCACAGGGACCGAGAGAGACACAGGGACCGAGAGAGAGACACAGGGACAGAGAGAGACACAGGGACCGAGAGAGAGAGACAGGGACCGAGAGAGACACAGGGACCGAGACAGAGACACAGGGACAGAGAGAGTCACAGGGACTGAGAGAGAGACACAGGGACTGAGAGAGAGACACAGGGACCAAGAGAGACACCAGGACCGAGAGAGACACAGGAACCGAGGGAGAGAGACAGTGACTGAGAGAGAGAGACACAGGGACCGAGAGAGAGAGACACAGGGACCGAATGAGACACAGGGACCGAGAGAGAGACACAGGGACCGAGAGAGTGACAGGGACCGAGTGAGGCACAGGGACCGAGAGAGAGACACAGGGATCCAGAGAGAGACACAGGGACCGAGAGAGACACAAGGACCGAGAGAGAGACACAGGGACAGAGAGAGAGGCACAGGGACTGAGAGAGAGAGACACAGAGACCGAGAGAGACACAGGTACCGAGAGAGTCACAGGGACCGAGAGAGAGACACAGGGACAGAGAGAGAAAGACACAGGGACTGAGAGAGAGAGACACAGGGACCGAGAGAGACACAAGGACCTAGAGAGAGACACAGGTACCGAGAGAGTCACAGGGACCGAGAGAGAGACACAGGGACAGATAGAGAGACACAGGGACTGAGAGAGAGACACAGGGACCGAGTGAGACACAGGGACCGAGAAAGACACAGGGAGCAAGAGAGAGACACAGGGACAGAGAGAGACACAAGGACCTAAAGAGAGACACAGGGACCGAGAGAGTCACAGGGACTGAGAGAGACACTGAAACTGAGAGAGAGAGACAGGGACTGAGTGAGAGAGACACAGGGACCGAGAGAGAGACAGTGACCGAGTGAGAGACAGAGGGACCGATTGATTCACAGGGACCGAGAGAGTGACAGGGACCGAGAGAGAAAGACACAGGGACCGAGAGAGAGAGACACAGGGACCGAGAGAGACACAAGGACCTAGAGCGAGACACAGGGACCGAGAGAGAGACACAATCGTCCGAGAGAGAAACACAGGGAGCGAGAGAGAGACACAGGGACCGAGAGAGACACAGGGACCGAGAGAGAGAGACACAGGGACCGAGAGAGACACAAGGATCTAGAGTGAGACACAGGGACCTAGAGAGTCACAGGGACCGAGAGAGAGACACAGGGACCGACAGAGACACTGAATCTGAGAGAGAGAGAGACAGGGATCGAGTGAGACACAGGGACCAAGAGAGAGACAGGGACCGAGTGAGAGACAGAGGGACTGAGTGAGACACAGGGACCGAGAGAGAGACACAATCGTCCGAGAGAGAAAGACAGGGAGCGAGAGAGAGACACAGGGACCGAGAGAGACACAGGGACCGAGAGAGAGACACAGGGACCGAGAGAGACACAGGGACCGAGAGAGAGACAGTGACCGAGAGAGACACAGGGACTGGGAGAGAGAGACACAGGGACAGTGAGAGACACAGGGACCGAGAGAGAGAGACACAGGGACCGAGAGGGACACAGGGACCGAGAGAGAGACACAGGGACCGAGAGAGAGAGACAGGGACCGAGAGAGAGACACAGGGACCGAGAGAGTGACAGGGACCGAGTGAGACACAGGGACCGAGAGAGAGAGAGACACAGGGACCGAGAGAGACACAAGGACCTAGAGAGAGACACAGGGACCGAGAGAGTCACAGGGACTGAGAGAGAGACACAGGGACCGAGTGAGAGAGACACAGGGACCGAGAGAGAGACACAGGGACTGAGCGAGTCACAGGGACCGAGAGAGATAGACAGTGACCGAGTGAGAGACAGAGGGACCGAGTGAGACACAGGGACCGAGAGAGAGACACAATCGTCCGAGAGGGAAAGACAGGGAGCGAGAGAGAGACAGAGGGACCGAGAGAGACAGAGGGACCGAGAGAGAGAGACACAGGGACCGAGAGAGAGACAGTGACTGAGAGAGATACAGGGACTGGGTGAGAGAGAGACACAGGGACCGAATGAGAGACACAGGGACTGAGAGAGAGACACAGGGACTGAGAGGGACACAGGGACCGAGAGAGAGACACAGGGACCGAGAGAAACAGAGTGACCGAGAGAGAGAGACAGGGACCGAGAGAGAGAGACAGAGACCGAGAGAGAGACACAGGAACCGAGTGAGACACAGGGACCGTGAGAGAGAGACACAGGGACCGAGAGAGACACAAGGACCTAGAGAGAGACACAGGGAACGAGAGAGAGAGACAGGGACCGAGAGAGAGACACAAGGACCTAGAGAGAGACACAGTGACAGAGAGAGACACAGGGACTGAGAGAGAGACACAGGGATCGATTGAGACACAGCGACCGAGAGAGACACAGGGACCGAGACAGAGAGACACAGGGACCGAGAGAGAGACACAGGGACCGAGAGAGACACAGGGACCGATTGAGACACAGCGACCGAGAGAGACACAGGGACCGAGACAGAGAGAAACAGGGACCGAGAGAGAGACACAGGGACCGAGAGAGACACAGGGACCGAGAGAGACACAGGGACCGAGAGAGACACAGGGACCGAGTGAGAGACACAAGGACTGAGTGAGAGACAGAAGGACTGAGCGAGTCACAGGGACCGAGTGAGAGACAGGGACCGAGAGAGAGTCACAGGGACCGAGAGAGAGACACAGGGACCGAGTGAGATACAGGGACCGAGGGAGAGAGACACAGGGACCGAGTGAGACACAGGGACCGAGGGAGAGAGACAGGGTCCGAGAGAGAGAGACACAGGGACCGAATGAGACACAGGGAAGGAGAGAGTGACAGGGACCGAGTGAGACACAGCGACCGAGAGAGACACAGGGACCGAGAGAGAGACACAGGGACCGAGAGAGACACAAGGACCTAGAGAGAGACACAGGGACCGAGAGAGACACAAGGACCTAGAGAGAGACACAGGGACCCAGAGAGAGACACAGGTACCGAGAGAGTCACAGGGACCGAGAGAGAGAGACACAGGGACCGAAAGAGAGACACAGGGACCGAGAGAGACACAGGGACCGAGAGAGAGAGACACAGGGACCAAGAGAGACACAGGGACCGATTGAGACACAGGGACCGAGAGAGACACAGGGACCGAGAGAGACACAGCGACCGAGAGAGACACAGCGACCGAGAGAGACACAGGGACCGAGAGAGAGACACAGGGACCGAGAGAGACACAAGGACCTAGAGAGAGACACAGGGACCGAGAGAGACACAAGGACCTAGAGAGAGACACAGGGACCCAGAGAGAGACACAGGTACCGAGAGAGTCACAGGGACCGAGAGAGAGAGACACAGGGACCGAAAGAGAGACACAGGGACCGAGAGAGACACAGGGACCGAGACAGAGAGACACAGGGACCAAGAGAGACACAGGGACCGATTGAGACACAGGGACCGAGAGAGACACAGGGACCGAGAGAGACACAGCGACCGAGAGAGACACAGGGACCGAGAGACACAGGGACCGATGGAGACACAGCGACCGAGAGAGACACAGGGACCGAGACAGAGAGACACAGGGACCGAGTGAGAGACACAAGGACTGAGTGAGAGACAGAAGGACTGAGCGAGTCACAGGGACCGAGAAAGAGACAGGGACCGAGAGAGAGTCACAGGGACCGAGAGAGAGACACAGGGACCGAGAGAGACACAGGGACTGAGAGAGAGACATCACGTGCTCACTGTGTGGGACTGAGAGAGAGACACAGGGACCAAGAGAGACACCAGGACCGAGAGAGACACAGGGGTGAGAGAGACACCGGGACCGAGAGAGACACAGGAACCGAGGGAGAGAGACACAGGGACCGAGTGAGACACAGGGACCGAGAGAGTGACACAGGGATCCAGAGAGAGACACAGGGACCGAGAGAGACACAGGGACTGAGAGAGTCACAGGGTCCGAGAGAGGAGACAGTGACCGAGAGAGAGAGACACAGGGACCGAGAGAGAGGCACAGGGACCGAGAGAGACACAGGGACCGAGAGAGAGACACAGGGACAGAGAGAGACACAGGGACCGAGAGAGAGAGACAGGGACCGAGAGAGACACAGGGACCGAGAGAGAGACACAGGGACAGAGAGAGTCACAGGGACTGAGAGAGAGACACAGGGACTGAGAGAGAGAGACACAGGGACCAAGAGAGACACCAGGACCGAGAGAGACACAGGAACCGAGGGAGAGAGACAGTGACTGAGAGAGAGAGACACAGGGACCGAGAGAGAGAGACACAGGGACCGAATGAGACACAGGGGACCGAGAGAGAGACACAGGGACCGAGAGAGTGACAGGGACCGAGTGAGGCACAGGGACCGAGAGAGAGACACAGGGATCCAGAGAGAGACACAGGGACCGAGAGAGACACAAGGACCGAGAGAGAGACACAGGGACAGAGAGAGAGGCACAGGGACTGAGAGAGAGAGACACAGAGACCGAGAGAGATACAGGTACCGAGAGAGTCACAGGACCGAGAGAGAGACACAGGGACAGAGAGAGAAAGACACAGGGACTGAGAGAGAGAGGACACAGGGACCGAGAGAGACACAAGGACCTAGAGAGAGACACAGGTACCGAGAGAGTCACAGGGACCGAGAGAGAGACACAGGGACAGATAGAGAGACACAGGGACTGAGAGAGAGACACAGGGACCGAGTGAGACACAGGGACCGAGAAAGACACAGGGAGCAAGAGAGAGACACAGGGACAGAGAGAGACACAAGGACCTAAAGAGAGACACAGGGACCGAGAGAGTCACAGGGACTGAGAGAGACACTGAAACTGAGAGAGAGAGACAGGGACTGAGTGAGAGAGACACAGGGACCGAGAGAGAGACAGTGACCGAGTGAGAGACAGAGGGACCGATTGATTCACAGGACCGAGAGAGTGACAGGGACCGAGAGAGAAAGACACAGGGACCGAGAGAGAGAGACACAGGGACCGAGAGAGACACAAGGACCTAGAGCGAGACACAGGGACCGAGAGAGAGACACAATCGTCCGAGAGAGAAACACAGGGAGCGAGAGAGAGACACAGGGACCGAGAGAGACACAGGGACCGAGAGAGAGAGACACAGGGACCGAGAGAGACACAAGGATCTAGAGTGAGACACAGGGACCTAGAGAGTCACAGGGACCGAGAGAGAGACACAGGGACCGACAGAGACACTGAATCTGAGAGAGAGAGAGACAGGGATCGAGTGAGACACAGGGACCAAGAGAGAGACAGGGACCGAGTGAGAGACAGAGGGACTGAGTGAGACACAGGGACCGAGAGAGAGACACAATCGTCCGAGAGAGAAAGACAGGGAGCGAGAGAGAGACACAGGGACCGAGAGAGACACAGGGACCGAGAGAGAGACACAGGGACCGAGAGAGACACAGGGACCGAGAGAGAGACAGTGACCGAGAGAGACACAGGGACTGGGAGAGAGAGACACAGGGACAGTGAGAGACACAGGGACCGAGAGAGAGAGACACAGGGACCGAGAGCGACACAGGGACCGAGAGAGAGACACAGGGACCGAGAGAGAGAGACAGGGACCGAGAGAGAGACACAGGGACCGAGAGAGTGACAGGGACCGAGTGAGACACAGGACCGAGAGAGAGAGAGACACAGGGACCGAGAGAGACACAAGGACCTAGAGAGAGACACAGGGACCGAGAGAGTCACAGGGACTGAGAGAGAGACACAGGGACCGAGTGAGAGAGACACAGGGACCGAGAGAGAGACACAGGGACTGAGCGAGTCACAGGGACCGAGAGAGATAGACAGTGACCGAGTGAGAGACAGAGGGACCGAGTGAGACACAGGGACCGAGAGAGAGACACAATCGTCCGAGAGGGAAAGACAGGGAGCGAGAGAGAGACAGAGGGACCGAGAGAGACAGAGGGACCGAGAGAGAGAGACACAGGGACCGAGAGAGAGACAGTGACTGAGAGAGACACAGGGACTGGGTGAGAGAGAGACACAGGGACCGAATGAGAGACACAGGGACTGAGAGAGAGACACAGGGACTGAGAGGGACACAGGGACCGAGAGAGAGACACAGGGACCGAGAGAAACAGAGTGACCGAGAGAGAGAGACAGGGACCGAGAGAGAGAGACAGAGACCGAGAGAGAGACACAGGAACCGAGTGAGACACAGGGACCGTGAGAGAGAGACACAGGGACCGAGGAGAGACACAAGGACCTAGAGAGAGACACAGGGAACGAGAGAGAGAGACAGGGACCGAGAGAGAGACACAAGGACCTAGAGAGAGACACAGTGACAGAGAGAGACACAGGGACTGAGAGAGAGACACAGGGATCGATTGAGACACAGCGACCGAGAGAGACACAGGACCGAGACAGAGAGACACAGGGACCGAGAGAGAGACACAGGGACCGAGAGAGACACAGGACCGATTGAGACACAGCGACCGAGAGAGACACAGGGACCGAGACAGAGAGAAACAGGGACCGAGAGAGAGACACAGGGACCGAGAGAGACACAGGGACCGAGAGAGACACAGGGACCGAGAGAGACACAGGGACCGAGTGAGAGACACAAGGACTGAGTGAGAGACAGAAGGACTGAGCGAGTCACAGGGACCGAGTGAGAGACAGGGACCGAGAGAGAGTCACAGGGACCGAGAGAGAGACACAGGGACCAAGAGAGACACCAGGACCGAGAGAGACACAGGAACCGAGGGAGAGAGACACAGGGACCGAGAGAGAGACACAGGGACCGAGGGAAGAGAGACAGTGTCCGAGAGAGACACAGGGACCGAGAGAGACACAGGGACCCAGAGAGTGACAGGGACCGAGTGAGACACAGCGACCGAGAGAGAGACACAGGGACCCAGAGAGAGACACAGGGACCGAGAGAGACACAAGGACCTAGAGAGAGACACAGGTACCGAGAGAGTGACAGGGACCGAGAGAGAGAGACAGGGACCGAGAGAGACACAGGGACTGAGAGAGAGGCACAGGGACCGAGAGAGAGAGACAGGGACCAAGAGGGACACAGGGACCGAGTGAGTGACAGGGACCGAGAGAGACACAGGGACTGAGGAGAGACACAGTGACCGAGAGAGACACAGCGACCGAGAGAGACACAGGGACCGAGAGAGACACAGGGACCGAGACAGAGAGACACAGGGACCGAGAGTGAGACAGTGACCGAGTGAGAGACAGAGGGACCGAGTGAGACACAGGGACCGAGAGAGAGACACAATCGTCCGAGAGGGAAAGACAGGGAGCGAGAGAGAGACAGAGGGACCGAGTGAGACACAGGGACCGAGAGAGTGACACAATCGTCCGAGAGGGAAAGACAGGGAGCGAGAGAGAGACAGAGGGACCGAGAGAGACAGAGGGACCGAGAGAGAGAGACACAGGGACCGAGAGAGAGACAGTGACTGAGAGAGACACAGGGACTGGAGAGAGAGACACAGGACCGAGTGAGAGACACAGGGACTGAGAGAGAGACACAGGGACCGAGATGGACACCAGGGACCGAGAGAGAGACACAGGGACCAAGGAAACAGAGTGACCGAGAGAGAGAGACAAGGGACCGAGAGAGAGAGAGACAGGGACCGAGAGAGAGACACAGGGATCGAGTGAGACACAGGGACCGAGAGAGAGAGACACAGGGACCGAGAGAGACACAAGGACCTAGAGAGAGACACAGGGACCGAAAAAGAGACACAGGGACCGAGAGAGACACAGGGACTGAGAGAGACACAGGGACCGATTGAGACACAGCGACCGAGAGAGACACAGGGACCGAGAGAGAGAGACAGGGACCGAGAGAGAGACACAGGGACCGATTGAGACACAGCGACCGAGAGAGACACAGGGACCAGAGAGAGAGACAGTGGACCGACAGAGAGTCACAGGGACCGAGAGAGAGACACAGGGACCAAGAGAGACACCAGGACCGAGAGAGACACAGGGTGAGAGAGACACCGGACCGAGAGAGACACAGGACCGAGTGAGACACAGGGAGGAGAGAGACAGGGTCCGAGAGAGAGAGACACAGGGACCGAATGAGACCAGGACGAGAGAGTGACAGGGACCGAGTTGAGACACAGGGACCGAGAGAGAGAGACACAGGGACCGAGAGAGACACAGGGACCCAGAGAGACCAGGACCGAGAGAGACACAAGGACCTAGAGAGAGACCAGTCCGAGAGTCACAGGGACCGAGAGAGGAGAGACACAGGGACCGAAAGAGAGACACAGGGACCGAGAGAGACACAAGGACCTAGAGAGAGACACAGGTACCGAGAGAGTCACAGGGACCGAGAGAGAGAGACACAGGGACCGAAAGAGAGACACAGGGACCGAGTGAGACACAGGGACCGAGGGAGAGAGACAGGGTCCGAGAGAAAGAGACACAGGGACCGAATGAGACACAGGGACCGAGAGAGTGACAGGGACCGAGTGAGACACAGGGACCGAGAGAGAGACACAGGGACCGAGAGAGACACAGGGACCCAGAGAGAGACACAGGGACCGAGAGAGAAACAAGGACCTAGAGAGAGACACAGGTACCGAGAGAGTCACAGGGACCGAGAGAGAGAGACACAGGGACCGAAAGAGAGACACAGGACCGAGACAGAGAGACACAGGGACCGAAAGAGAGACACAGGGACCGAGACAGAGAGACACAGGGACCAAGAGAGACACAGGGACCGAATGAGACACAGGGACCGAGAGAGACACAGGGACCGAGAGAGACACAGCGACCTAGAGAGACACAGAGACCGAGAGAGACACAGGGACCGATTGAGACACAGGGACCGAGAGAGACACAGGGACCGAGAGAGACACAGCGACCGAGAGAGAAACAGTGACCGAGAGAGACACAGGGACCGGGAGAGAGACACAGGGACCGAGAGAGACACAGGGACCGAGAGAGACACAGCGACCGAGAGAGAGACAGGGACCGAGAGAGAGACACAGGGACCGAGAGAGACACACAGGGACCGAGTGAGAGACACAGGGACTGAGCGAGTCACAGGGACCGAGAGAGACACAGGGACCGGGAGAGAGACACAGGGACCGAGAGAGACACACAGGGACCGAGTGAGAGACACAGGGACTGAGCGAGTCACAGGGACCGAGAGAGAGACACAGGGACCGAGAGAGTCACAGGGACCGAGAGAGACACAGGACCGAGTGAGACACAGAGACCGAGAGAGAAACAGTGACCGAGAGAGACACAGGGACCGGGAGAGAGACACAGGGACCGAGAGAGATACACAGGGACCGAGAGAGACACAGGGACCGAGTGAGACACAGAGACCGAGAGAGACACAGGGACCGAGAGAGAAACAGTGACCGAGAGAGACACAGGTACTGGGAGAGAGACACACAGGGACCGAGAGAGAGACACAGGGACCGAGAGAGACACAGGGACCGAGTGAGAGAGACACAGGGACCGAGAGAATCACAGGGACCGAGTGAGACACAGGGACTGAGAGAGACAGTGACTGAGAGAGGCACAGGGACCGAGAGAGAGACACAAGGACCGAGAGAGACACAGGGACCGAGAGGGAGACACAGGGACCGAGCAGACACAGGGACCGAGTGAGACACAGGGGTGAGAGTGAGACACAGGGTCCGAGAGAGATACAGGGACCGATTGAGACACAGCGACCGAGAGAGACACAGGACCGAGAGAGACACAGGGACCCAGTGAGAGACACAAGGACTGAGTGAGAGACAGAAGGACTAAGCGAGTCACAGGGACCGAGAGAGAGACAGGGACCGAGAGAGAGTCACAGGGACCGAGAGAGAGACACAGGGACCAAGAGAGACACCAGGACCGAGAGAGACACAGGGTGAGAGAGACACCGGGACCGAGAGAGACACAGGAACCGAGGGAGAGAGACACAGGGACCGAGTGAGATACAGGGACCGAGGGAGAGAGACACAGGGACCGAGTGAGACACAGGGACCGAGGGAGAGAGACAGGGTCCGAGAGAGAGAGACACAGGGACCGAATGAGACACAGGGAAGGAGAGAGTGACAGGGACCGAGTGAGACACAGCGACCGAGAGAGTGACAGGGACCGAGTGAGACACAGGGACCGAGAGAGAGAGACACAGGGACCGAGAGAGACACAGGGACCCAGAGAGAGACACAGGGACCGAGAGAGAAACAAGGACCTAGAGAGAGACACAGGTACCGAGAGAGTCACAGGGACCGAGAGAGAGAGACACAGGGACCGAAAGAGAGACACAGGGACCGAGACAGAGAGACACAGGGACCGAAAGAGAGACACAGGGACCGAGACAGAGAGACACAGGGACCAAGAGAGACACAGGGACCGATTGAGACACAGGGACCGAGAGAGACACAGGGACCGAGAGAGACACAGCGACCTAGAGAGACACAGAGACCGAGAGAGACACAGGGACCGATTGAGACACAGGGACCGAGAGAGACACAGGGACCGAGAGAGACACAGCGACCGAGAGAGAAACAGTGACCGAGAGAGACACAGGGACCGGGAGAGAGACACAGGGACCGAGAGAGACACAGGGACCGAGAGAGACACAGCGACCGAGAGAGAGACAGGGACCGAGAGAGAGACACAGGGACCGAGAGAGACACACAGGGACCGAGTGAGAGACACAGGGACTGAGCGAGTCACAGGGACCGAGAGAGACACAGGGACCGAGAGAGAGACACAGGGACCGAGAGAGACACACAGGGACCGAGTGAGAGACACAGGGACTGAGCGAGTCACAGGGACCGAGAGAGACACAGGGATCGGGAGAGAGACACAGGGACCGAGAGAGACACACAGGGACCGAGTGAGAGACACAGGGACTGAGCGAGTCACAGGGACCGAGAGAAAGACACAGGGACCGAGAGAGTCACAGGGACCGAGAGAGACACAGGGACCGAGTGAGACACAGAGACCGAGAGAGAAACAGTGACCGAGAGAGACACAGGGACCGGGAGAGAGACACAGGGACCGAGAGAGATACACAGGGACCGAGAGAGACACAGGGACCGAGTGAGACACAGAGACCGAGAGAGACACAGGGACCGAGAGAGAAACAGTGACCGAGAGAGACACAGGTACTGGGAGAGAGACACACAGGGACCGAGAGAGAGACACAGGGACCGAGACAGACACAGGGACCGAGTGAGAGAGACACAGGGACCGAGAGAATCACAGGGACCGAGTGAGACACAGGGACTGAGAGAGACAGTGACTGAGAGAGGCACAGGGACCGAGAGAGAGACACAAGGACCGAGAGAGACACAGGGACCGAGAGGGAGACACAGGGACCGAGCAGACACAGGGACCGAGTGAGACACAGGGGTGAGAGTGAGACACAGGGTCCGAGAGAGACACAGGGACCGATTGAGACACAGCGACCGAGAGAGACACAGGGACCGAGAGAGACACAGGGACCCAGTGAGAGACACAAGGACTGAGTGAGAGACAGAAGGACTGAGCGAGTCACAGGGACCGAGAGAGAGACAGGGACCGAGAGAGAGTCACAGGGACCGAGAGAGAGACACAGGGACCAAGAGAGACACCTCACGTGCTCACTGTGTAGGGGTGAGAGAGACACCGGGACCGAGAGAGACACAGGAACCGAGGGAGAGAGACACAGGGACCGAGTGAGATACAGGGACCGAGGGAGAGAGACACAGGGACCGAGTGAGACACAGGGACCGAGGGAGAGAGACAGGGTCCGAGAGAGAGAGACACAGGGACCGAATGAGACACAGGGAAGGAGAGAGTGACAGGGACCGAGTGAGACACAGCGACCGAGAGAGACACAGGGACCGAGAGAGAGACACAGGGACCGAGAGAGACACAAGGACCTAGAGAGAGACACAGGGACCGAGAGAGACACAAGGACCTAGAGAGAGACACAGGGACCCAGAGAGAGACACAGGTACCGAGAGAGTCACAGGGACCGAGAGAGAGAGACACAGGGACCGAAAGAGAGACACAGGGACCGAGAGAGACACAGGGACCGAGAGAGAGAGACACAGGGACCAAGAGAGACACAGGGACCGATTGAGACACAGGGACCGAGAGAGACACAGGGACCGAGAGAGACACAGCGACCGAGAGAGACACAGCGACCGAGAGAGACACAGGGACCGAGAGAGAGACACAGGGACCGAGAGAGACACAAGGACCTAGAGAGAGACACAGGGACCGAGAGAGACACAAGGACCTAGAGAGAGACACAGGGACCCAGAGAGAGACACAGGTACCGAGAGAGTCACAGGGACCGAGAGAGAGAGACACAGGGACCGAAAGAGAGACACAGGGACCGAGAGAGACACAGGGACCGAGACAGAGAGACACAGGGACCAAGAGAGACACAGGGACCGATTGAGACACAGGGACCGAGAGAGACACAGGGACCGAGAGAGACACAGCGACCGAGAGAGACACAGGGACCGAGAGACACAGGGACCGATGGAGACACAGCGACCGAGAGAGACACAGGGACCGAGACAGAGAGACACAGGGACCGAGTGAGAGACACAAGGACTGAGTGAGAGACAGAAGGACTGAGCGAGTCACAGGGACCGAGAAAGAGACAGGGACCGAGAGAGAGTCACAGGGACCGAGAGAGAGACACAGGGACCGAGAGAGACACAGGGACTGAGAGAGAGACACAGGGACTGAGAGAGAGACACAGGGACCAAGAGAGACACCAGGACCGAGAGAGACACAGGGGTGAGAGAGACACCGGGACCGAGAGAGACACAGGAACCGAGGGAGAGAGACACAGGGACCGAGTGAGACACAGGGACCGAGAGAGTGACACAGGGATCCAGAGAGAGACACAGGGACCGAGAGAGACACAGGGACTGAGAGAGTCACAGGGTCCGAGAGAGAGACAGTGACCGAGAGAGAGAGACACAGGGACCGAGAGAGAGGCACAGGGACCGAGAGAGACACAGGGACCGAGAGAGAGACACAGGGACAGAGAGAGACACAGGGACCGAGAGAGAGAGACAGGGACCGAGAGAGACACAGGGACCGAGAGAGAGACACAGGGACAGAGAGAGTCACAGGGACTGAGAGAGAGACACAGGGACTGAGAGAGAGACACAGGGACCAAGAGAGACACCAGGACCGAGAGAGACACAGGAACCGAGGGAGAGAGACAGTGACTGAGAGAGAGAGACACAGGGACCGAGAGAGAGAGACACAGGGACCGAATGAGACACAGGGACCGAGAGAGAGACACAGGGACCGAGAGAGTGACAGGGACCGAGTGAGGCACAGGGACCGAGAGAGAGACACAGGGATCCAGAGAGAGACACAGGGACCGAGAGAGACACAAGGACCGAGAGAGAGACACAGGGACAGAGAGAGAGGCACAGGGACTGAGAGAGAGAGACACAGAGACCGAGAGAGACACAGGTACCGAGAGAGTCACAGGGACCGAGAGAGAGACACAGGGACAGAGAGAGAAAGACACAGGGACTGAGAGAGAGAGACACAGGGACCGAGAGAGACACAAGGACCTAGAGAGAGACACAGGTACCGAGAGAGTCACAGGGACCGAGAGAGAGACACAGGGACAGATAGAGAGACACAGGGACTGAGAGAGAGACACAGGGACCGAGTGAGACACAGGGACCGAGAAAGACACAGGGAGCAAGAGAGAGACACAGGGACAGAGAGAGACACAAGGACCTAAAGAGAGACACAGGGACCGAGAGAGTCACAGGGACTGAGAGAGACACTGAAACTGAGAGAGAGAGAGACAGGGACTGAGTGAGAGAGACACAGGGACCGAGAGAGAGACAGTGACCGAGTGAGAGACAGAGGGACCGATTGATTCACAGGGACCGAGAGAGTGACAGGGACCGAGAGAGAAAGACACAGGGACCGAGAGAGAGAGACACAGGGACCGAGAGAGACACAAGGACCTAGAGCGAGACACAGGGACCGAGAGAGAGACACAATCGTCCGAGAGAGAAACACAGGGAGCGAGAGAGAGACACAGGGACCGAGAGAGACACAGGGACCGAGAGAGAGAGACACAGGGACCGAGAGAGACACAAGGATCTAGAGTGAGACACAGGGACCTAGAGAGTCACAGGGACCGAGAGAGAGACACAGGGACCGACAGAGACACTGAATCTGAGAGAGAGAGAGACAGGGATCGAGTGAGACACAGGGACCAAGAGAGAGACAGGGACCGAGTGAGAGACAGAGGGACTGAGTGAGACACAGGGACCGAGAGAGAGACACAATCGTCCGAGAGAGAAAGACAGGGAGCGAGAGAGAGACACAGGGACCGAGAGAGACACAGGGACCGAGAGAGAGACACAGGGACCGAGAGAGACACAGGGACCGAGAGAGAGACAGTGACCGAGAGAGACACAGGGACTGGGAGAGAGAGACACAGGGACAGTGAGAGACACAGGGACGAGAGAGAGAGACACAGGGACCGAGAGGGACACAGGGACCGAGAGAGAGACACAGGGACCGAGAGAGAGAGACAGGGACCGAGAGAGAGACACAGGGACCGAGAGAGTGACAGGGACCGAGTGAGACACAGGGACCGAGAGAGAGAGAGACACAGGGACCGAGAGAGACACAAGGACCTAGAGAGAGACACAGGGACCGAGAGAGTCACAGGGACTGAGAGAGAGACACAGGGACCGAGTGAGAGAGACACAGGGACCGAGAGAGAGACACAGGGACTGAGCGAGTCACAGGGACCGAGAGAGATAGACAGTGACCGAGTGAGAGACAGAGGGACCGAGTGAGACACAGGGACCGAGAGAGAGACACAATCGTCCGAGAGGGAAAGACAGGGAGCGAGAGAGAGACAGAGGGACCGAGAGAGACAGAGGGACCGAGAGAGAGAGACACAGGGACCGAGAGAGAGACAGTGACTGAGAGAGACACAGGGACTGGGTGAGAGAGAGACACAGGGACCGAATGAGAGACACAGGGACTGAGAGAGAGACACAGGGACTGAGAGGGACACAGGGACCGAGAGAGAGACACAGGGACCGAGAGAAACAGAGTGACCGAGAGAGAGAGACAGGGACCGAGTGAGAGAGACAGAGACCGAGAGAGAGACACAGGAACCGAGTGAGACACAGGGACCGTGAGAGAGAGACACAGGGACCGAGAGAGACACAAGGACCTAGAGAGAGACACAGGGAACGAGAGAGAGAGACAGGGACCGAGAGAGAGACACAAGGACCTAGAGAGAGACACAGTGACAGAGAGAGACACAGGGACTGAGAGAGAGACACAGGGATCGATTGAGACACAGCGACCGAGAGAGACACAGGGACCGAGACAGAGAGACACAGGGACCGAGAGAGAGACACAGGGACCGAGAGAGACACAGGGACCGATTGAGACACAGCGACCGAGAGAGACACAGGGACCGAGACAGAGAGAAACAGGGACCGAGAGAGAGACACAGGGACCGAGAGAGACACAGGGACCGAGAGAGACACAGGTACCGAGAGAGACACAGGGACCGAGTGAGAGACACAAGGACTGAGTGAGAGACAGAAGGACTGAGCGAGTCACAGGGACCGAGTGAGAGACAGGGACCGAGAGAGAGTCACAGGGACCGAGAGAGAGACACAGGGACCGAGTGAGATACAGGGACCGAGGGAGAGAGACACAGGGACCGAGTGAGACACAGGGACCGAGGGAGAGAGACAGGGTCCGAGAGAGAGAGACACAGGGACCGAATGAGACACAGGGAAGGAGAGAGTGACAGGGACCGAGTGAGACACAGCGACCGAGAGAGACACAGGGACCGAGAGAGAGACACAGGGACCGAGAGAGACACAAGGACCTAGAGAGAGACACAGGGACCGAGAGAGACACAAGGACCTAGAGAGAGACACAGGGACCCAGAGAGAGACACAGGTACCGAGAGAGTCACAGGGACCGAGAGAGAGAGACACAGGGACCGAAAGAGAGACACAGGGACCGAGAGAGACACAGGGACCGAGAGAGAGAGACACAGGGACCAAGAGAGACACAGGGACCGATTGAGACACAGGGACCGAGAGAGACACAGGGACCGAGAGAGACACAGCGACCGAGAGAGACACAGCGACCGAGAGAGACACAGGGACCGAGAGAGAGACACAGGGACCGAGAGAGACACAAGGACCTAGAGAGAGACACAGGGACCGAGAGAGACACAAGGACCTAGAGAGAGACACAGGGACCCAGAGAGAGACACAGGTACCGAGAGAGTCACAGGGACCGAGAGAGAGAGACACAGGGACCGAAAGAGAGACACAGGGACCGAGAGAGACACAGGGACCGAGACAGAGAGACACAGGGACCAAGAGAGACACAGGGACCGATTGAGACACAGGGACCGAGAGAGACACAGGGACCGAGAGAGACACAGCGACCGAGAGAGACACAGGGACCGAGAGACACAGGGACCGATGGAGACACAGCGACCGAGAGAGACACAGGGACCGAGACAGAGAGACACAGGGACCGAGTGAGAGACACAAGGACTGAGTGAGAGACAGAAGGACTGAGCGAGTCACAGGGACCGAGAAAGAGACAGGGACCGAGAGAGAGTCACAGGGACCGAGAGAGAGACACAGGGACCGAGAGAGACACAGGGACTGAGAGAGAGACACAGGGACTGAGAGAGAGACACAGGGACCAAGAGAGACACCAGGACCGAGAGAGACACAGGGGTGAGAGAGACACCGGGACCGAGAGAGACACAGGAACCGAGGGAGAGAGACACAGGGACCGAGTGAGACACAGGGACCGAGAGAGTGACACAGGGATCCAGAGAGAGACACAGGGACCGAGAGAGACACAGGGACTGAGAGAGTCACAGGGTCCGAGAGAGAGACAGTGACCGAGAGAGAGAGACACAGGGACCGAGAGAGAGGCACAGGGACCGAGAGAGACACAGGGACCGAGAGAGAGACACAGGGACAGAGAGAGACACAGGGACCGAGAGAGAGAGACAGGGACCGAGAGAGACACAGGGACCGAGAGAGAGACACAGGGACAGAGAGAGTCACAGGGACTGAGAGAGAGACACAGGGACTGAGAGAGAGACACAGGGACCAAGAGAGACACCAGGACCGAGAGAGACACAGGAACCGAGGGAGAGAGACAGTGACTGAGAGAGAGAGACACAGGGACCGAGAGAGAGAGACACAGGGACCGAATGAGACACAGGGACCGAGAGAGGCACAGGGACCGAGAGAGAGACACAGGGATCCAGAGAGAGACACAGGGACCGAGAGAGACACAAGGACCGAGAGAGAGACACAGGGACAGAGAGAGAGGCACAGGGACTGAGAGAGAGAGACACAGAGACCGAGAGAGACACAGGTACCGAGAGAGTCACAGGGACCGAGAGAGAGACACAGGGACAGAGAGAGAAAGACACAGGGACTGAGAGAGAGAGACACAGGGACCGAGAGAGACACAAGGACCTAGAGAGAGACACAGGTACCGAGAGAGTCACAGGGACCGAGAGAGAGACACAGGGACAGATAGAGAGACACAGGGACTGAGAGAGAGACACAGGGACCGAGTGAGACACAGGGACCGAGAAAGACACAGGGAGCAAGAGAGAGACACAGGGACAGAGAGAGACACAAGGACCTAAAGAGAGACACAGGGACCGAGAGAGTCACAGGGACTGAGAGAGACACTGAAACTGAGAGAGAGAGACAGGGACTGAGTGAGAGAGACACAGGGACCGAGAGAGAGACAGTGACCGAGTGAGAGACAGAGGGACCGATTGATTCACAGGGACCGAGAGAGTGACAGGGACCGAGAGAGAAAGACACAGGGACCGAGAGAGAGAGACACAGGGACCGAGAGAGACACAAGGACCTAGAGCGAGACACAGGGACCGAGAGAGAGACACAATCGTCCGAGAGAGAAACACAGGGAGCGAGAGAGAGACACAGGGACCGAGAGAGACACAGGGACCGAGAGAGAGAGACACAGGGACCGAGAGAGACACAAGGATCTAGAGTGAGACACAGGGACCTAGAGAGTCACAGGGACCGAGAGAGAGACACAGGGACCGACAGAGACACTGAATCTGAGAGAGAGAGAGACAGGGATCGAGTGAGACACAGGGACCAAGAGAGAGACAGGGACCGAGTGAGAGACAGAGGGACTGAGTGAGACACAGGGACCGAGAGAGAGACACAATCGTCCGAGAGAGAAAGACAGGGAGCGAGAGAGAGACACAGGGACCGAGAGAGACACAGGGACCGAGAGAGAGACACAGGGACCGAGAGAGACACAGGGACCGAGAGAGAGACAGTGACCGAGAGAGACACAGGGACTGGGAGAGAGAGACACAGGGACAGTGAGAGACACAGGGACCGAGAGAGAGAGACACAGGGACCGAGAGGGACACAGGGACCGAGAGAGAGACACAGGGACCGAGAGAGAGAGACAGGGACCGAGAGAGAGACACAGGGACCGAGAGAGTGACAGGGACCGAGTGAGACACAGGGACCGAGAGAGAGAGAGACACAGGGACCGAGAGAGACACAAGGACCTAGAGAGAGACACAGGGACCGAGAGAGTCACAGGGACTGAGAGAGAGACACAGGGACCGAGTGAGAGAGACACAGGGACCGAGAGAGAGACACAGGGACTGAGCGAGTCACAGGGACCGAGAGAGATAGACAGTGACCGAGTGAGAGACAGAGGGACCGAGTGAGACACAGGGACCGAGAGAGAGACACAATCGTCCGAGAGGGAAAGACAGGGAGCGAGAGAGAGACAGAGGGACCGAGAGAGACAGAGGGACCGAGAGAGAGAGACACAGGGACCGAGAGAGAGACAGTGACTGAGAGAGACACAGGGACTGGGTGAGAGAGAGACACAGGGACCGAATGAGAGACACAGGGACTGAGAGAGAGACACAGGGACTGAGAGGGACACAGGGACCGAGAGAGAGACACAGGGACCGAGAGAAACAGAGTGACCGAGAGAGAGAGACAGGGACCGAGAGAGAGAGACAGAGACCGAGAGAGAGACACAGGAACCGAGTGAGACACAGGGACCGTGAGAGAGAGACACAGGGACCGAGAGAGACACAAGGACCTAGAGAGAGACACAGGGAACGAGAGAGAGAGACAGGGACCGAGAGAGAGACACAAGGACCTAGAGAGAGACACAGTGACAGAGAGAGACACAGGGACTGAGAGAGAGACACAGGGATCGATTGAGACACAGCGACCGAGAGAGACACAGGGACCGAGACAGAGAGACACAGGGACCGAGAGAGAGACACAGGGACCGAGAGAGACACAGGGACCGATTGAGACACAGCGACCGAGAGAGACACAGGGACCGAGACAGAGAGAAACAGGGACCGAGAGAGAGACACAGGGACCGAGAGAGACACAGGGACCGAGAGAGACACAGGGACCGAGAGAGACACAGGGACCGAGTGAGAGACACAAGGACTGAGTGAGAGACAGAAGGACTGAGCGAGTCACAGGGACCGAGTGAGAGACAGGGACCGAGAGAGAGTCACAGGGACCGAGAGAGAGACACAGGGACCAAGAGAGACACCAGGACCGAGAGAGACACAGGAACCGAGGGAGAGAGACACAGGGACCGAGAGAGAGACACAGGGACCGAGGGAGAGAGACAGTGTCCGAGAGAGACACAGGGACCGAGAGAGACACAGGGACCCAGAGAGTGACAGGGACCGAGTGAGACACAGCGACCGAGAGAGAGACACAGGGACCCAGAGAGAGACACAGGGACCGAGAGAGACACAAGGACCTAGAGAGAGACACAGGTACCGAGAGAGTGACAGGGACCGAGAGAGAGAGACAGGGACCGAGAGAGACACAGGGACTGAGAGAGAGGCACAGGGACCGAGAGAGAGAGACAGGGACCAAGAGGGACACAGGGACCGAGTGAGTGACAGGGACCGAGAGAGACACAGGGACTGAGAGAGACACAGTGACCGAGAGAGACACAGCGACCGAGAGAGACACAGGGACCGAGAGAGACACAGGGACCGAGACAGAGAGACACAGGGACCGAGAGTGAGACAGTGACCGAGTGAGAGACAGAGGGACCGAGTGAGACACAGGGACCGAGAGAGAGACACAATCGTCCGAGAGGGAAAGACAGGGAGCGAGAGAGAGACAGAGGGACCGAGTGAGACACAGGGACCGAGAGAGTGACACAATCGTCCGAGAGGGAAAGACAGGGAGCGAGAGAGAGACAGAGGGACCGAGAGAGACAGAGGGACCGAGAGAGAGAGACACAGGGACCGAGAGAGAGACAGTGACTGAGAGAGACACAGGGACTGGAGAGAGAGACACAGGGACCGAGTGAGAGACACAGGGACTGAGAGAGAGACACAGGGACCGAGATGGACACAGGGACCGAGAGAGAGACACAGGGACCAAGGGAAACAGAGTGACCGAGAGAGAGAGACAGGGACCGAGAGAGAGAGAGACAGGGACCGAGAGAGAGACACAGGGATCGAGTGAGACACAGGGACCGAGAGAGAGAGACACAGGGACCGAGAGAGACACAAGGACCTAGAGAGAGACACAGGGACCGAAAAAGAGACACAGGGACCGAGAGAGACACAGGGACTGAGAGAGACACAGGGACCGATTGAGACACAGCGACCGAGAGAGACACAGGGACCGAGAGAGAGAGACAGGGACCGAGAGAGAGACACAGGGACCGATTGAGACACAGCGACCGAGAGAGACACAGGGACCGAGAGAGAGACAGTGACCGACAGAGAGTCACAGGGACCGAGAGAGAGACACAGGGACCAAGAGAGACACCAGGACCGAGAGAGACACAGGGGTGAGAGAGACACCGGGACCGAGAGAGACACAGGAACCGAGTGAGACACAGGGACCGAGGGAGAGAGACAGGGTCCGAGAGAGAGAGACACAGGGACCGAATGAGACACAGGGACCGAGAGAGTGACAGGGACCGAGTGAGACACAGGGACCGAGAGAGAGAGACACAGGGACCGAGAGAGACACAGGGACCCAGAGAGAGACACAGGGACCGAGAGAGACACAAGGACCTAGAGAGAGACACAGGTACCGAGAGAGTCACAGGGACCGAGAGAGAGAGACACAGGGACCGAAAGAGAGACACAGGGACCGAGAGAGACACAAGGACCTAGAGAGAGACACAGGTACCGAGAGAGTCACAGGGACCGAGAGAGAGAGACACAGGGACCGAAAGAGAGACACAGGGACCGAGTGAGACACAGGGACCGAGGGAGAGAGACAGGGTCCGAGAGAAAGAGACACAGGGACCGAATGAGACACAGGGACCGAGAGAGTGACAGGGACCGAGTGAGACACAGGGACCGAGAGAGAGAGACACAGGGACCGAGAGAGACACAGGGACCCAGAGAGAGACACAGGGACCGAGAGAGAAACAAGGACCTAGAGAGAGACACAGGTACCGAGAGAGTCACAGGGACCGAGAGAGAGAGACACAGGGACCGAAAGAGAGACACAGGGACCGAGACAGAGAGACACAGGGACCGAAAGAGAGACACAGGGACCGAGACAGAGAGACACAGGGACCAAGAGAGACACAGGGACCGAATGAGACACAGGGACCGAGAGAGACACAGGGACCGAGAGAGACACAGCGACCTAGAGAGACACAGAGACCGAGAGAGACACAGGGACCGATTGAGACACAGGGACCGAGAGAGACACAGGGACCGAGAGAGACACAGCGACCGAGAGAGAAACAGTGACCGAGAGAGACACAGGGACCGGGAGAGAGACACAGGGACCGAGAGAGACACAGGGACCGAGAGAGACACAGCGACCGAGAGAGAGACAGGGACCGAGAGAGAGACACAGGGACCGAGAGAGACACACAGGGACCGAGTGAGAGACACAGGGACTGAGCGAGTCACAGGGACCGAGAGAGACACAGGGACCGGGAGAGAGACACAGGGACCGAGAGAGACACACAGGGACCGAGTGAGAGACACAGGGACTGAGCGAGTCACAGGGACCGAGAGAGAGACACAGGGACCGAGAGAGTCACAGGGACCGAGAGAGACACAGGGACCGAGTGAGACACAGAGACCGAGAGAGAAACAGTGACCGAGAGAGACACAGGGACCGGGAGAGAGACACAGGGACCGAGAGAGATACACAGGGACCGAGAGAGACACAGGGACCGAGTGAGACACAGAGACCGAGAGAGACACAGGGACCGAGAGAGAAACAGTGACCGAGAGAGACACAGGTACTGGGAGAGAGACACACAGGGACCGAGAGAGAGACACAGGGACCGAGAGAGACACAGGGACCGAGTGAGAGAGACACAGGGACCGAGAGAATCACAGGGACCGAGTGAGACACAGGGACTGAGAGAGACAGTGACTGAGAGAGGCACAGGGACCGAGAGAGAGACACAAGGACCGAGAGAGACACAGGGACCGAGAGGGAGACACAGGGACCGAGCAGACACAGGGACCGAGTGAGACACAGGGGTGAGAGTGAGACACAGGGTCCGAGAGAGACACAGGGACCGATTGAGACACAGCGACCGAGAGAGACACAGGGACCGAGAGAGACACAGGGACCCAGTGAGAGACACAAGGACTGAGTGAGAGACAGAAGGACTAAGCGAGTCACAGGGACCGAGAGAGAGACAGGGACCGAGAGAGAGTCACAGGGACCGAGAGAGAGACACAGGGACCAAGAGAGACACCAGGACCGAGAGAGACACAGGGGTGAGAGAGACACCGGGACCGAGAGAGACACAGGAACCGAGGGAGAGAGACACAGGGACCGAGTGAGATACAGGGACCGAGGGAGAGAGACACAGGGACCGAGTGAGACACAGGGACCGAGGGAGAGAGACAGGGTCCGAGAGAGAGAGACACAGGGACCGAATGAGACACAGGGAAGGAGAGAGTGACAGGGACCGAGTGAGACACAGCGACCGAGAGAGACACAGGGACCGAGAGAGAGACACAGGGACCGAGAGAGACACAAGGACCTAGAGAGAGACACAGGGACCGAGAGAGACACAAGGACCTAGAGAGAGACACAGGGACCCAGAGAGAGACACAGGTACCAAGAGAGTCACAGGGACCGAGAGAGAGAGACACAGGGACCGAAAGAGAGACACAGGGACCGAGAGAGACACAGGGACCGAGAGAGAGACACAGGGACCGAGACAGAGAGACACAGGGACCAAGAGAGACACAGGGACCGATTGAGACACAGGGACCGAGAGAGACACAGGGACCGAGAGAGACACAGCGACCGAGAGAGACACAGGGACCGAGAGACACAGGGACCGATGGAGACACAGCGACCGAGAGAGACACAGGGACCGAGACAGAGAGACACAGTGACCGAGTGAGAGACACAAGGACTGAGTGAGAGACAGAAGGACTGAGCGAGTCACAGGGACCGAGAAAGAGACAGGGACCGAGAGAGAGTCACAGGGACCGAGAGAGAGACACAGGGACCGAGAGAGACACAGGGACTGAGAGAGAGACACAGGGACTGAGAGAGAGACACAGGGACCAAGAGAGACACCAGGACCGAGAGAGACACAGGGGTGAGAGAGACACCGGGACCGAGAGAGACACAGGAACCGAGGGAGAGAGACACAGCGACCGAGTGAGACACAGGGACCGAGAGAGTGACACAGGGATCCAGAGAGAGACACAGGGACCGAGAGAGACACAGGGACTGAGAGAGTCACAGGGTCTGAGAGAGAGACAGTGACCGAGAGAGAGAGACACAGGGACCGAGAGAGAGGCACAGGGACCGAGAGAGACACAGGGACCGAGAGAGAGACACAGGGACAGAGAGAGACACAGGGACCGAGAGAGAGAGACAGGGACCGAGAGAGACACAGGGACCGAGAGAGAGACACAGGGACAGAGAGAGTCACAGGGACTGAGAGAGAGACACAGGGACTGAGAGAGAGACACAGGGACCAAGAGAGACACCAGGACCGAGAGAGACACAGGAACCGAGGGAGAGAGACAGTGACTGAGAGAGAGAGACACAGGGACCGAGAGAGAGAGACACAGGGACCGAATGAGACACAGGGACCGAGAGAGAGACACAGGGACCGAGAGAGTGACAGGGACCGAGTGAGGCACAGGGACCGAGAGAGAGACACAGGGATCCAGAGAGAGACACAGGGACCGAGAGAGACACAAGGACCGAGAGAGAGACACAGGGACAGAGAGAGAGGCACAGGGACTGAGAGAGAGAGACACAGAGACCGAGAGAGACACAGGTACCGAGAGAGTCACAGGGACCGAGAGAGAGACACAGGGACAGAGAGAGAGAGACACAGGGACTGAGAGAGAGAGATACAGGGACCGGGAGAGACACAAGGACCTAGAGAGAGACACAGGTACCGAGAGAGTCACAGGGACCGAGAGAGAGACACAGGGACAGATAGAGAGACACAGGGACTGAGAGAGAGACACAGGGACCGAGTGAGACACAGGGACCGAGAAAGACACAGGGAGCAAGAGAGAGACACAGGGACAGAGAGAGACACAAGGACCTAAAGAGAGACACAGGGACCGAGAGAGTCACAGGGACCGACCGAGACACTGAAACAGAGAGAGAGAGACAGGGACCGAGTGAGACACAGGGGTGCGAAGGAGACACAGGGACCGATTGAGACACAGCGACCGAGAGAGACACAGGGACCGAGAGAGACACAGGGACCCAGTGAGAGACACAAGGACTGAGTGAGAGACAGAAGGACTGAGCGAGTCACAGGGACCGAGAGAGAGACAGGGACCGAGAGAGAGACAGGGACCGAGAGAGACACAGGGGTGAGAGAGACACCGGGACCGAGAGAGACACAGGGACCGATTGAGACACAGCGACCGAGAGAGACACAGGGACCGAGAGAGACACAGGGACTGAGTGAGAGACAGAAGGACTGAGCGAGTCACAGGGACCGAGAGAGAGACAGGGACCGAGAGAGAGTCACAGGGACCGAGAGAGAGACACAGGGACCAAGAGAGAGACACAGGGGTGAGAGAGACACAGGGACCGAGTGAGATACAGGGACCGAGGGAGAGAGACACAGGGACCGAGTGAGACACAGGGACCGAGGGAGAGAGACAGCGTCCGAGAGAGAGAGACACAGGTACCGAATGAGACACAGGGAAGGAGAGAGTGACAGGGACCGAGTGAGACACAGCGACCGAGAGAGACACAGGGACCGAGAGAGAGACACAGGGACCGAGAGAGACACAAGGACCTAGAGAGAGACACAGGGACCGAGAGAGACACAAGGACCTAGAGAGAGACACAGGGACCCAGAGAGAGACACAGGTACCGAGAGAGTCACAGGGACCGAGAGAGAGAGAGACACAGGGACCGAAAGAGAGACACAGGGACCGAGAGAGACACAGGGACCGAGAGAGAGACACAGGGACCGAGACAGAGAGACACAGGGACCAAGAGAGACACAGGGACCGATTGAGACACAGGGACCGAGAGAGACACAGGGACCGAGAGAGACACAGGGACCGAGAGAGACACAGCGACCGAGAGAGACACAGGGACCGAGAGACACAGGGACCGATGGAGACACAGCGACCGAGAGAGACACAGGGACCGAGACAGAGAGACACAGGGACCGAGTGAGAGACACAAGGACTGAGTGAGAGACAGAAGGACTGAGCGAGTCACAGGGACCGAGAAAGAGACAGGGACCGAGAGAGAGTCACAGGGACCGAGAGAGAGACACAGGGACCGAGAGAGACACAGGGACTGAGAGAGAGACACAGGGACTGAGAGAGAGACACAGGGACCAAGAGAGACACCAGGACCGAGAGAGACACAGGGGTGAGAGAGACACCGGGACCGAGAGAGACACAGGAACCGAGGGAGAGAGACACAGGGACCGAGTGAGACACAGGGACCGAGAGAGTGACACAGGGATCCAGAGAGAGACACAGGGACCGAGAGAGACACAGGGACTGAGAGAGTCACAGGGTCCGAGAGAGAGACAGTGACCGAGAGACAGAGACACAGGGACCGAGAGAGAGGCACAGGGACCGAGAGAGACACAGGGACCGAGAGAGAGACACAGGGACAGAGAGAGACACAGGGACCGAGAGAGAGAGACAGGGACCGAGAGAGACACAGGGACCGAGAGAGAGACACAGGGACAGAGAGAGACACAGGGACTGAGAGAGAGACACAGGGACAGAGAGAGACACAAGGACCTAAAGAGAGACACAGGGACCGAGATAGAGTCACAGGGACTGAGAGAGAGACACAGGGACTGAGAGAGAGACACAGGGACCAAGAGAGACACCAGGACCGAGAGAGACACAGGAACCGAGGGAGAGAGACAGTGACTGAGAGAGAGAGACACAGGGACCGAGAGAGAGAGACACAGGGACCGAATGAGACACAGGGACCGAGAGAGAGACACAGGGACAGAGAGAGTGACAGGGATCCAGAGAGAGACACAGGGACCGAGAGAGACACAAGGACCGAGAGAGAGACACAGGGACAGAGAGAGAGACACAGGGACTGAGAGAGAGAGACACAGAGACCGAGAGAGACACAGGTACCGAGAGAGTCACAGGGACCGAGAGAGAGACACAGGGACAGAGAGAGAGAGACACAGGGACTGAGAGAGAGAGACACAGGGACCGAGAGAGACACAAGGACCTAGAGAGAGACACAGGTACCGAGAGAGTCACAGGGACCGAGAGAGAGACACAGGGACAGATAGAGAGACACAGTGACTGAGAGAGAGACACAGGGACCGAGTGAGACACAGGGACAGAGAAAGACACAGGGAGCAAGAGAGAGACACAGGGACAGTGAGAGACACAAGGACCTAAAGAGAGACACAGGGACCGAGAGAGTCACAGGGACCGACCGAGGCACTGAAACAGAGAGAGAGAGACAGGGACCGAGTGAGACACAGGGGTGCGAAGGAGACACAGGGACATAGCGAGACTCAGGGACCGAGTGAGACACAGCGTCCGAGAGAGACACAGGGACCGAGAGAGGGAGACACAGGGACCAAGTGAGAGACACAGGGACTGAGCGAGTCACCGGGTCCGAGAGAGACACAGGGACCGAGAGAGAGACAGGGACCGGGGGAGAGAGACACAGGGACCGAGAGAGACACAGGGACCCAGAGAGAGACACAGGGACCGAGAGAGACACAAGGACCTAGAGAGAGACACAGGTACCGAGAGAGTCACAGGGACCGAGAGAGAGACACAGGGACCGAGAGAGAGACACAGGGACCGAAAGAGAGACACAGGGACCGAGAGAGACACAAGGACCTAGAGAGAGACACAGGTACCGAGAGAGTCACAGGGACCGAGAGAGAGAGACACAGGGACCGAAAGAGAGACACAGGGACCGAGTGAGACACAGGGACCGAGGGAGAGAGACAGGGTCCGAGAGAAAGAGACACAGGGACCGAATGAGACACAGGGACCGAGAGAGAGAGACACAGGGACCGAGAGAGACACAGGGACCCAGAGAGAGACACAGGGACCGAGAGAGACACAAGGACCTAGAGAGAGACACAGGTACCGAGAGAGTCACAGGGACCAAGAGAGAGAGACACAGGGACCGAAAGAGAGACACAGGGACCGAGACAGAGAGACACAGGGACCGAAAGAGAGACACAGGGACCGAGACAGAGAGACACAGGGACCAAGAGAGACACAGGGACCGATTGAGACACAGGGACCGAGAGAGACACAGGGACCGAGAGAGACACAGGGACCGAGAGAGACACAGCGACCGAGAGAGACACAGAGACCGAGAGAGACACAGGGACCGATTGAGACACAGCGACCGAGAGAGACACAGGGACCGAGACAGAGAGACACAGGGACCGAGTGAGAGACAAAAGGACTGAGTGAGAGACAGAAGGACTCAGCGAGTCACAGGGACCGAGAGAGAGACAGGGACCGAGAGAGAGTCACAGGGACCGAGAGATAGACACAGGGACCAAGGGAGACACCAGGACCGAGAGAGACACAGGGGTGAGAGAGACACAGGAACCGAGGGAGAGAGACACAGGGACCGAGTGAGATACAGAGACCGAGAGAGAGAGACACAGGGACCGAGAGAGTGACAGGGACCGAGTGAGACACAGGGACCGAGAGAGAGACACAGGGATCCAGAGAGAGACACAGGGACCGAGAGAGACACAAGGACCTAGAGAGAGACACAGGTACCAAGAGAGTCACAGGTACCGAGAGAGTCACAGGGACAGAGAGAGAGAGACACAGGGACAGAGAGAGAGACACAAGGACCGAGAGAATCACAGGGACCGAGTGAGACACAGGGACTGAGAGAGACAGTGACTGAGAGAGGCACAGGGACCGAGAGAGAGACACAAGGACCGAGAGAGACACAGGGACCGAGAGGGAGACACAGGGACCGAGCAGACACAGGGACCGAGTGAGACACAGGGGTGAGAGGGAGACACAGGGTCCGAGAGAGACACAGGGACCGATTGAGACACAGCGACCGAGAGAGACACAGGAACCGAGAGAGACACAGGGACCCAGTGAGAGACACAAGGACTGAGTGAGAGACAGAAGGACTGAGCGAGTCACAGGGACCGAGAGAGAGACAGGGACCGAGAGAGAGTCACAGGGACCGAGAGAGAGACACAGGGACCAAGAGAGACACCAGGACCGAGAGAGACACAGGGGTGAGAGAGACACCGGGACCGAGAGAGACACAGGAACCGAGGGAGAGAGACACAGGGACCGAGTGAGATACAGGGACCGAGGGAGAGAGACACAGGGACCGAGTGAGACACAGGGACCGAGGGAGAGAGACACGGTCCGAGAGAGAGAGACACAGGGACCGAATGAGACACAGGGAAGGAGAGAGTGACAGGGACCGAGTGAGACACAGCGACCGAGAGAGACACAGGGACCGAGAGAGAGACACAGGGACCGAGAGAGACACAAGGACTTAGAGAGAGACACAGGGACCGAGAGAGACACAAGGACCTAGAGAGAGACACAGGGACCCAGAGAGAGACAGAGGTACCGAGAGAGTCACAGGAACCGAGAGAGAGAGACACAGGGACCGAAAGAGAGACACAGGGACCGAGAGAGACACAGGGACCGAGAGAGAGACACAGGGACCGAGACAGAGAGACACAGGGACCAAGAGAGACACAGGGACCGATTGAGACACAGGGACCGAGAGAGACACAGGGACCGAGAGAGACACAGGGACCGAGAGAGACACAGCGACCGAGAGAGACACAGGGACCGAGAGACACAGGGACCGATGGAGACACAGCGACCGAGAGAGACACAGGGAGCGAGACAGAGAGACACAGGGACCGAATGAGAGACACAAGGACTGAGTGAGAGACAGAAGGACTGAGCGAGTCACAGGGACCGAGAAAGAGACAGGGACCGAGAGAGAGTCACAGGGACCGAGAGAGAGTCACAGGGACTGAGAGAGAGACACAGGGACCAAGAGAGACACCAGGACCGAGAGAGACACAGGGGTGAGAGAGACACCGGGACCGAGAGAGACACAGGAACCGAGGGAGAGAGACACAGGGACCGAGTGAGACACAGGGACCGAGAGAGTGACACAGGGATCCAGAGAGAGACACAGGGACCGAGAGAGACACAGGGACTGAGAGAGTCACAGGGTCCGAGAGAGAGACATTGACCGAGAGAGAGAGACACAGGGACCGAGAGAGAGGCACAGGGACCGAGAGAGACACAGGGACCAAGAGAGAGACACAGGGACAGAGAGAGACACAGGGACCGAGAGAGAGACACAGGGACCGAGAGAGACACAGGGACCGAGAGAGAGACACAGGGACAGAGAGAGACACAGGGACCGAGAGAGAGACACAGGGACAGAGAGAGACACAAGGACCTAAAGAGAGACACAGGGACCGAGATAGAGTCACAGGGACTGAGAGAGAGACACAGGGACTGAGAGAGAGACACAGGGACCAAGAGAGACACCAGGACCGAGAGAGACACAGGAACCGAGGGAGAGAGACAGTGACTGAGAGAGAGAGACACAGGGACCGAGAGAGAGAGACACAGGGACCGAATGAGACACAGGGACCGAGAGAGAGACACAGGGACCGAGAGAGTGACAGGGACCGAGTGAGGCACAGGGACCGAGAGAGAGACACAGGGATCCAGAGAGAGACACAGGGACCGAGAGAGACACAAGGACCGAGAGAGAGACACAGGGACAGAGAGAGAGACACAGGGACTGAGAGAGAGAGACACAGAGACCGAGAGAGACACAGGTACCGAGAGAGTCACAGGGACCGAGAGAGAGACACAGGGACAGAGAGAGAGAGACACAGGGACTGAGAGAGAGAGAGACACAGGGACCGAGAGAGACACAAGGACCTAGAGAGAGACACAGGTACCGAGAGAGTCACAGGGACCGAGAGAGAGACACAGGGACAGATAGAGAGACACAGGGACTGAGAGAGAGACACAGGGACCGAGTGAGACACAGGGAC
The DNA here is from genome assembly GCA_037974335.1 of Prionace glauca. Lineage (NCBI taxonomy): Eukaryota > Metazoa > Chordata > Chondrichthyes > Carcharhiniformes > Carcharhinidae > Prionace > Prionace glauca. The sequence goes on from JBBMRE010000201.1 coordinate 306,064, forward strand.
CGAGAAAGACACAGGGAGCAAGAGAGAGACACAGGGACAGAGAGAGACACAAGGACCTAAAGAGAGACACAGGGACCGAGAGAGTCACAGGGACCGACCGAGACACTGAAAGAGAGAGAGAGAGACAGGGACCGAGTGAGACACAGGGGTGCGAAGGAGACACAGGGACATAGCGAGACTCAGGGACCGAGTGAGACACAGCATCCGAGAGAGACACAGGGACCGAGAGATGGAGACACAGGGACCAAGTGAGAGACACAGGGACTGAGCGAGTCACCGGGTCCGAGAGAGACACAGGGACCGAGAGAGAGACAGGGACCGGGGGAGAGAGACACAGGGACCGAGAGAGACACACAGGGTCCGAGTGAGAGACACAGGGACTGAGCGAGTCACAGGGACCGAGAGAGACACAGGGACCGAGAGAGAGACACAGTGACCGAGAGAGTCACAGGGACCGAGAGAGACACAGGGACCGAGTGAGAGACACAGGGACCGAGAGAGTCACAGAGACCGAGAGAGAAACAGTGACCGAGAGAGACACAGGGACTGGGAGAGAGACACAGGGACCGAGAGAGAGACACAGGGACCGAGAGAGACACAGGGACCGAGTGAGACACAGAGACCGAGAGAGACACAGGGACCGAGAGAGAAACAGTGACCGAGAGAGACACAGGTACTGGGAGAGAGAGACACAGGGACCGAGAGAGAGACACAAGGACCGAGAGAATCACAATGACCGAGTGAGACACAGGGACTGAGAGAGACAGGGTCCGAGAGAGAGAGACACAGGGACCGAGAGAGACACAGGGACCGAGAGAGACACAGGGAACGAGACAGAGAGACACAGGGACCGAGTGAGAGACAAAAGGACTGAGTGAGAGACAGAAGGACTGAGCGAGTCACAGGGACCGAGAGAGAGACAGGGACCGAGAGAGACACAGGGACCGAGACAGAGAGTCACAGGGACCGAGTGAGAGACAAAAGGACTGATTTAGAGACAGAAGGACTGAGCGAGTCACAGGGACCGAGAGAGAGACAGGGACCGAGAGAAAGTCACAGGGACCGAGAGAGAGACACAGGGACCGAGAGAGACACAGGGACTGAGAGAGAGAGACACAGGGACTGAGAGAGAGACACAAGGACCAAGGGAGACACCAGGACCGAGAGAGACACAGGGGTGAGAGAGACACAGGAACCGAGGGAGAGAGACACAGGGACCGAGTGAGATACAGAGACCGAGGGAGAGAGACACAGGGACCGAGTGAGACACAGGGACCGAGTGAGATACAGGGACCGAGAGAGAGAGACACAGGGACCGAGAGAGTGACAGGGACCGAGTGAGACACAGGGACCGAGAGAGAGACACAGGGATCCAGAGAGAGACACAGGGACCGAGAGAGACACAAGGACCTAGAGAGTCACAGGGACAGAGAGAGAGAGACACAGGGACAGAGAGAGAGACACAGGGACTGAGAGAGAGACACAGGGACCGAGTGAGACACAGGGACCGAGAAAGACACAGGGAGCAAGAGAGAGACACAGGGACAGAGAGAGACACAAGGACCTAAAGAGAGACACAGGGACCGAGAGAGTCACAGGGACCGACCGAGACACTGAAACAGAGAGAGAGTGACAGGGACCGAGCGAGACTCAGGGACCGAGTGAGACACAGCGTCCGAGAGAGACACAGGGACCGAGAGAGGGAGACACAGGGACCAAGTGAGAGACACAGGGACTGAGCGAGTCACCGGGTCCGAGAGAGACACAGGGACCGAGAGAGAGACAGGGACCGGGGGAGAGAGACACAGGGACCGACAGAGACACACAGGGACCGAGTGAGAGACACAGGGACTGAGCGAGTCACAGGGACCGAGAGAGACACAGGGACCGAGAGAGAGACACAGGGACCGAGAGAGTCACAGGGACCGAGAGAGACACAGGGACCGAGTGAGACACAGAGACCGAGAGAGAAACAGTGACCGAGAGAGACACAGGGACCGGGAGAGAGACACAGGGACCGAGAGAGATACACAGGGACCGAGAGAGACACAGGGACCGAGTGAGACACAGAGACCGAGAGAGACACAGGGACCGAGAGAGAAACAGTGACCGAGAGAGACACAGGTACTGGGAGAGAGACACACAGGGACCGAGAGAATCAGAGGGACCGAGTGAGACACAGCGACTGAGAGAGACAGTGACTGAGAGAGGCACAGGGACCGAGAGAGAGACACAAGGACCGAGAGAGACACAGGGACCGAGAGGGAGACACAGGGACCGAGCAGACACAGGGACCGAGTGAGACACAGGGGTGAGAGGGAGACACAGGGACCGATTGAGACACAGCGACCGAGAGAGACACAGGGACCGAGAGAGACACAGGGACCCAGTGAGAGACACAAGGACTGAGTGAGAGACAGAAGGACTGAGCGAGTCACAGGGACCGAGAGAGAGACAGGGACCGAGAGAGAGACAGGGACCGAGAGAGACACAGGGGTGAGAGAGACACAGGGGTGAGAGAGACACCGGGACCGAGAGAGACACAGGGACCGATTGAGACACAGCGACCGAGAGAGACACAGGGACCGAGAGAGACACAGGGACTGAGTGAGAGACAGAAGGACTGAGCGAGTCACAGGGACCGAGAGAGAGACAGGGACCGAGAGAGAGTCACAGGGACCGAGAGAGAGACACAGGGACCAAGAGAGACACCAGGACCGAGAGAGACACAGGGGTGAGAGAGACACAGGGACCGAGTGAGATACAGGGACCGAGGGAGAGAGACACAGGGACCGAGTGAGACACAGGGACCGAGGGAGAGAGACAGGGTCCGAGAGAGAGAGACACAGGGACCGAATGAGACACAGGGAAGGAGAGAGTGACAGGGACCGAGTGAGACACAGCGACCGAGAGAGACACAGGGACCGAGAGAGAGACACAGGGACCGAGAGAGACACAAGGACCTAGAGAGAGACACAGGGACCGAGAGAGACACAAGGACCTAGAGAGAGACACAGGGACCCAGAGAGAGACACAGGTACCGAGAGAGTCACAGGGACCGAGAGAGAGAGACACAGGGACCGAAAGAGAGACACAGGGACCGAGAGAGACACAGGGACCGAGAGAGAGACACAGGGACCGAGACAGAGAGACACAGGGACCAAGAGAGACACAGGGACCGATTGAGACACAGGGACCGAGAGAGACACAGGGACCGAGAGAGACACAGGGACCGAGAGAGACACAGCGACCGAGAGAGACACAGGGACCGAGAGACACAGGGACCGATGGAGACACAGCGACCGAGAGAGACACAGGGACCGAGACAGAGAGACACAGGGACCGAGTGAGAGACACAAGGACTGAGTGAGAGACAGAAGGACTGAGCGAGTCACAGGGACCGAGAAAGAGACAGGGACCGAGAGAGAGTCACAGGGACTGAGAGAGAGACACAGGGACTGAGAGAGAGACACAGGGACCAAGAGAGACACCAGGACCGAGAGAGACACAGGGGTGAGAGAGACACCGGGACCGAGAGAGACACAGGAACCGAGGGAGAGAGACACAGGGACCGAGAGAGTGACACAGGGATCCAGAGAGAGACACAGGGACCGAGAGAGACACAGGGACTGAGAGAGTCACAGGGTCCGAGAGAGAGACAGTGACCGAGAGAGAGAGACACAGGGACCGAGAGAGAGGCACAGGGACCGAGAGAGACACAGGGACCGAGAGAGAGACACAGGGACAGAGAGAGACACAGGGACCGAGAGAGAGACACAGGGACCGAGAGAGACACAGGGACCGAGAGAGAGACACAGGGACAGAGAGAGACACAGGGACCGAGAGAGAGACACAGGGACAGAGAGAGACACAAGGACCTAAAGAGAGACACAGGGACCGAGATAGAGTCACAGGGACTGAGAGAGAGACACAGGGACTGAGAGAGAGACACAGGGACCAAGAGAGACACCAGGACCGAGAGAGACACAGGAACCGAGGGAGAGAGACAGTGACTGAGAGAGAGAGACACAGGGACCGAGAGAGAGAGACAAAGGGACCGAATGAGACACAGGGACCGAGAGAGAGACACAGGGACAGAGAGAGTGACAGGGACCGAGTGAGGCACAGGGACCGAGAGAGAGACACAGGGATCCAGAGAGAGACACAGGGACCGAGAGAGACACAAGGACCGAGAGAGAGACACAGGGACAGAGAGAGAGACACAGGGACTGAGAGAGAGAGACACAGAGACCGAGAGAGACACAGGTACCGAGAGAGTCACAGGGACCGAGAGAGAGACACAGGGACAGAGAGAGAGAGACACAGGGACTGAGAGAGAGAGACACAGGGACCGAGAGAGACACAAGGACCTAGAGAGAGACACAGGTACCGAGAGAGTCACAGGGACCGAGAGAGAGACACAGGGACAGATAGAGAGACACAGGGACTGAGAGAGAGACACAGGGACCGAGTGAGACACAGGGACCGAGAAAGACACAGGGAGCAAGAGAGAGACACAGGGACAGAGAGAGACACAAGGACCTAAAGAGAGACACAGGGACCGAGAGAGTCACAGGGACCGACCGAGGCACTGAAACAGAGAGAGAGAGACAGGGACCGAGTGAGACACAGGGGTGCGAAGGAGACACAGGGACATAGCGAGACTCAGGGACCGAGTGAGACACAGCGTCCGAGAGAGACACAGGGACCGAGAGAGGGAGACACAGGGACCAAGTGAGAGACACAGGGACTGAGCGAGTCACCGGGTCCGAGAGAGACATAGGGACCGAGAGAGAGACAGGAACCGGGGGAGAGAGACACAGGGACCGAGAGAGACACACAGGGACCGAGTGAGAGACACAGGGACTGAGCGAGTCACAGGGACCGAGAGAGACACAGGGACCGAGAGAGAGACACAGTGACCGAGAGAGTCACAGGGACCGAGAGAGACACAGGGACCGAGTGAGAGACACAGGGACCGAGAGAGTCACAGAGACCGAGAGAGAAACAGTGACCGAGAGAGACACAGGGACTGGGAGAGAGACACAGGGACCGAGAGAGAGACACAAGGACCGAGAGAATCACAATGACCGAGTGAGACACAGGGACTGAGAGAGACAGGGTCCGAGAGAGAGAGACACAGGGACCGAGAGAGACACAGGGACCGAGAGAGACACAAGGACCTAGAGAGACACAGGTACCGAGAGAGTCACAGGGACCGAGAGAGAGAGACACAGGGACCTAGAGAGAGACACAGGTACCGAGAGATTCACAGGGACCGAGAGAGAGACACAGGGACAGAGAGAGAGACACAGGGACTGAGAGAGAGACACAGGGACCGAGTGAGACACAGGGACCGAGAAAGACACAGGGACCAAGAGAGAGACACAGGGACAGAGAGAGACACAAGGATCTAAAGAGAGACACAGGGACCGAGAGAGTCACAGGGACCGACCGAGACACTGAAACAGAGAGAGAGAGACAGGGACCGAGTGAGACACAGGGACCGAGAGAGGGAGACACAGGGACCAAGTGAGAGACACTGGGACTGAGCGAGTCACCGGGTCCGAGAGAGACACAGGGACCGAGGGAGACACACAGGGACCGAGTGAGAGACACAGGGACTGAGCGAGTCACAGGAACCGAGAGAGACACAGGGACCGAGAGAGTCACAGGGACCGAGAGAGACACAGGGACCGAGTGAGACACAGAGACCGAGAGAGAAACAGTGACCGAGAGAGACACAGGGACTGGGAAAGAGACACAGGGACCGAGAGAGAGACACAGGGACCGAGAGAGACACAGGGACCGAGTGAGACACAGAGACCGAGAGAGACACAGGGACCGAGAGAGAAACAGTGACCGAGAGAGACACAGGTACTGGGAGAGAGAGACACAGGGATCGAGAGAGAGACACAAGGACCGAGAGAATCACAGGGACCGAGTGAGACACAGGGACTGAGAGAGACAGTGACCGAGAGAGGCACAGGGACCGAGAGAGAGACACAAGGACCGAGAGAGACACAGGGACCAAGAGGGAGACACAGGGACCGAGCAGACATAGGGACCGAGTGAGACACAGGGGTGAGAGGGAGACACAGGGACCGAGAGAGACACAGGGACCGATTGAGAGACAGCGACCGAGAGAGACACAGGGACCGAGAGAGAGACAGGGACCGAGGGAGAGAGACACATGGACCGAGAGAGAGACACAGGGACCGAGTGAGAGACACAGGGACCGAGAGAGAGACACAGGGACTGAGCGAGTCACAGGGACCGAGAGAGAGACACAGGGACCGAGAGAGAGACAGGGACCGACAGAGACACAGGGACTGAGAGAGTCACAGGGACCGAGAGAGAGACACAGGGACCGAGAGAGAGACAGGGACCGACAGAGACACAGGGACTGAGAGAGTCACAGGGACCGAGAGAGAGACACAGGCACCGAGAGAGAGACACAGAGACTGAGAGAGAGACACAGGGACCAAGGGGGACACAGGGACCGAGAGAGACACAAGGACCTAGAGAGAGACACAGGGACCGAGAGAGTCACAGAGACTGAGAGAGACACTGAAACTGAGAGAGAGAGACAGGGACCGAGTGAGAGAGACACAGGGACCGAGAGAGAGACAGTGACCGAGTGAGAGACAGAGGGACCGAGTGAGACACAGGGACCGAGAGAGTGACACAGGGATCCAGAGAGAGACACAGGGACCGAGAGAGACACAGGGACTGAGAGAGTCACAGGGTCCGAGAGAGAGACAGTGACCGAGAGAGAGAGACACAGGGACCGAGAGAGAGGCACAGGGACCGAGAGAGACACAGGGACCGAGAGAGAGACACAGGGACAGAGAGAGACACAGGGACCGAGAGAGTGACAGGGACCGAGAGAGACACAGGGACCGAGAGAGAGACACAGGGACAGAGAGAGACACAGGGACCGAGAGAGAGACACAGGGACAGAGAGAGACACAAGGACCTAAAGAGAGACACAGGGACCGAGATAGAGTCACAGGGACTGAGAGAGAGACACAGGGACTGAGAGAGAGACACAGGGACCAAGAGAGACACCAGGACCGAGAGAGACACAGGAACCGAGGGAGAGAGACAGTGACTGAGAGAGAGAGACACAGGGACCGAGAGAGAGAGACAAAGGGACCGAATGAGACACAGGGACCGAGAGAGAGACACAGGGACAGAGAGAGTGACAGGGACCGAGTGAGGCACAGGGACCGAGAGAGAGACACAGGGATCCAGAGAGAGACACAGGGACCGAGAGAGACACAAGGACCGAGAGAGAGACACAGGGACAGAGAGAGAGACACAGGGACTGAGAGAGAGAGACACAGAGACCGAGAGAGACACAGGTACCGAGAGAGTCACAGGGACCGAGAGAGAGACACAGGGACAGAGAGAGAGAGACACAGGGACTGAGAGAGAGAGACACAGGGACCGAGAGAGACACAAGGACCTAGAGAGAGACACAGGTACCGAGAGAGTCACAGGGACCGAGAGAGAGACACAGGGACAGATAGAGAGACACAGGGACTGAGAGAGAGACACAGGGACCGAGTGAGACACAGGGACCGAGAAAGACACAGGGAGCAAGAGAGAGACACAGGGACAGAGAGAGACACAAGGACCTAAAGAGAGACACAGGGACCGAGAGAGTCACAGGGACCGACCGAGGCACTGAAACAGAGAGAGAGAGACAGGGACCGAGTGAGACACAGGGGTGCGAAGGAGACACAGGGACATAGCGAGACTCAGGGACCGAGTGAGACACAGCGTCCGAGAGAGACACAGGGACCGAGAGAGGGAGACACAGGGACCAAGTGAGAGACACAGGGACTGAGCGAGTCACCGGGTCCGAGAGAGACACAGGGACCGAGAGAGAGACAGGAACCGGGGGAGAGAGACACAGGGACCGAGAGAGACACAAGGATCTAAAGAGAGACACAGGGACTGAGCGAGTCACAGGGACCGAGAGAGACACAGGGACCGAGAGAGAGACACAGTGACCGAGAGAGTCACAGGGACCGAGAGAGACACAGGGACCGAGTGAGAGACACAGGGACCGAGAGAGTCACAGAGACCGAGAGAGAAACAGTGACCGAGAGAGACACAGGGACTGGGAGAGAGACACAGGGACCGAGAGAGAGACACAGGGACCGAGAGAGACACAGGGACCGAGTGAGACACAGAGACCGAGAGAGACACAGGGACCGAGAGAGAAACAGTGACCGAGAGAGACACAGGTACTGGGAGAGAGAGACACAGGGACCGAGAGAGAGACACAAGGACCGAGAGAATCACAATGACCGAGTGAGACACAGGGACTGAGAGAGACAGGGTCCGAGAGAGAGAGACACAGGGACCGAGAGAGACACAGGGACCGAGAGAGACACAAGGACCTAGAGAGACACAGGTACCGAGAGAGTCACAGGGACCGAGAGAGAGAGACACAGGGACCTAGAGAGAGACACAGGTACCGAGAGATTCACAGGGACCGAGAGAGAGACACAGGGACAGAGAGAGAGACACAGGGACTGAGAGAGAGACACAGGGACCGAGTGAGACACAGGGACCGAGAAAGACACAGGGACCAAGAGAGAGACACAGGGACAGAGAGAGACACAAGGATCTAAAGAGAGACACAGGGACCGAGAGAGTCACAGGGACCGACCGAGACACTGAAACAGAGAGAGAGAGACAGGGACCGAGTGAGACACAGGGACCGAGAGAGGGAGACACAGGGACCAAGTGAGAGACACTGGGACTGAGCGAGTCACCGGGTCCGAGAGAGACACAGGGACCGAGGGAGACACACAGGGACCGAGTGAGAGACACAGGGACTGAGCGAGTCACAGGAACCGAGAGAGACACAGGGACCGAGAGAGTCACAGGGACCGAGAGAGACACAGGGACCGAGTGAGACACAGAGACCGAGAGAGAAACAGTGACCGAGAGAGACACAGGGACTGGGAAAGAGACACAGGGACCGAGAGAGAGACACAGGGACCGAGAGAGACACAGGGACCGAGTGAGACACAGAGACCGAGAGAGACACAGGGACCGAGAGAGAAACAGTGACCGAGAGAGACACAGGTACTGGGAGAGAGAGACACAGGGATCGAGAGAGAGACACAAGGACCGAGAGAATCACAGGGACCGAGTGAGACACAGGGATTGAGAGAGACAGTGACCGAGAGAGGCACAGGGACCGAGAGAGAGACACAAGGACCGAGAGAGACACAGGGACCAAGAGGGAGACACAGGGACCGAGCAGACATAGGGACCGAGTGAGACACAGGGGTGAGAGGGAGACACAGGGACCGAGAGAGACACAGGGACCGATTGAGAGACAGCGACCGAGAGAGACACAGGGACCGAGAGAGAGACAGGGACCGAGGGAGAGAGACACATGGACCGAGAGAGAGACACAGGGACCGAGTGAGAGACACAGGGACCGAGAGAGAGACACAGGGACTGAGCGAGTCACAGGGACCGAGAGAGAGACACAGGGACCGAGAGAGAGACAGGGACCGACAGAGACACAGGGACTGAGAGAGTCACAGGGACCGAGAGAGAGACACAGGCACCGAGAGAGAGACACAGAGACTGAGAGAGAGACACAGGGACCAAGGGGGACACAGGGACCGAGAGAGACACAAGGACCTAGAGAGAGACACAGGGACCGAGAGAGTCACAGAGACTGAGAGAGACACTGAAACTGAGAGAGAGAGACAGGGACCGAGTGAGAGAGACACAGGGACCGAGAGAGAGACAGTGACCGAGTGAGAGACAGAGGGACCGAGTGAGACACAGGGACCGAGAGAGTGACACAGGGATCCAGAGAGAGACACAGGGACCGAGAGAGACACAGGGACTGAGAGAGTCACAGGGTCCGAGAGAGAGACAGTGACCGACAGAGAGAGACACAGGGACCGAGAGAGAGGCACAGGGACCGAGAGAGACACAGGGACCGAGAGAGAGACACAGGGACAGAGAGAGACACAGGGACCGAGAGAGAGACATAGGGACCGAGAGAGACACAGGGACCGAGAGAGAGACACAGGGACAGAGAGAGACACAGGGACCGAGAGAGAGACACAGGGACAGAGAGAGACACAAGGACCTAAAGAGAGACACAGGGACCGAGATAGAGTCACAGGGACTGAGAGAGAGACACAGGGACTGAGAGAGAGACACAGGGACCAAGAGAGACACCAGGACCGAGAGAGACACAGGAACCGAGGGAGAGAGACAGTGACTGAGAGAGAGAGACACAGGGACCGAGAGAGAGAGACACAGGGACCGAATGAGACACAGGGACCGAGAGAGAGACACAGGGACAGAGAGAGTGACAGGGACCGAGTGAGGCACAGGGACCGAGAGAGAGACACAGGGATCCAGAGAGAGACACAGGGACCGAGAGAGACACAAGGACCGAGAGAGAGACACAGGGACAGAGAGAGAGACACAGGGACTGAGAGAGAGAGACACAGAGACCGAGAGAGACACAGGTACCGAGAGAGTCACAGGGACCGAGAGAGAGACACAGGGACAGAGAGAGAGAGACACAGGGACTGAGAGAGAGAGACACAGGGACCGAGAGAGACACAAGGACCTAGAGAGAGACACAGGTACCGAGAGAGTCACAGGGACCGAGAGAGAGACACAGGGACAGATAGAGAGACACAGTGACTGAGAGAGAGACACAGGGACCGAGTGAGACACAGGGACCGAGAAAGACACAGGGAGCAAGAGAGAGACACAGGGACAGAGAGAGACACAAGGACCTAAAGAGAGACACAGGGACCGAGAGAGTCACAGGGACCGACCGAGGCACTGAAACAGAGAGAGAGAGACAGGGAACGAGTGAGACACAGGGGTGCGAAGGAGACACAGTGACATAGCGAGACTCAGGGACCGAGTGAGACACAGCGTCCGAGAGAGACACAGGGACCGAGAGAGGGAGACACAGGGACCAAGTGAGAGACACAGGGACTGAGCGAGTCACCGGGTCCGAGAGAGACACAGGGACCGAGAGAGAGACAGGGACCGGGGGAGAGAGACACAGGGACCGAGAGAGACACACAGGGACCGAGTGAGAGACACAGGGACTGAGCGAGTCACAGGGACCGAGAGAGACACAGGGACCGAGAGAGAGACACAGTGACCGAGAGAGTCACAGGGACCGAGAGAGACACAGGGACCGAGTGAGAGACACAGGGACCGAGAGAGTCACAGAGACCGAGAGAGAAACAGTGACCGAGAGAGACACAGGGACTGGGAGAGAGACACAGGGACCGAGAGAGAGACACAGGGACCGAGAGAGACACAGGGACCGAGTGAGACACAGAGACCGAGAGAGACACAGGGACCGAGAGAGAAACAGTGACCGAGAGAGACACAGGTACTGGGAGAGAGAGACACAGGGACCGAGAGAGAGACACAAGGACCGAGAGAATCACAATGACCGAGTGAGACACAGGGACTGAGAGAGACAGGGTCCGAGAGAGAGAGACACAGGGACCGAGAGAGACACAGGGACCAAGAGAGACACAAGGACCTAGAGAGACACAGGTACCGAGAGAGTCACAGGGACCGAGAGAGAGAGACACAGGGACCGAAAGAGAGACACAGGGACCGAGAGAGACACAGGGACTGAGAGAGGCACAGGGATCGATTGAGACACAGCGACCGAGAGAGACACAGGGACCAAGACAGAGAGACACAGGGACCGAGAGAGACACAGGGACCGAGAGAGACACAGGGACCGAGAGTGACACAGGCACCGAGAGAGACACAGCGACCGAGAGAGACACAGGGACCGAGAGAGACACAGCGACCGAGAGAGACACAGGGACCGAGACAGAGAGACACAGGGACCGAGTGAGAGACACAAGGACCGAGAGAGTCACAGGGACTGAGCGAGTCACAGGGACCGAGAGAGAGACAGGGACCGAGAGAAAGTCACAGGGACCGAGAGAGAGACACAGGGACCGAGAGAGACACAGGGACTGAGAGAGAGACACAGGGACTGAGAGAGGCACAGGGATCGATTGAGACACAGCGACCTAGAGAGACACAGGGACCAAGACAGAGAGACACAGGGACCGAGAGAGACACAGGGACCGAGAGAGACACAGGGACCGAGAGTGACACAGGGACCGAGAGAGACACAGCGACCGAGAGAGACACAGGGACCGAGAGAGACACAGCGACCGAGAGAGACACAGGGACCGAGACAGAGAGACACAGGGACCGAGTGAGAGACACAGGGACCGAGAGAGTCACAGGGACTGAGCGAGTCACAGGGACCGAGAGAGAGACAGGGACCGAGAGAAAGTCACAGGGACCGAGAGAGAGACACAGGGACCGAGAGAGACACTGGGACTGAGAGAGAGACACAGGGACTGAGAGAGAGACACAGGGACCAAGAGAGACACCAGGAACGAGAGAGACACAGGGACTGAGGGAGAGAGACAGAAGGGACCGAGTGAGACACAGGGACCGAATGAGATACAGGGACCGAGAGAGAGAGACACAGGGACCAAGTGAGAGACACTGGGACTGAGCGAGTCACCGGGTCCGAGAGAGACACAGGGACCGAGGGAGACACACAGGGACCGAGTGAGAGACACAGTGACTGAGCGAGTCACAGGAACCGAGAGAGACACAGGGACCGAGAGAGTAACAGGGACCGAGAGAGACATAGAGACCGAGAGAGAAACAGTGACCGAGAGAGACACAGGGACTGGGAGAGAGACACAGGGACCGAGAGAGAGACACAGGGACCGAGAGAGACACAGGGAACGAGTGAGACACAGAGACCGAGAGAGACACAGGGACCGAGAGAGAAACAGTGACCGAGAGAGACACAGGGATCGAGAGAGAGACACAAGGACCGAGAGAGACACAGGGACCAAGAGGGAGACACAGGGACCGAGCAGACATAGGGACCGAGTGAGACACAGAGACCGAGAGAGACACAGGGACCGAGAGAGAATCAGTGACCGAGAGAGACACAGGGATCGAGAGAGAGACACAAGGACCGAGAGAATCACAGGGACCGAGTGAGACACAGGGACTGAGAGAGACAGTGACCGAGAGAGGCACAGGGACCGAGAGAGAGACACAAGGACCGAGAGAGACACAGGGACCGAGTGAGACACAGGGGTGAGAGGGAGACACAGGGACCGAGAGAGACACAGGGACCGATTGAGAGACAGCGACCGAGAGAGACACAGGGACCGAGAGAGAGACAGGGACCGAGGGAGAGAGACACATGGACCGAGAGAGAGACACAGGGACCGAGTGAGAGACACAGGGACTGAGCGAGTCACAGGGACCGAGAGAGAGACACAGGGACCGAGAGAGAGACAGGGACCGACAGAGACACAGGGACTGAGAGAGTCACAGGGACCGAGAGAGAGACACAGGCACCGAGAGAGAGACACAGAGACTGAGAGAGAGACACAGGGACCAAGAGGGACACAGGGACCGAGAGAGAGAGACACAGGGACCGAGAGAGACACAAGGACCTAGAGAGAGACACAGGGACCGAGAGAGACACAAGGACCGAGAGAGAGACACAGGGACCGAGAGAGTCACAGGGACTGAGAGAGACACTGAAACTGAGAGAGAGAGACAGGGACCGAGTGAGAGAGACACAGGGACCGAGAGAGAGACAGTGACCGAGTGAGAGACAGAGGGACCGATTGAGACACAGGGACCGAGAGAGTGACAGGGACCGAGAGAGACACAGGGACCGAGAGAGAGACACAGGGACAGAGAGAGACACAGGGACCGAGAGAGAGACACAGGGACAGAGAGAGACACAAGGACCTAAAGAGAGACACAGGGACCGAGATAGAGTCACAGGGACTGAGAGAGAGACACAGGGACTGAGAGAGAGACACAGGGACCAAGAGAGACACCAGGACCGAGAGAGACACAGGAACCGAGGGAGAGAGACAGTGACTGAGAGAGAGAGACACAGGGACCGAGAGAGAGAGACACAGGGACCGAATGAGACACAGGGACCGAGAGAGAGACACAGGGACCGAGAGAGTGACAGGGACCGAGTGAGGCACAGGGACCGAGAGAGAGTCACAGGGATCCAGAGAGAGACACAGGGACCGAGAGAGACACAAGGACTGAGAGAGAGACACAGGGACAGAGAGAGAGACACAGGGACTGAGAGAGAGAGACACAGAGACCGAGAGAGACACAGGTACCGAGAGAGTCACAGGGACCGAGAGAGAGACACAGGGACAGACAGAGAGAGACACAGGGACTGAGAGAGAGAGACACAGGGACCGAGAGAGACACAAGGACCTAGAGAGAGACACAGGTACCGAGAGAGTCACAGGGACCGAGAGAGAGACACAGGGACAGATAGAGAGACACAGGGACTGAGAGAGAGACACAGGGACCGAGTGAGACACAGGGACCGAGAAAGACACAGGGAGCAAGAGAGAGACACAGGGACAGAGAGAGACACAAGGACCTAAAGAGAGACACAGGGACCGAGAGAGTCACAGGGACCGACCGAGACACTGAAACAGAGAGAGAGAGACAGGGACCGAGTGAGACACAGGGGTGCGAAGGAGACACAGGGACATAGCGAGACTCAGGGACCGAGTGAGACACAGCGTCCGAGAGAGACACAGGGACCGAGAGAGGGAGACACAGGGACCAAGTGAGAGACACAGGGACTGAGCGAGTCACCGGGTCCGAGAGAGACACAGGGACCGAGAGAGAGACAGGGACCGGGGGAGAGAGACACAGGGACCGAGAGAGATACACAGGGACCGAGTGAGAGACACAGCGACTGAGCGAGTCACAGGGACCGAGAGAGACACAGGGACCGAGAGAGAGACACAGTGACCGAGAGAGTCACAGGGACCGAGAGAGACACAGGGACCGAGTGAGAGACACAGGGACCGAGAGAGACACAGGGACTGGGAGAGAGACACAGGGACCGAGAGAGAGACACAGGGACCGAGAGAGACACAGGGACCGAGTGAGACACAGAGACCGAGAGAGACACAGGGACCGAGAGAGAAACAATGACCGAGAGAGACACAGGTACTGGGAGAGAGAGACACAGGGACCGAGAGAGAGACACAAGGACCGAGAGAATCACAATGACCAAGTGAGACACAGGGACTGAGAGAGACAGGGTCCGAGAGAGAGAGACACAGGGACCGAGAGAGTGACAGGGACCGAGTGAGACACAGCGACCGAGAGAGAGACACAGGGACCGAGAGAGAGACACAGTGACCAAGAGAGACACAAGGACCTAGAGAGACACAGGTACCGAGAGAGTCACAGGGACCGAGAGAGAGAGACACAGGGACCGAAAGAGAGACACAGGGACCGAGTGAGAGACACAGGGACCGAGAGAGACACAGGGACTGAGAGAGTCACAGGGATCGATTGAGACACAGCGACCGAGAGAGACACAGGGACCAAGACAGAGAGACACAGGTACCGAGAGAGACACAGGGACCGAGAGAGACACAGGGACCGAGAGAGACACAGCGACCGAGAGAGACACAGGGACCGAGACAGAGAGACACAGGGACCGAGTGAGAGACACAAGGACTGAGTGAGAGACAGAAGGACCGAGAGAGTCACAGGGACTGAGCGAGTCACAGGGACCGAGAGAGAGACAGGGACCGAGAGAAAGTCACAGGGACCGAGAGAGAGACACAGGGACCGAGAGAGACACAGGGACTGAGAGAGAGACACAGGGACTGAGAGAGAGACACAGGGACCAAGAGAGACACCAGGAACGAGAGAGACACAGGGACCGAGAGAGACACAGGGACCGAGGGAGAGAGACAGAAGGGACCGAGTGAGACACAGGGACCGAGAGAGAGAGACACAGGGACCGAATGAGACACAGGGACCGAGAGAGTGACATGGAACGAGTGAGACACAGGGTCCGAGAGAGAGACACAGGGATCCAGAGAGAGACACAGGGACCGAGAGAGACACAAGGACCTAGAGAGAGACACAGGTACCGAGAGATTCACAGGGACCGAGAGAGAGACACAGGGACAGAGAGAGAGACACAGGGACTGAGAGAGAGACACAGGGACCGAGTGAGACACAGGGACCGAGAAAGACACAGGGAGCAAGAGAGAGACACAGGGACAGAGAGAGACACAAGGATCTAAAGAGAGACACAGGGACCGAGTGAGGGAGACACAGGGACCAAGTGAGAGACACTGGGACTGAGCGAGTCACCGGGTCCGAGAGAGACACAGGGACCGAGAGAGACACACAGGGACCGAGTGAGAGACACAGGGACTGAGCGAGTCACAGGAACCGAGAGAGACACAGGGACCGAGAGAGTCACAGGGACCGAGAGAGACACAGGGACCGAGTGAGACACAGAGACCGAGAGAGAAACAGTGACCGAGAGAGACACAGGGACTGGGAGAGAGACACAGGGACCGAGAGAGAGACACAGGGACCGAGAGAGACACAGGGACCGAGTGAGACACAGAGACTGAGAGAGACACAGGGACCGAGAGAGAAACAGTGACCGAGAGAGTCACAGGTACTGGGAGAGAGAGACACACGGATCGAGAGAGAGACACAAGGACCGAGAGAATCACAGGGACCGAGTGAGACACAGGGACTGAGAGAGACAGTGACCGAGAGAGGCACAGGGACCGAGAGAGAGACACAAGGACCGAGAGAGACACAGGGACCAAGAGGGAGACACAGAGACCGAGCAGACATAGGGACCGAGTGAGACACAGGGACCGATTGAGAGACAGCGACCGAGAGAGACACAGGGACCGAGAGAGAGACAGGGACCGAGGGAGAGAGACACATGGACCGAGAGAGAGACACAGGGACCGAGTGAGAGACACAGGGACCGAGAGAGAGACACAGGGACTGAGCGAGTCACAGGGACCGAGAGAGAGACACAGGGACCGAGAGAGAGACAGGGACCGACAGAGATACAGGGACTGAGAGAGTCACAGAGACCGAGAGAGAGACACAGGCACCGAGAGAGAGACACAGAGACTGAGAGAGAGACACAGGGACCAAGAGGGACACAGGGACCGAGAGAGAGAGACACAGGGACCGAGAGAGACACAAGGACCTAGAGAGAGACACAGGGACCGAGAGAGTCACAGGGACTGAGAGAGACACTGAAACTGAGAGAGAGAGACAGGGACCGAGTGAGAGAGACACAGGGACCGAGAGAGAGACAGTGACCGAGTGAGAGACAGAGGGACCGATTGAGACACAGGGACCGAGAGAGTGACAGGGACCGAGAGAGAGAGACACAGGGACCGAGAGAGAGACACAGGGACCGAGAGAGACAGAAGGACCTAGAGAGAGACACAGGGACCTAGAGAGTCACAGGGACCGAGAGAGAGACACAGGGACTGACAGAGACACTGAATCTGAGAGAGAGAGACAGGGACCGAGTGAGACTCAGGGACCAAGAGAGAGACAGGGACCGAGTGAGAGACAGAGGGACCGAGTGAGACACAGGGACCGAGAGAGAGACACAATCGTCCGAGAGAGAAAGACAGGGAGCGAGAGAGAGAAATTGTGCGGAGGGTGTGGAGAGTCTGCAGAAGGATCTAGATAGGCTGGGCGAATGGGCCAGGAAATGGCAAATGGAATTTAATGTTGGCAAGTGTGAGGTGGTCCACTTTGGTAGGAGGAATGGTAGGAAGGACTATTACTTACGGGGCGAAAAACTGCAGCAGGCGACGGTGCAGAGGGACCTCGGGGTCCTTGTGCATGAGTCGCAAAAACCCAGCTTGCAGGTGCAGCAGGGGGTCAGGAAGGCGAATGGGATGCTGGCCTTCATAGCGAAGGGGATTGAATATAAAAGTAGGGAGGTCTTGCTGCAGCTGTATAGGGCATTGGTGAGGCCGCAGCTGGAGTACTGTGTGCAGTTTTGGGCGCCGCACCTGCGCAAGGATGTTTTGGCCCTGGAGGGAGTGCAGAGGAGGTTTACTCGGCTGATACCGGAGTTGAGGGGATTGAGCTATGAGGAGAGGCTGAATAAACTAGGCTTGTACTCGTTAGAGTTTAGAAGAATGAGGGGAGATCTCATTGAGACGTATAAGATGATGAATGGGATGGATAGGATAGAGGTGGAGAGACTGTTCCCGCTCAAAAAAGACAGTAGGACTAGGGGGCACAGCCTCAAGATAAAGGGGGGGCGGTTTAGAACAGAGTTGAGGAGGAACTTCTTCACTCAAAGGGTGGTGAATCTCTGGAATTCTCTGCCCGTTGAAGTGGTGGAGGCTGCCTCGCTAAATATTTTTAAGAAACGGGTTGATGGGTTTTTGATAAGAGAAGGGATTAAGGGTTATGGGGAGAGGGCGGGAAGGTGGAGCTGAGTCACGACAGATCAGCCATGATCTTATTGAATGGCGGGGCAGGCTCGAAGGGCCAGATGGCCTACTCCTGCTCCTATTTCTTATGTTCTTATGTTCTTATGTTCTTATGACACAGGGACCGAGAGAGACACAGGGACCGAGAGAGAGACACAGGGATCAAGAGAGACACAGGGACCGAGAGAGAGACAGTGACCGAGAGAGACACAGGGACTGGGAGACAGAGACACAGGGACCGAGAGAGAGACACAGGGACCGAGAGGGACACAGGGACCGAGAGAGACACAAGGACCTAGAGAGAGACACAGGGACCGAGAGAGTCACAGGGACCGAGGGAGAGAGAGAGACAGGGACTGACAGAGACACTGAAACTGAGAGAGAGACACAGGGACCGAGAGGGAGACACAGGGACTGAGCGATTCACAGGGACCGAGTGAGAGACAGAGGGAACGAGTGAGACACAGGGACCAAGAGAGAGACACAGGGACCGAGTGAGAGACACAGGGACCGAGAGAGACACAGCGACCGAGAGAGAGAGACACAGGGACCGAGAGAGACACAGGGACCGAGAGAGAGAGACACAGGGACCGAGAGAGAGACACAGGGTCCGAGTGAGAGACACAGGTACTGAGCGAGTCACAGGGACCGAGAGAGACACAGGGACCGAGAGAGAGACACAGGGACAGAGAGAGAGACACACAAGGACCGAGAGTGAGACACAGGGACCGAGAGAGACACAGGGACCGAGTGAGACACAGGGACCGAGTGAGACACAGGGACCGAGAGTGACACAGGGACCGAGAGAGAGATAGGGACCGAGTGAGACACAGGGACCGAGAGAGACACAGGGACCGATGGAGAGAGACACAGGGACCGAGAGAGACACAGGTACCGAGAGAGACACAGGGACCGAGGGAGAGAGACACATGGACTGAGAGAGAGACACAGGGACCGAGTGAGAGACACAGGGACTGAGCGAGTCACAGGGACCGAGAGAGACACAGGGAACGAGAGAGACACAGGGACCGAGGGAGAGAGACACAGTGACCGAGAGAGACACAGGGACCGAGAGAGACACAGGGACCGAGGGAGAGAGACACATGGACCGAGAGAGAGACACAGGGACCGAGTGAGAGACACAGGGACTGAGCGAGTCACAGGGACCGAGAGAGACACAGGGAACGAGAGAGAGAGACACAGGGACCGAGAGAGAGGCACAGGAACCGAGAGAGACACAGGGACTGAGAGAGTCACAGGGACCGAGTGAGAGACACAGGGAGCAAGAGAGACATACAGGGACTGAGAGAGAGAGACAGGGACCGAGAGAGACACCGGGACCGAGAGAGACACAGGGACCGAGACAGAGACAGGTATCGAATGAGAGACACAGGGACCGATTGAGAGACACAGGGACCGAGAGAGAGAGACAGGATCCGAGAGAGAGAGACACAGGGACCGAGTGAGACACAGGGACCCAGAGAGTGACACAGGGACCGAGAGAGTCACAGGGACCGAGAGAGAGACACAGGGAACGACAGACACACTGAAACTGAGAAAGGGAGACAGGGACCGAGTGAGACACAGGGACCAAGAGAGAGAGACAGGGACCGAGTGAGTGACACAGGGACCGAATGAGACACAGGGACCGAGAGAGAGACACAATCGTCCGAGAGAGAAAGACAGGGAGCGAGAGAGAGACAGAGGGACCGAGAGAGCGAGAGACACAAGGACCGAGAGAGACACAGGGACTGAGAGAGACACAGGGACCGAGAGAGACACAGGGACCCAGAGAGTGACTCAGGGACCGAGAGAGACACAGGAACCGAGAGAGTCACAGGGACCGAGAGAGAGACACAGGGAACGACAGACACACTGAAACTGAGAGAGAGAGACAGGGACCGAGTGAGACACAGGGACCAAGAGAGAGAGACAGGGACCGAGTGAGAGACACAGGGACCCAGTGAGACACAGGGAGAGAGAGACACAATCGTCCGTGAGAGAAAGACAGGGAGCGAGAGTGAGACACAGGGACCGAGAGAGAGAGACAGGGACCGAGAGAGACACAGGGACCGACAGAGAGAGATACAGGGACCGACAGAGAGAGACACAGGGACCGAGAGAGAGAATACAGGGACCGACAGAGAGAGATACAGGGACCGAGTGAGAGACACAGGGACTGAGCGAGTCGCAGGGACCGAGAGAGAGAGATACAGGGACCGACAGAGAGATATACAGGGACCGAGAGATAGACACAGGGACCGAGAGAGAGAGACACGGGGACCGAGAGATAGTCACAGGGACCGAGAGAGACACAGAACCGAGAGAGACACAGGGACCGACAGAGAGACAGTGACCGAGAGAGACACAGGGATCGAGAGAGAGACACAGGGACCGAGAGAGAGACACAGGGACCGAGAGAGACACAGGGACCAACAGAGAGACAGTGACCGAGAGAGACACAGGGACCGAGAGAGAGACACAGGAACCGAGAGAGACACAGGGACCGACAGAGAGACACAGGGACCGAGAGAGACACAGGGACCAACAGAGAGACAGTGACCGAGAGAGACACAGGGACCGAGAGAGAGACACAGGAACCGAGAGAGACACAGGGACCGACAGAGAGACACAGGGACCGAGAGAGAGACACAGGGACCGAGAGAGAGACACAGGGACCGAGAGAGACACAGGGACCGACAGAGAGACAGTGACCGAGAGAGACACAGGGACCGAGAGAGAGGCACAGGGACCGAGAGAGACACAGGGACCGAGAGAAAGTCACAGGGACCGAGAGAGAGACACAGGGACCGAGAGAGACACTGGGACTGAGAGAGAGACACAGGGACTGAGAGAGAGACACAGGGACCAAGAGAGACACCAGGAACGAGAGAGACACAGGGACTGAGGGAGAGAGACAGAAGGGACCGAGTGAGACACAGGGACCGAATGAGATACAGGGACCGAGAGAGAGAGACACAGGGACCAAGTGAGAGACACTGGGACTGAGCGAGTCACCGGGTCCGAGAGAGACACAGGGACCGAGGGAGACACACAGGGACCGAGTGAGAGACACAGTGACTGAGCGAGTCACAGGAACCGAGAGAGACACAGGGACCGAGAGAGTAACAGGGACCGAGAGAGACATAGAGACCGAGAGAGAAACAGTGACCGAGAGAGACACAGGGACTGGGAGAGAGACACAGGGACCGAGAGAGAGACACAGGGACCGAGAGAGACACAGGGAACGAGTGAGACACAGAGACCGAGAGAGACACAGGGACCGAGAGAGAAACAGTGACCGAGAGAGACACAGGGATCGAGAGAGAGACACAAGGACCGAGAGAGACACAGGGACCAAGAGGGAGACACAGGGACCGAGCAGACATAGGGACCGAGTGAGACACAGAGACCGAGAGAGACACAGGGACCGAGAGAGAATCAGTGACCGAGAGAGACACAGGGATCGAGAGAGAGACACAAGGACCGAGAGAATCACAGGGACCGAGTGAGACACAGGGACTGAGAGAGACAGTGACCGAGAGAGGCACAGGGACCGAGAGAGAGACACAAGGACCGAGAGAGACACAGGGACCGAGTGAGACACAGGGGTGAGAGGGAGACACAGGGACCGAGAGAGACACAGGGACCGATTGAGAGACAGCGACCGAGAGAGACACAGGGACCGAGAGAGAGACAGGGACCGAGGGAGAGAGACACATGGACCGAGAGAGAGACACAGGGACCGAGTGAGAGACACAGGGACTGAGCGAGTCACAGGGACCGAGAGAGAGACACAGGGACCGAGAGAGAGACAGGGACCGACAGAGACACAGGGACTGAGAGAGTCACAGGGACCGAGAGAGAGACACAGGCACCGAGAGAGAGACACAGAGACTGAGAGAGAGACACAGGGACCAAGAGGGACACAGGGACCGAGAGAGAGAGACACAGGGACCGAGAGAGACACAAGGACCTAGAGAGAGACACAGGGACCGAGAGAGACACAAGGACCGAGAGAGAGACACAGGGACCGAGAGAGTCACAGGGACTGAGAGAGACACTGAAACTGAGAGAGAGAGACAGGGACCGAGTGAGAGAGACACAGGGACCGAGAGAGAGACAGTGACCGAGTGAGAGACAGAGGGACCGATTGAGACACAGGGACCGAGAGAGTGACAGGGACCGAGAGAGACACAGGGACCGAGAGAGAGACACAGGGACAGAGAGAGACACAGGGACCGAGAGAGAGACACAGGGACAGAGAGAGACACAAGGACCTAAAGAGAGACACAGGGACCGAGATAGAGTCACAGGGACTGAGAGAGAGACACAGGGACTGAGAGAGAGACACAGGGACCAAGAGAGACACCAGGACCGAGAGAGACACAGGAACCGAGGGAGAGAGACAGTGACTGAGAGAGAGAGACACAGGGACCGAGAGAGAGAGACACAGGGACCGAATGAGACACAGGGACCGAGAGAGAGACACAGGGACCGAGAGAGTGACAGGGACCGAGTGAGGCACAGGGACCGAGAGAGAGTCACAGGGATCCAGAGAGAGACACAGGGACCGAGAGAGACACAAGGACTGAGAGAGAGACACAGGGACAGAGAGAGAGACACAGGGACTGAGAGAGAGAGACACAGAGACCGAGAGAGACACAGGTACCGAGAGAGTCACAGGGACCGAGAGAGAGACACAGGGACAGAGAGAGAGAGACACAGGGACTGAGAGAGAGAGACACAGGGACCGAGAGAGACACAAGGACCTAGAGAGAGACACAGGTACCGAGAGAGTCACAGGGACCGAGAGAGAGAGACACAGGGACAGATAGAGAGAAACAGGGACTGAGAGAGAGACACAGGGACCGAGTGAGACACAGGGACCGAGAAAGACACAGGGAGCAAGAGAGAGACACAGGGACAGAGAGAGACACAAGGACCTAAAGAGAGACACAGGGACCGAGAGAGTCACAGGGACCGACCGAGACACTGAAACAGAGAGAGAGAGACAGGGACCGAGTGAGACACAGGGGTGCGAAGGAGACACAGGGACATAGCGAGACTCAGGGACCGAGTGAGACACAGCGTCCGAGAGAGACACAGGGACCGAGAGAGGGAGACACAGGGACCAAGTGAGAGACACAGGGACTGAGCGAGTCACCGGGTCCGAGAGAGACACAGGGACCGAGAGAGAGACAGGGACCGGGGGAGAGAGACACAGGGACCGAGAGAGATACACAGGGACCGAGTGAGAGACACAGCGACTGAGCGAGTCACAGGGACCGAGAGAGACACAGGGACCGAGAGAGAGACACAGTGACCGAGAGAGTCACAGGGACCGAGAGAGACACAGGGACCGAGTGAGAGACACAGGGACCGAGAGAGACACAGGGACTGGGAGAGAGACACAGGGACCGAGAGAGAGACACAGGGACCGAGAGAGACACAGGGACCGAGTGAGACACAGAGACCGAGAGAGACACAGGGACCGAGAGAGAAACAATGACCGAGAGAGACACAGGTACTGGGAGAGAGAGACACAGGGACCGAGAGAGAGACACAAGGACCGAGAGAATCACAATGACCAAGTGAGACACAGGGACTGAGAGAGACAGGGTCCGAGAGAGAGAGACACAGGGACCGA
Source organism: Prionace glauca (assembly GCA_037974335.1). Classification (NCBI taxonomy): domain Eukaryota; kingdom Metazoa; phylum Chordata; class Chondrichthyes; order Carcharhiniformes; family Carcharhinidae; genus Prionace; species Prionace glauca. The sequence continues at coordinate 330,106 of JBBMRE010000201.1, forward strand.
GAGAGTGACAGGGACCGAGTGAGACACAGCGACCGAGAGAGAGACACAGGGACCGAGAGAGAGACACAGTGACCAAGAGAGACACAAGGACCTAGAGAGACACAGGTACCGAGAGAGTCACAGGGACCGAGAGAGAGAGACACAGGGACCGAAAGAGAGACACAGGGACCGAGTGAGAGACACAGGGACCGAGAGAGACACAGGGACTGAGAGAGTCACAGGGATCGATTGAGACACAGCGACCGAGAGAGACACAGGGACCAAGACAGAGAGACACAGGTACCGAGAGAGACACAGGGACCGAGAGAGACACAGGGACCGAGAGAGACACAGCGACCGAGAGAGACACAGGGACCGAGACAGAGAGACACAGGGACCGAGTGAGAGACACAAGGACTGAGTGAGAGACAGAAGGACCGAGAGAGTCACAGGGACTGAGCGAGTCACAGGGACCGAGAGAGAGACAGGGACCGAGAGAAAGTCACAGGGACCGAGAGAGAGACACAGGGACCGAGAGAGACACAGGGACTGAGAGAGAGACACAGGGACTGAGAGAGAGACACAGGGACCAAGAGAGACACCAGGAACGAGAGAGACACAGGGACCGAGAGAGACACAGGGACCGAGGGAGAGAGACAGAAGGGACCGAGTGAGACACAGGGACCGAGAGAGAGAGACACAGGGACCGAATGAGACACAGGGACCGAGAGAGTGACATGGAACGAGTGAGACACAGGGTCCGAGAGAGAGACACAGGGATCCAGAGAGAGACACAGGGACCGAGAGAGACACAAGGACCTAGAGAGAGACACAGGTACCGAGAGATTCACAGGGACCGAGAGAGAGACACAGGGACAGAGAGAGAGACACAGGGACTGAGAGAGAGACACAGGGACCGAGTGAGACACAGGGACCGAGAAAGACACAGGGAGCAAGAGAGAGACACAGGGACAGAGAGAGACACAAGGATCTAAAGAGAGACACAGGGACCGAGTGAGGGAGACACAGGGACCAAGTGAGAGACACTGGGACTGAGCGAGTCACCGGGTCCGAGAGAGACACAGGGACCGAGAGAGACACACAGGGACCGAGTGAGAGACACAGGGACTGAGCGAGTCACAGGAACCGAGAGAGACACAGGGACCGAGAGAGTCACAGGGACCGAGAGAGACACAGGGACCGAGTGAGACACAGAGACCGAGAGAGAAACAGTGACCGAGAGAGACACAGGGACTGGGAGAGAGACACAGGGACCGAGAGAGAGACACAGGGACCGAGAGAGACACAGGGACCGAGTGAGACACAGAGACTGAGAGATACACAGGGACCGAGAGAGAAACAGTGACCGAGAGAGTCACAGGTACTGGGAGAGAGAGACACACGGATCGAGAGAGAGACACAAGGACCGAGAGAATCACAGGGACCGAGTGAGACACAGGGACTGAGAGAGACAGTGACCGAGAGAGGCACAGGGACCGAGAGAGAGACACAAGGACCGAGAGAGACACAGGGACCAAGAGGGAGACACAGAGACCGAGCAGACATAGGGACCGAGTGAGACACAGGGACCGATTGAGAGACAGCGACCGAGAGAGACACAGGGACCGAGAGAGAGACAGGGACCGAGGGAGAGAGACACATGGACCGAGAGAGAGACACAGGGACCGAGTGAGAGACACAGGGACCGAGAGAGAGACACAGGGACTGAGCGAGTCACAGGGACCGAGAGAGAGACACAGGGACCGAGAGAGAGACAGGGACCGACAGAGATACAGGGACTGAGAGAGTCACAGAGACCGAGAGAGAGACACAGGCACCGAGAGAGAGACACAGAGACTGAGAGAGAGACACAGGGACCAAGAGGGACACAGGGACCGAGAGAGAGAGACACAGGGACCGAGAGAGACACAAGGACCTAGAGAGAGACACAGGGACCGAGAGAGTCACAGGGACTGAGAGAGACACTGAAACTGAGAGAGAGAGACAGGGACCGAGTGAGAGAGACACAGGGACCGAGAGAGAGACAGTGACCGAGTGAGAGACAGAGGGACCGATTGAGACACAGGGACCGAGAGAGTGACAGGGACCGAGAGAGAGAGACACAGGGACCGAGAGAGAGACACAGGGACCAAGAGAGACAGAAGGACCTAGAGAGAGACACAGGGACCTAGAGAGTCACAGGGACCGAGAGAGAGACACAGGGACTGACAGAGACACTGAATCTGAGAGAGAGAGACAGGGACCGAGTGAGACTCAGGGACCAAGAGAGAGACAGGGACCGAGTGAGAGACAGAGGGACCGAGTGAGACACAGGGACCGAGAGAGAGACACAATCGTCCGAGAGAGAAAGACAGGGAGCGAGAGAGAGACACAGGGACCCTGAGAGACACAGGGACCGAGAGAGAGACACAGGGATCAAGAGAGACACAGGGACCGAGAGAGAGACAGTGACCGAGAGAGACACAGGGACTGGGAGACAGAGACACAGGGACCGAGAGAGAGACACAGGGACCGAGAGGGACACAGGGACCGAGAGAGACACAAGGACCTAGAGAGAGACACAGGGACCGAGAGAGTCACAGGGACCGAGGGAGAGAGAGAGACAGGGACTGACAGAGACACTGAAACTGAGAGAGAGACACAGGGACCGAGAGGGAGACACAGGGACTGAGCGATTCACAGGGACCGAGTGAGAGACAGAGGGAACGAGTGAGACACAGGGACCAAGAGAGAGACACAGGGACCGAGTGAGAGACACAGGGACCGAGAGAGACACAGCGACCGAGAGAGAGAGACACAGGGACCGAGAGAGACACAGGGACCGAGAGAGAGAGACACAGGGACCGAGAGAGAGACACAGGGTCCGAGTGAGAGACACAGGTACTGAGCGAGTCACAGGGACCGAGAGAGACACAGGGACCGAGAGAGAGACACAGGGACAGAGAGAGAGACACACAAGGACCGAGAGTGAGACACAGGGACCGAGAGAGACACAGGGACCGAGTGAGACACAGGGACCGAGTGAGACACAGGGACCGAGAGTGACACAGGGACCGAGAGAGAGATAGGGACCGAGTGAGACACAGGGACCGAGAGAGACACAGGGACCGATGGAGAGAGACACAGGGACCGAGAGAGACACAGGTACCGAGAGAGACACAGGGACCGAGGGAGAGAGACACATGGACTGAGAGAGAGACACAGGGACCGAGTGAGAGACACAGGGACTGAGCGAGTCACAGGGACCGAGAGAGACACAGGGAACGAGAGAGACACAGGGACCGAGGGAGAGAGACACAGTGACCGAGAGAGACACAGGGACCGAGAGAGACACAGGGACCGAGGGAGAGAGACACATGGACCGAGAGAGAGACACAGGGACCGAGTGAGAGACACAGGGACTGAGCGAGTCACAGGGACCGAGAGAGACACAGGGAACGAGAGAGAGAGACACAGGGACCGAGAGAGAGGCACAGGAACCGAGAGAGACACAGGGACTGAGAGAGTCACAGGGACCGAGTGAGAGACACAGGGAGCAAGAGAGACATACAGGGACTGAGAGAGAGAGACAGGGACCGAGAGAGACACCGGGACCGAGAGAGACACAGGGACCGAGACAGAGACAGGTATCGAATGAGAGACACAGGGACCGATTGAGAGACACAGGGACCGAGAGAGAGAGACAGGATCCGAGAGAGAGAGACACAGGGACCGAGTGAGACACAGGGACCCAGAGAGTGACACAGGGACCGAGAGAGTCACAGGGACCGAGAGAGAGACACAGGGAACGACAGACACACTGAAACTGAGAAAGGGAGACAGGGACCGAGTGAGACACAGGGACCAAGAGAGAGAGACAGGGACCGAGTGAGTGACACAGGGACCGAATGAGACACAGGGACCGAGAGAGAGACACAATCGTCCGAGAGAGAAAGACAGGGAGCGAGAGAGAGACAGAGGGACCGAGAGAGCGAGAGACACAAGGACCGAGAGAGACACAGGGACTGAGAGAGACACAGGGACCGAGAGAGACACAGGGACCCAGAGAGTGACTCAGGGACCGAGAGAGACACAGGAACCGAGAGAGTCACAGGGACCGAGAGAGAGACACAGGGAACGACAGACACACTGAAACTGAGAGAGAGAGACAGGGACCGAGTGAGACACAGGGACCAAGAGAGAGAGACAGGGACCGAGTGAGAGACACAGGGACCCAGTGAGACACAGGGAGAGAGAGACACAATCGTCCGTGAGAGAAAGACAGGGAGCGAGAGTGAGACACAGGGACCGAGAGAGAGAGACAGGGACCGAGAGAGACACAGGGACCGACAGAGAGAGATACAGGGACCGACAGAGAGAGACACAGGGACCGACAGAGAGAGATACAGGGACCGAGTGAGAGACACAGGGACTGAGCGAGTCGCAGGGACCGAGAGAGAGAGATACAGGGACCGACAGAGAGATATACAGGGACCGAGAGATAGACACAGGGACCGAGAGAGAGAGACACGGGGACCGAGAGATAGTCACAGGGACCGAGAGAGACACAGAACCGAGAGAGACACAGGGACCGACAGAGAGACAGTGACCGAGAGAGACACAGGGATCGAGAGAGAGACACAGGGACCGAGAGAGAGACACAGGGACCGAGAGAGACACAGGGACCAACAGAGAGACAGTGACCGAGAGAGACACAGGGACCGAGAGAGAGACACAGGAACCGAGAGAGACACAGGGACCGACAGAGAGACACAGGGACCGAGAGAGACACAGGGACCAACAGAGAGACAGTGACCGAGAGAGACACAGGGACCGAGAGAGAGACACAGGAACCGAGAGAGACACAGGGACCGACAGAGAGACACAGGGACCGAGAGAGAGACACAGGGACCGAGAGAGAGACACAGGGACCGAGAGAGACACAGGGACCGACAGAGAGACAGTGACCGAGAGAGACACAGGGACCGAGAGAGAGGCACAGGGACCGAGAGAGACACAGGGACCGAGAGAAAGTCACAGGGACCGAGAGAGAGACACAGGGACCGAGAGAGACACTGGGACTGAGAGAGAGACACAGGGACTGAGAGAGAGACACAGGGACCAAGAGAGACACCAGGAACGAGAGAGACACAGGGACTGAGGGAGAGAGACAGAAGGGACCGAGTGAGACACAGGGACCGAATGAGATACAGGGACCGAGAGAGAGAGACACAGGGACCAAGTGAGAGACACTGGGACTGAGCGAGTCACCGGGTCCGAGAGAGACACAGGGACCGAGGGAGACACACAGGGACCGAGTGAGAGACACAGTGACTGAGCGAGTCACAGGAACCGAGAGAGACACAGGGACCGAGAGAGTAACAGGGACCGAGAGAGACATAGAGACCGAGAGAGAAACAGTGACCGAGAGAGACACAGGGACTGGGAGAGAGACACAGGGACCGAGAGAGAGACACAGGGACCGAGAGAGACACAGGGAACGAGTGAGACACAGAGACCGAGAGAGACACAGGGACCGAGAGAGAAACAGTGACCGAGAGAGACACAGGGATCGAGAGAGAGACACAAGGACCGAGAGAGACACAGGGACCAAGAGGGAGACACAGGGACCGAGCAGACATAGGGACCGAGTGAGACACAGAGACCGAGAGAGACACACGGACCGAGAGAGAATCAGTGACCGAGAGAGACACAGGGATCGAGAGAGAGACACAAGGACCGAGAGAATCACAGGGACCGAGTGAGACACAGGGACTGAGAGAGACAGTGACCGAGAGAGGCACAGGGACCGAGAGAGAGACACAAGGACCGAGAGAGACACAGGGACCGAGTGAGACACAGGGGTGAGAGGGAGACACAGGGACCGAGAGAGACACAGGGGACCGATTGAGAGACAGCGACCGAGAGAGACACAGGGACCGAGAGAGAGACAGGGACCGAGGGAGAGAGACACATGGACCGAGAGAGAGACACAGGGACCGAGTGAGAGACACAGGGACTGAGCGAGTCACAGGGACCGAGAGAGAGACACAGGGACCGAGAGAGAGACAGGGACCGACAGAGACACAGGGACTGAGAGAGTCACAGGGACCGAGAGAGAGACACAGGCACCGAGAGAGAGACACAGAGACTGAGAGAGAGACACAGGGACCAAGAGGGACACAGGGACCGAGAGAGAGAGACACAGGGACCGAGAGAGACACAAGGACCTAGAGAGAGACACAGGGACCGAGAGAGACACAAGGACCGAGAGAGAGACACAGGGACCGAGAGAGTCACAGGGACTGAGAGAGACACTGAAACTGAGAGAGAGAGACAGGGACCGAGTGAGAGAGACACAGGGACCGAGAGAGAGACAGTGACCGAGTGAGAGACAGAGGGACCGATTGAGACACAGGGACCGAGAGAGTGACAGGGACCGAGAGAGACACAGGGACCGAGAGAGAGACACAGGGACAGAGAGAGACACAGGGACCGAGAGAGAGACACAGGGACAGAGAGAGACACAAGGACCTAAAGAGAGACACAGGGACCGAGATAGAGTCACAGGGACTGAGAGAGAGACACAGGGACTGAGAGAGAGACACAGGGACCAAGAGAGACACCAGGACCGAGAGAGACACAGGAACCGAGGGAGAGAGACAGTGACTGAGAGAGAGAGACACAGGGACCGAGAGAGAGAGACACAGGGACCGAATGAGACACAGGGACCGAGAGAGAGACACAGGGACCGAGAGAGTGACAGGGACCGAGTGAGGCACAGGGACCGAGAGAGAGTCACAGGGATCCAGAGAGAGACACAGGGACCGAGAGAGACACAAGGACTGAGAGAGAGACACAGGGACAGAGAGAGAGACACAGGGACTGAGAGAGAGAGACACAGAGACCGAGAGAGACACAGGTACCGAGAGAGTCACAGGGACCGAGAGAGAGACACAGGGACAGAGAGAGAGAGACACAGGGACTGAGAGAGAGAGACACAGGGACCGAGAGAGACACAAGGACCTAGAGAGAGACACAGGTACCGAGAGAGTCACAGGGACCGAGAGAGAGACACAGGGACAGATAGAGAGAAACAGGGACTGAGAGAGAGACACAGGGACCGAGTGAGACACAGGGACCGAGAAAGACACAGGGAGCAAGAGAGAGACACAGGGACAGAGAGAGACACAAGGACCTAAAGAGAGACACAGGGACCGAGAGAGTCACAGGGACCGACCGAGACACTGAAACAGAGAGAGAGAGACAGGGACCGAGTGAGACACAGGGGTGCGAAGGAGACACAGGGACATAGCGAGACTCAGGGACCGAGTGAGACACAGCGTCCGAGAGAGACACAGGGACCGAGAGAGGGAGACACAGGGACCAAGTGAGAGACACAGGGACTGAGCGAGTCACCGGGTCCGAGAGAGACACAGGGACCGAGAGAGAGACAGGGACCGGGGGAGAGAGACACAGGGACCGAGAGAGATACACAGGGACCGAGTGAGAGACACAGCGACTGAGCGAGTCACAGGGACCGAGAGAGACACAGGGACCGAGAGAGAGACACAGTGACCGAGAGAGTCACAGGGACCGAGAGAGACACAGGGACCGAGTGAGAGACACAGGGACCGAGAGAGACACAGGGACTGGGAGAGAGACACAGGGACCGAGAGAGAGACACAGGGACCGAGAGAGACACAGGGACCGAGTGAGACACAGAGACCGAGAGAGACACAGGGACCGAGAGAGAAACAATGACCGAGAGAGACACAGGTACTGGGAGAGAGAGACACAGGGACCGAGAGAGAGACACAAGGACCGAGAGAATCACAATGACCAAGTGAGACACAGGGACTGAGAGAGACAGGGTCCGAGAGAGAGAGACACAGGGACCGAGAGAGTGACAGGGACCGAGTGAGACACAGCGACCGAGAGAGAGACACAGGGACCGAGAGAGAGACACAGTGACCAAGAGAGACACAAGGACCTAGAGAGACACAGGTACCGAGAGAGTCACAGGGACCGAGAGAGAGAGACACAGGGACCGAAAGAGAGACACAGGGACCGAGTGAGAGACACAGGGACCGAGAGAGACACAGGGACTGAGAGAGTCACAGGGATCGATTGAGACACAGCGACCGAGAGAGACACAGGGACCAAGACAGAGAGACACAGGTACCGAGAGAGACACAGGGACCGAGAGAGACACAGGGACCGAGAGAGACACAGCGACCGAGAGAGACACAGGGACCGAGACAGAGAGACACAGGGACCGAGTGAGAGACACAAGGACTGAGTGAGAGACAGAAGGACCGAGAGAGTCACAGGGACTGAGCGAGTCACAGGGACCGAGAGAGAGACAGGGACCGAGAGAAAGTCACAGGGACCGAGAGAGAGACACAGGGACCGAGAGAGACACAGGGACTGAGAGAGAGACACAGGGACTGAGAGAGAGACACAGGGACCAAGAGAGACACCAGGAACGAGAGAGACACAGGGACCGAGAGAGACACAGGGACCGAGGGAGAGAGACAGAAGGGACCGAGTGAGACACAGGGACCGAGAGAGAGAGACACAGGGACCGAATGAGACACAGGGACCGAGAGAGTGACATGGAACGAGTGAGACACAGGGTCCGAGAGAGAGACACAGGGATCCAGAGAGAGACACAGGGACCGAGAGAGACACAAGGACCTAGAGAGAGACACAGGTACCGAGAGATTCACAGGGACCGAGAGAGAGACACAGGGACAGAGAGAGAGACACAGGGACTGAGAGAGAGACACAGGGACCGAGTGAGACACAGGGACCGAGAAAGACACAGGGAGCAAGAGAGAGACACAGGGACAGAGAGAGACACAAGGATCTAAAGAGAGACACAGGGACCGAGTGAGGGAGACACAGGGACCAAGTGAGAGACACTGGGACTGAGCGAGTCACCGGGTCCGAGAGAGACACAGGGACCGAGAGAGACACACAGGGACCGAGTGAGAGACACAGGGACTGAGCGAGTCACAGGAACCGAGAGAGACACAGGGACCGAGACAGTCACAGGGACCGAGAGAGACACAGGGACCGAGTGAGACACAGAGACCGAGAGAGAAACAGTGACCGAGAGAGACACAGGGACTGGGAGAGAGACACAGGGACCGAGAGAGAGACACAGGGACCGAGAGAGACACAGGGACCGAGTGAGACACAGAGACTGAGAGATACACAGGGACCGAGAGAGAAACAGTGACCGAGAGAGTCACAGGTACTGGGAGAGAGAGACACACGGATCGAGAGAGAGACACAAGGACCGAGAGAATCACAGGGACCGAGTGAGACACAGGGACTGAGAGAGACAGTGACCGAGAGAGGCACAGGGACCGAGAGAGAGACACAAGGACCGAGAGAGACACAGGGACCAAGAGGGAGACACAGAGACCGAGCAGACATAGGGACCGAGTGAGACACAGGGACCGATTGAGAGACAGCGACCGAGAGAGACACAGGGACCGAGAGAGAGACAGGGACCGAGGGAGAGAGACACATGGACCGAGAGAGAGACACAGGGACCGAGTGAGAGACACAGGGACCGAGAGAGAGACACAGGGACTGAGCGAGTCACAGGGACCGAGAGAGACACAGGGACCGAGAGAGAGACAGGGACCGACAGAGATACAGGGACTGAGAGAGTCACAGAGACCGAGAGAGAGACACAGGCACCGAGAGAGAGACACAGAGACTGAGAGAGAGACACAGGGACCAAGAGGGACACAGGGACCGAGAGAGAGAGACACAGGGACCGAGAGAGACACAAGGACCTAGAGAGAGACACAGGGACCGAGAGAGTCACAGGGACTGAGAGAGACACTGAAACTGAGAGAGAGAGACAGGGACCGAGTGAGAGAGACACAGGGACCGAGAGAGAGACAGTGACCGAGTGAGAGACAGAGGGACCGATTGAGACACAGGGACCGAGAGAGTGACAGGGACCGAGAGAGAGAGACACAGGGACCGAGAGAGAGACACAGGGACCGAGAGAGACAGAAGGACCTAGAGAGAGACACAGGGACCTAGAGAGTCACAGGGACCGAGAGAGAGACACAGGGACTGACAGAGACACTGAATCTGAGAGAGAGAGACAGGGACCGAGTGAGACTCAGGGACCAAGAGAGAGACAGGGACCGAGTGAGAGACAGAGGGACCGAGTGAGACACAGGGACCGAGAGAGAGACACAATCGTCCGAGAGAGAAAGACAGGGAGCGAGAGAGAGACACAGGGACCGAGAGAGACACAGGGACCGAGAGAGAGACACAGGGATCAAGAGAGACACAGGGACCGAGAGAGAGACAGTGACCGAGAGAGACACAGGGACTGGGAGACAGAGACACAGGGACCGAGAGAGAGACACAGGGACCGAGAGGGACACAGGGACCGAGAGAGACACAAGGACCTAGAGAGAGACACAGGGACCGAGAGAGTCACAGGGACCGAGGGAGAGAGAGAGACAGGGACTGACAGAGACACTGAAACTGAGAGAGAGACACAGGGACCGAGAGGGAGACACAGGGACTGAGCGATTCACAGGGACCGAGTGAGAGACAGAGGGAACGAGTGAGACACAGGGACCAAGAGAGAGACACAGGGACCGAGTGAGAGACACAGGGACCGAGAGAGACACAGCGACCGAGAGAGAGAGACACAGGGACCGAGAGAGACACAGGGACCGAGAGAGAGAGACACAGGGACCGAGAGAGAGACACAGGGTCCGAGTGAGAGACACAGGTACTGAGCGAGTCACAGGGACCGAGAGAGACACAGGGACCGAGAGAGAGACACAGGGACAGAGAGAGAGACACACAAGGACCGAGAGTGAGACACAGGGACCGAGAGAGACACAGGGACCGAGTGAGACACAGGGACCGAGTGAGACACAGGGACCGAGAGTGACACAGGGACCGAGAGAGAGATAGGGACCGAGTGAGACACAGGGACCGAGAGAGACACAGGACCGAGGGAGAGAGACACAGGGACCGAGAGAGACACAGGTACCGAGAGAGACACAGGGACCGAGGGAGAGAGACACATGGACTGAGAGAGAGACACAGGGACCGAGTGAGAGACACAGGGACTGAGCGAGTCACAGGGACCGAGAGAGACACAGGGAACGAGAGAGACACAGGGACCGAGGGAGAGAGACACAGTGACCGAGAGAGACACAGGGACCGAGAGAGACACAGGGACCGAGGGAGAGAGACACATGGACCGAGAGAGAGACACAGGGACCGAGTGAGAGACACAGGGACTGAGCGAGTCACAGGGACCGAGAGAGACACAGGGAACGAGAGAGAGAGACACAGGGACCGAGAGAGAGGCACAGGAACCGAGAGAGACACAGGGACTGAGAGAGTCACAGGGACCGAGTGAGAGACACAGGGAGCAAGAGAGACATACAGGGACTGAGAGAGAGAGACAGGGACCGAGAGAGACACCGGGACCGAGAGAGACACAGGGACCGAGACAGAGACAGGTATCGAATGAGAGACACAGGGACCGATTGAGAGACACAGGGACCGAGAGAGAGAGACAGGATCCGAGAGAGAGAGACACAGGGACCGAGTGAGACACAGGGACCCAGAGAGTGACACAGGGACCGAGAGAGTCACAGGGACCGAGAGAGAGACACAGGGAACGACAGACACACTGAAACTGAGAAAGGGAGACAGGGACCGAGTGAGACACAGGGACCAAGAGAGAGAGACAGGGACCGAGTGAGTGAAGCACAGGACCGAATGAGACACAGGGACCGAGAGAGAGACACAATCGTCCGAGAGAGAAAGACAGGGAGCGAGAGAGAGACAGAGGGACCGAGAGAGCGAGAGACACAAGGACCGAGAGAGACACAGGGACTGAGAGAGACACAGGGACCGAGAGAGACACAGGGACCCAGAGAGTGACTCAGGGACCGAGAGAGACACAGGAACCGAGAGAGTCACAGGGACCGAGAGAGAGACACAGGGAACGACAGACACACTGAAACTGAGAGAGAGAGACAGGGACCGAGTGAGACACAGGGACCAAGAGAGAGAGACAGGGACCGAGTGAGAGACACAGGGACCCAGTGAGACACAGGGAGAGAGAGACACAATCGTCCGTGAGAGAAAGACAGGGAGCGAGAGTGAGACACAGGGACCGAGAGAGAGAGACAGGGACCGAGAGAGACACAGGGACCGACAGAGAGAGATACAGGGACCGACAGAGAGAGACACAGGGACCGAGAGAGAGAATACAGGGACCGACAGAGAGAGATACAGGGACCGAGTGAGAGACACAGGGACTGAGCGAGTCGCAGGGACCGAGAGAGAGAGATACAGGGACCGACAGAGAGATATACAGGGACCGAGAGATAGACACAGGGACCGAGAGAGAGAGACACGGGGACCGAGAGATAGTCACAGGGACCGAGAGAGACACAGAACCGAGAGAGACACAGGGACCGACAGAGAGACAGTGACCGAGAGAGACACAGGGATCGAGAGAGAGACACAGGGACCGAGAGAGAGACACAGGGACCGAGAGAGACACAGGGACCAACAGAGAGACAGTGACCGAGAGAGACACAGGGACCGAGAGAGAGACACAGGAACCGAGAGAGACACAGGGACCGACAGAGAGACACAGGGACCGAGAGAGACACAGGGACCAACAGAGAGACAGTGACCGAGAGAGACACAGGGACCGAGAGAGAGACACAGGAACCGAGAGAGACACAGGGACCGACAGAGAGACACAGGGACCGAGAGAGAGACACAGGGACCGAGAGAGAGACACAGGGACCGAGAGAGACACAGGGACCGACAGAGAGACAGTGACCGAGAGAGACACAGGGACCGAGAGAGAGGCACAGGGACCGAGAGAGACACAGGGACCGAGAGAAAGTCACAGGGACCGAGAGAGAGACACAGGGACCGAGAGAGACACTGGGACTGAGAGAGAGACACAGGGACTGAGAGAGAGACACAGGGACCAAGAGAGACACCAGGAACGAGAGAGACACAGGGACTGAGGGAGAGAGACAGAAGGGACCGAGTGAGACACAGGGACCGAATGAGATACAGGGACCGAGAGAGAGAGACACAGGGACCAAGTGAGAGACACTGGGACTGAGCGAGTCACCGGGTCCGAGAGAGACACAGGGACCGAGGGAGACACACAGGGACCGAGTGAGAGACACAGTGACTGAGCGAGTCACAGGAACCGAGAGAGACACAGGGACCGAGAGAGTAACAGGGACCGAGAGAGACATAGAGACCGAGAGAGAAACAGTGACCGAGAGAGACACAGGGACTGGGAGAGAGACACAGGGACCGAGAGAGAGACACAGGGACCGAGAGAGACACAGGGAACGAGTGAGACACAGAGACCGAGAGAGACACAGGGACCGAGAGAGAAACAGTGACCGAGAGAGACACAGGGATCGAGAGAGAGACACAAGGACCGAGAGAGACACAGGGACCAAGAGGGAGACACAGGGACCGAGCAGACATAGGGACCGAGTGAGACACAGAGACCGAGAGAGACACAGGGACCGAGAGAGAATCAGTGACCGAGAGAGACACAGGGATCGAGAGAGAGACACAAGGACCGAGAGAATCACAGGGACCGAGTGAGACACAGGGACTGAGAGAGACAGTGACCGAGAGAGGCACAGGGACCGAGAGAGAGACACAAGGACCGAGAGAGACACAGGGACCGAGTGAGACACAGGGGTGAGAGGGAGACACAGGGACCGAGAGAGACACAGGGACCGATTGAGAGACAGCGACCGAGAGAGACACAGGGACCGAGAGAGAGACAGGGACCGAGGGAGAGAGACACATGGACCGAGAGAGAGACACAGGGACCCGAGTGAGAGACACAGGGACTGAGCGAGTCACAGGGACCGAGAGAGAGACACAGGGACCGAGAGAGAGACAGGGACCGACAGAGACACAGGGACTGAGAGAGTCACAGGGACCGAGAGAGAGACACAGGCACCGAGAGAGAGACACAGAGACTGAGAGAGAGACACAGGGACCAAGAGGGACACAGGGACCGAGAGAGAGAGACACAGGGACCGAGAGAGACACAAGGACCTAGAGAGAGACACAGGGACCGAGAGAGACACAAGGACCGAGAGAGAGACACAGGGACCGAGAGAGTCACAGGGACTGAGAGAGACACTGAAACTGAGAGAGAGAGACAGGGACCGAGTGAGAGAGACACACAGTGAGCACGTG